>BJBW01000773.1:5799-21348 GCA_004320125.1 Scolopax mira | reverse complement strand
GTCCCTTCCAACCCCATATGATTCTATGATTCTATGGTCTAGGAAGACAGCCTACATAGTCTGGTCTGTTTTTGTGATCTATGTGATCTTATAAACATAATTTATCATAATGATACATTAACAATCACAGATCAGAGGTAACCCCAACCTCAAAAAATGTTGCAACACTGTTAAGGTCAGTCAAAAAGGACATTTAGCTAAAAATGATCACACTTTAAATAATATTAATTTTTATCTGCATAAGAAGACTTACAGCCCACCCTGGAATTGTCAGTCTATGAAAGAATTGTGGTAAATGCAGTAAAGATTGTATGTAAAAAGCTGAAGGTGAGTTTGCATTAATCACAGAAGGTTTCATAGTTCAAGCAATAAGTACTCTCTCCTTTGCAAAAGTGGACTTTTTCTGCTATTACAATTGTGTCAGGACTTTTGGTATCAGCACAGCTTGAACTCATCAGTAGCTAAGCTTGTTATGGATAATCTTATTTATTCTAGCACCTCTCTGCAAGATAATCGCATTATGGTTTTCTCAAGGGCTTATCACCTTGAATCAGGACCTGTAACATGCACAGAGAGGGAAAAAGAGATGTACAGATGAGTGAAAACTTAGCAAAAGTTCTTTTCTCTTTAAGGAATTATTACATCAAACCTCAAAATTATTACTGCATATATTAAATCCGTCAAAAGAATAAAATCGACATAAAAATTAAATATAAATGTTATGAATGACACTTTGATAAGGAATCAGCATTTACATTTTCTACTGGAAAGTATAAAATAGAGAGTATAGTATATTAAAAATACTCTTATCTGTAATGAGTTAATGATAATCCCAAAGACTACAGATATGATTTCTTTAGGAAGACCAAGATAAAGTTTGCCTTTCAATAAGGCATGGTAAAAAAAGGAATACTTTCCTCCAAACTTTTAATGATACGAGAAAATGCAATTCCTTTGTTGAATTACTGCAAACTAGACATTGAAAGGCACTTAACAAAGCCCTGGTAGATATTTTGGATAATGCCCAGATATTTGAAGAGGCAGAATTATCTATTATTTCATCACTTGGACTTCTAATCTAGATTGGATTAAATGCTATTAAGTACTGCACATAAAACAATCTTCTACTGGCAAAGAAACATATTAATGTGTTCCTATTTATAGAATCTAGTATTATGCACAAAACTATATGGATAAATGTTATGAATTTATCAGATTTTTTCAAATGCAAACCATATAAAGGCATCAGACCCCACCCCTTAGTATGTTCAGGCAATACTTACTTCACAAATCTAGTCCAAATTAATTTTCATGCAGAGGATCCATAGTATCCATGAAGGCTTCCCTTTGAAGATGGACTTTGACCCTTTCAGTTACTTGATCCAATATGGTGACTGAATCGGTATAATTAAGCAATGATTCTATCTCTTCATTGTGCTTAGAGACTAATTTTCCTCCCACATGTTCATTTTTTGTGCGTTGCCAGTCAATGGAAGTTCTGTGAAAAGGGGGACTGAGTTCAATCTTCAGAAACACTTACGCATTAGTAGAAATTTGGGATTCCTATAGGCAGAACGATCCTAAATGCTAGAAGGTTTTCTTTGGCTGTAGTCCTGTGCGATTCACACGGGTATTAGTTTGTATTAAAAAGTATCAAATACTTCTTCATTCCCATATATATCGCTGCTCCTTAGATAAGCACAAATGTTAGCACACCCTGTGCAGCACGGAAGGTGATTAAATATGAAGTGCTATTTTGAATTTCAAGTGGATCCTTCTGCATGAAGTGCTACATGCTGTGCAAAGTGAAAAGATTTGAGTGTTTGATTTGGTCTTAATTTCTTTTCTCCACAGAGAAGGGTTTTCAGTGTTGGGAAAAGAAGGTACTCACATGTCTTAAATCAGAAGTAAAGTAAAGTTACAGAACTTTTCAAAAGATATTTTGTGCTTTAGATATGTTTCTTTTATTTTCATAGTAGTCTGCTGTGACATAACAATGCCATGATGTATGGCAGAAAAAAAAAAAAAGTAAAATAATGAAATAAGATTGTTAGGATTTACTTTTTTTGTAAACATTTGCCTGACATAAAAATTCACAAAAAAATCATTTATAAAGGAAGATGTGGAATACTTATTCAATTGAGCCAACATGAATGGGACCAGCAAAACTGTATGTTAGAGTTAAGGAGTCAATGTTATGAGATACCAGTGTAGCCTTAATTCACCCTCTTTGTGCACATGCATTATTAAGCTTTAATTTTCTATTTGCATTTGCTCATTGTATTTTCCACAGAACCCACCCTTCATTTACAATTCATTGGAAGGCGTTGTAACCACTGGCTAAAGGGGTGGTCTAGGGACCAGGTCATATTTGTAAGCCCATTTAATATGTTTCCTTGGGAATTTCTGGAAAGGAATCACACAACATTTAGTTCTCTAAATAAGCTTTCTGGATCAGAAAGTAGTCTCCACCCTGCATCAGATCTCACTGTGACCTCTTGCTGGTCTGATACCACTTGGTATCAGATGATCTATTCTGAAAACCAGAAATAGATCATGGAATCATGGAACTGTTAGAATTGGAAGGGACCTCTAGAGATCATCTAATCCAACTCCCCTGCTAAAGCAGGAATGCCTAGAGCACATCACTCAGGACTGCATCTAGGCAGGTCTTGAAGATCTCCAGAAAAGGGCACTCCACGACTTCCCTGGGCAGCCTGTTCTAATGCTCTGTCACCCTCACCATAAGGAAGTTTTTCTTTATATTTGAATGGAACTTCCCGTGTCCCAGTTTGAGCCCATTGCCCTTTGTCCTATCACTGAAAACCACCAAAAAGAGTCCAGCTCCAACATCTTTCAACCCACCCTTTAGGACCATTAATAAACATAAATAAGGTCTCCCCTTAGCCTTGACTTGTCCAGGCTAAAGAGTCCCAGCTCATTTGGGTATGCATGTGACCGAAGCACCTTCTCTGCAAATACACATACATATCAGAGTTTACAGGAAATCTCAGGGAGGAACAGTGGGATAAATGTCACTATGTTAAACTCTAATTTCTGGCACCCACTACTGAAAGTATCTATGGAGTAGCTCTCTGGCAATCACAGGAAATTACAGTAGTTGCTTTGCAAGTATACACTAAAGTAAAATCAGGTAAAAACTTCAAATATTTCTGTCCTCTTCTACAGAAAGGAGAACCTCCTGGCTCCTTTATTTAAATATTGTCACGTAAAAACAAGCAAAGTGGGTCATAGGTCAGTCTAGAAGCTGTGAATCTTTATTGGGTTCTATCTGATAGAGGGAAAATTCTCCTTTGCTTCTCTCCTCCATTCAGGCACCTTAGCATATCAGCTCTAACGCATGTCTCATCCAACCTTGTAAGGTTACATACTCAGGTTTCGACATGATCAATCATCCCCAATACTCTTGCAAATTCTTTGTCATCGGAATACTCACTACATGAATAAAACAAATGAAATTTCCAGACTGCTGTTAAGGTGGGGCTTCCTCTGGGCTGCCCACGTGTACCGGTGGAGTCAGCATGTACAGATTGTGGTTTCTTAAAAATGGAATTATTTCATTCCTTCGCATCTTTATACAGAGTTTGATACACTATCAATGCTTGCTACATAATTAATAGCAACATTAACTAATTAAATAGCGTGACTCTTTAATTTTGGTATGCTACATAGCTGGATAAAATGCTTCAATTGACAGTTTACTGTATCTGAGCTTTTCATTCTCTATGTTTTATCTCTCTCTGAATCTCTTGCTAAGGTCTACTGGATGACTGGGCTCACAATATTCTGGGTATTAGAATGTGTGAATTGCTAGCCCAGTCAGTGGTGGTTTTAAAGGTGTATTACAAGTTTTAAATATTCTGTCTGTTTTGCAGTTGCTCTGTTAGATATTTTTCTTACTATAAACAACCATTTAAAGGGAGGTGAAACTGCATTAAAAATAAATCTTTCATTACTGTATTTTAATGATATCTTGAGAAACAAGGTGCTCAGAGATGTATTATATTCTGTGAATTTTTCACCTTTTTGGCAATCAAGTACTCTGACCTACCTAGGGACTAACATCAAGTATTTTAGGTTTAATTTCCAAAAAAGACCAGTATAATATAACAAGGACATAATTCATGTAGCTTATTAGAGGGGATTTATTAAAAGCTGATTGTTTACTTCACCAGTGTACAGTTATTTCTTTATGTTATCAGAGGGAGAAAATATGAAGACTGAAGAGGATCTGCAAGGAAACAAACAACAAATTGCAACTCAGGCTAAGCCAGAAAGGTTTGCAACATTTCAATAACTTTTTTTTTTCAACAAATTCCAGCAAGTCACAACTGTTGACTCAAATTATCTCAAAAAAGTCACTAGGGTATAAAAATATACCAATCAAAATTTTCTTGCCAATTATTACAGTGGTTTGCAGATATTGTAGTGGCATCAATGAAAACTAAAATTAAAGTGATCATTTGCACAGCCCCCTAGCATAGATCCTTAACTAATACAAGCCTACATAATACTAATACCATACTACATAATATTCCTCACCAAAATGGGCACAGGCCAGTTTGTAGCTGCTAAAAATTACAGAATCACAGAATGATATGGGGTTGGAAGGATCCTCAGAAGAACATCTAGTTCAACCCTCCTGCCAAAGCACGTCCACCTACAGCAGGTTCCACAGGACGATATCTAGGTGAGTTTTGAATGTCTCCAGAGACAGAGATTCCACCACCTCTCTGGGCAGCCTGTTCTGGTGCTCTGCCACCCTCAAAGTAAAGAAGTTCCTCCTCATGTTTAGATGGAACTTCCTATGTTCAAGTTTGTGCCCGTTCCCTCTTGTCTGAGCCTTTCCTCATAAGAGAGATGTTCTAGTTGCCTAATCATCTTTGTAGCCCTTTGCTGTGCACTATCCAGCATTTCCCTGTCCTTCTTAAACTGGGGAGCCCAGAGCTGGACACAATACTCCAGATCTGGCCACTGACTTTAAAAGAATAAGGATTATCTTTGTATTTCTGTGATTTTTTGAAATTGTTAACAAGCGAGCCTAGCACTTGTGAAGAGCAATTCGGTTTCTTCTGTAACTTCCTGTTTATCATTACTTCTGCCAGGATATAAATTTTATATTAAAAGCCTTTTGTACAAAGCCCTAATAATAAAAATCCATGTATCATTTAGCATGCCTCATTCATAGAGGGAGTGCATTTACTATATTAAAATAACCTTTTAAGGAATTACCCAATTAAAGAAATTGAATGAAGGAAAAACAAATCTCTGGCACTTCAATCTAATTGTAACAGAAAATGCTATGTTAACTGCTGATCCTCAGAGAAATCCAAAACCAGCAAGAGGAAAATATTACCACTCAATAAAAGTCTTGGCAACTTCCCGCTGAGACCTGAAACACAGTATGTACACATCAAACATTCACTAACTTATTGGATCATTAGGTAAAAGCCAGAGTCATTTGAAGAGAGTGCTGTTCTCCTCAAAGCTGAAATATTTCCTACTGCAATAAATAAAGCAGGCACAAATAATTCCACATAACAGTAATTATTAGAAATAACAAATATTAGGAAGGTATCTGCTAAACTTTCTTGCTTTCAACAGACTCGCTGTGAAGTTAACCTTTCTTTTTCGTTATGCTCAAGAAATTTTACCAGTCCAAACAATGTTACTTTTCTACTTTTGGAAACACAAGGTTTCTGTGCCAAGGACATGAAATTCAAATCTTTCTGAGTGAAACTGGAAGAATGCAGATTGAAAGTAAAATAGCATCTGAAAACATTCTTGCAAATAACCTGTATTTCATAAATGCACAAATAATAGCAATATTTTTCTTTTTCCCCTCTCTGTGTTTTGAGTAATATTTTTCAATCCTCCTCCGTCCCCTTAAGCTACTAGTACTATCTATCTATTTATCTACCAAAAATTCTTCTGATATTACTCTATTCATACCTTCTGGAGTCCCTTATTCTTACTTCAAATCCCCTTTAAAACAACTTAGTATATTGCACAACCATTCTGTTTCTGCTGCCTTGCATGGCTCTTCTCTTCCCACCATTTGCCATCAAAACTTCCTTCCTGACTAATCACCCAGCTCAGTTTCATGTCCCTCTTCTCATGTCTCTTCTTGCAAGTTTCCTTTCACCTCTCTTCCACCTCTATCCTTTTCTCCTTGCTGCTCATGACTGGGAGGTGAAGATAACCTCTGCACTGACCTAAGGAAGATAATCCCTGAAGGTCTTCTCCAAGGAGACAGGCATATTCTAACAATCCAAATAGTATCTCAATAGAGAAAAGTGCCCTTTACCCTAAGACTCATAATTTTTCTTACAACATTCCTGCTGGATATTTGCATTTTAAAAAAAATCATGCTGGAAAAATTATAACTACATTAATCAGAGACTGCTCTGGCTGCTACAACGCACTGTCTAGGTAAGCTGCTATAAACAGTTGTAGATCTGTTGACAGCCAGGGACATATGACAATTTATGCCAACTAAACAACTACTCTATTTGGAATGAAAGAAAAATTGTGAGCCCACACAAGCCCTATTTGAAGCCAAAGTCAAATAAATAATTTCAACAAAATTCCTCATGCAGAAACAGGAATAAAGATATTTTAGCTGCAAGCAATTAACATTTTCTATATTTTTTTCTTTTAAAACAACGACTGAACGTAGTGCTGTTACATAGCTCTCATCTAACCATTGTTCTTAACATGTATTTGCATAGTTTCTTGCTTACAGAAGAAAAGATATGGAATGAAAATACTACCTTGCATATAGGTACTTTCCTTTGATAGCACCCAAGCACCAAGAGTTCACCCAAGGACTGGTGAACTCTTTGAAAGTCACAAGGCACAAGCGATCCATAAGCTATAACATTATAGCATTTGTAATTAATTAGATTTGCCGGACTTGGACACAGAAAGAACAAGGGAATGTGCAATCTTTTAATAAAATATTAACTGGAATATCGTGCATTACTATGGGTATAATTTTTTGCTGCTCTATATTTTGTCATTTACATGATGCCCTATTCAACAAAAACTCTGTCACATTCAAACAATGACTTACAGTTTTCTTTCAATGTTGAGGAAAATGTGTCCATCATCTCATCCTGGATGAAGAAGTTGATGGGACATGGGGGAGAATGATAAGATTGCTTGCATAAGGATTGTTTTGTGGGATAATTTTGTTGATCTAGGTTACAGTGGTTGCATTCAAGAGCTTAAGAGAAGGTATGTTTCAGAGACTGCAAAAAGGATTTGAGCAACATTTCTTCCTGTATCTTTGAACCTTGTGGTATGCACAGCTCAAACCCTGAGCTAGCTGGACAGTAATGTCATGTGGATGGGAATGTTTCTTTTTTTACTTATTTTGTTGTTGTTTGGATCAACAAATCAGACATGACCCACTTGAAATAACCTGGGGAAATACTGGTTTAATGTCTTCATCCAGAATATACCAAGAAAAGAAAGGTTTGAAAAAGTATGTGATGACATGTTAAGCACACTAGGGATGCAGACAATGCAGGATTTTAAGAAAAAAATTATATGATTTCCCACAAAAAACCCTAATATGCCACTCATTGTTCCCTACAAAAATTTTAAGTGTTTTAACCTGAAACGCTATTGTTAGAGAAGTTTGTAATATTCATCACATCATCAACATCACAATTTTTACTTACTCCTTCAAACAGCTTTTTCGTTGTTACTTAGACAAAATCAACACTGTCTCCTACATTTCAAAGTCTAAGAAAGAGTGGTAGTGTCAAAGCTTGAAGGTACCTATCTGAATAAACAATGTATAGTTTTCTGTCCTATTTCTGCCTGTTTTCACCTCCTTGTTGGGCAGTAATATCTTTGTAACGCTCAGTTACAGTCTATGGGCATGCTCTAGGTGTTTTAGCCTAAACATAGTGGCTTTTGTTTAAAATGTGATAGAAGGTTCTCGGTCTCCCAGCACCTTCTGCAGGTGTTCAGGGGTGGTGAGGATGCTCAGCATCTAGCAGAGCTACATATAAAAAAATTTCTCTGTCATGCTGTGGCTGTGGGTCTCCAGCAAGGAGATCAATAGACATGAACATAGCAGACTATTTGCCTTGGGGAAAAGAAAAAAAAAATCACATAAGTAGAATCAATGGCAATGTAATATGGATGAAATTTTATGTGACCAGGGACAGCTATAAGAACAGTTATATTTATGAAAGTGCACAACCACTTGGATTTTGTTTATTCCTCACACAATACAACATCATTCCTATTTTTACTGTGCAAAGCCATGGTTTTGATAACTTTTTTTTCCCCAACAATCCAAAGAAAATTTATCTTTCTTATCGAACACTGGCATGTCAAAATCCCTATAAATTTATGGGATATAAAAAAGGGATGTAAATTTGTAGTTTAGAAACATCTCACATTCCCAGTACTCCTTCTAGTTCCCCATCTGCAATTTAAAGTCAGACTGATCTCTCTAAATCAAAATTGCATTTTTCTGACACTTCATCTCTTTGTCATGTTGTCTGCTTGCAATATCTGTGCTTCAAAAGTCTGTTTCTTTATCCATTTATAGCATCATAGGACACACATCAATTTTACAGGTAACAAGACAAATATATATAGAAAAAAATCTTATAAATCACATTTGTGGAGAGGAAAACTGTGTTAAACACCACAGACATTTAAAGAAAACCAATTTGTTCTGCAATTTCTTCAGTTGATGTACAATATTTTGAAATCAGGTGATGTTGGACATATTTATTGTGATGCTGTGTATGATGTACAGTGTATCCTAACCTAGAGCTGTGATAGCACACCCTTTTCTCTTGAAAGGAAAACAGCCTAGCTATCCTCAAGTTCTAAAATACCTCTAACTACCAGCTGCTTTTCTCTCCTTTCAAACTTTCTTACATGTTTTGCACCTTATTTGTTCCATCTTTGCCAACAGACAAAAGGTAAGTATCCTATAATTCTGAAAACTGCTTTCCTCCTCCAGTTACCCTCTAGGATTTTGTATCCCAACATCCTTCCTAACTAGGTATAATACCATGTGTGAATCAGTCTCTCCATACACACACTTATCTCTTCCTGCTATACAAAGATGGGACAAAGGGTATCAGTGTTGGTTATATATAGTTGTTTCTAAGTAATGAATTTTAATAATACAAAAGACACAATAGTACCAAACAATTCTTTTGCAACCTGCTCATTTGGAGATGTTTTCACTCCTTGAGTATATTATCTTTTGCATTTATCGTACAGAAACATATAAAGTGGATCAAAATGTGCACTGTATCTCCATTACTTGTATGCTAATGACTTAACTGAGTCTGCAGAGATGACTGCGAGTTGAAGTTAGCACATAAAACAAACCATCCTTTTTTTCAGAATATTTCAATTAGCTAAACTGTTTCATGTACCTTGCTGCTATTTCCATCTGGATAACGATTCCACAGAAATAAGCGTATTTTAAGAGAAGTCCCTGGACTAATAAGAATGGGGGATAAAACCCTAACCTTGACTTTCAGCAGCCAATCCCAGATGAGAAAGCTCTGTTCGGTCCCCTTACATTTCCACGAAACCCAATAGTCTCACATCTTGAAACACTTCATTATTCTTTTCAGAAGAAGTCATACCTTTGATTCCATATTCAGTTTGCCAACCGTCCTTTCATCAGTTATTCCCACAGGCTTGCCCGCTGAACCACCACAGAAAGATTAAGAGAATATCTTCCCCTTCTAGTAATGGCTGGCATAGCATTAGACATAATTCTCAGCAACTATTAAAATAATCAGGCTGGGCTTTGGGGTCTAGTAAATTAACCTGGTTTATTTCATTGTTTATATGACCTGAGATACCTGCTGTTTCTATTCGCATTTCTTTAATAACATTGCTTTGCATGAAAATATTATTTTAAAAAAATCCTTCTATATTGCACGTCTAGAAATCCTAGGCTGATGTCAATCAGTAAAATTCTCATCTAAATTCAGTTATTTCAGGACCCAGCTTTCTGAAGTGAGGCTGCTGCTGGTCCAAATGCTTAACAAGAGGTTGTGCTAACATTCAAAAAGTATGCCAGAACATTAATTTTTGAAAGATGAAAAACCATAAAGGCTATTGAAAATGGAAATTTTATTCACACTCAAAGTCAGTTTGTTCTCTGAGTTAATAATGAAATCCCAAATCTGAAGAGCTTTCTGATGTTATAATTACCCTTTAAATCTTTTTGTATAGCTGTTATATCCTGTGGAGGGGGAATCTGTTTATTTTAGTACAGATGCATGGCCAAATAACACATTTAAATAACACACAGTGCTACATAGGGCCTTCTAAGTGATTCTCTACTCTGTTCATACTTGTCTAAGTGCATTGATGTGCAGGTCATTAAAGCAAAATTCACACCAGTTCTCTTGGCCCACACAGGGACTTTGCGTTACTTAAATCCTACTTAAACTCTCTGAGTGGGGCTTTAAAAGGATTTATGAGGTGTGCAGCCTTATGAGCCTTTTAGACTAGGAGGTGGATGTCACTGTTAATTTGCTTCACCTCTGCAAATCCTTAAAAGAAAAGTTACAGTAACTTCAGCTGTTGTCTTTCTTGAAATGGGTTCAAGCAAAGCTTGGCAGGACTCTTGAGCTCCTATCTGTAGAACTGTGCTTGACCTTATTTCTGGAGCCTGGCATGAAAACTACAGTTCAAGCTTCATAAAAATTGCTAAAAATTAAGATCTAAAAGAGTGGTAATTTTTTAACTTAAATAGAATATGAATGAAAAGTCATTTGTGGGTACTTATTTTACTTACCACAGCCTTCAACCTGTGAAGAAAAATTCTGCCAAATATTCATGATTATGACTGATAAAAATAAAAAAATAAAAAAAAAAAAAAATTATTAAATTATACAGTGTTATGCTTCTGTATTGTTTAGTAAGAATTTGTGGGACATAGTCTTTGCAACAGATGATCATTTGACCCTTTCTTTATGTTTGCAAAGTGTGGGAACTTTCAAACACATCTTATTGTGCTTTTCCTATTTTACACTGTTCTAAGTTGTTTTGTTTAAATATTTCATTTTCCTTGGATTCTGTGTTAGTTATCTCATAGAAGACATGAGCAGGCTGATGGGCAATCATATCCTGTTTTGCAAGGGTAAAATAGGTAGTTTTGAAATCTGACTTGCCTAATTTAATTTGTCTCATCTTGAATGTGACCCAATCAGATCTTCCCTCTGCAATTAAACAGCAACCTGTAACACCTGTTTGGATCATGTAAATTTGGAGTTGAGATATAGGCTTATGTGGCCAAACGAGTACTTTTTATCCTTGAGATTGTCAATAAACTTTTCCCTTTAGCAAAATGACAGATTAAAACCAAAACCAGTTCTTTTATAGGAAAACTTTAAAAAAAAAAACAACTGGAATGTAGGGGCAGATTATGAGCCTTTATGCTGAGCAGCTGTCACTCACCTGAAGTAATTCCTCGGAGGCATTAGATCAATCTGACAATGTAGTGCATTATCAGCAAGATGAATCAGGACTGGGCACTTTCTAACTGTGCGTAGCTTTATATATGGCATTTCATGTGGCATTCTCTACAGAAAATAAACATCCACTGATAACCGAGTTTCTGCTTCTTCAGGACTCACTGGCTTTTAAGAGAATGTGTGATGCCCCTAGTCGTCGGTTTCTATACACACTTAATGTCAAACTGCTCTATTATTTATTTTTACCTCTTTTTAACAAAATGGCAGCTACTATCAAAAAAGAGAAAATTTCAGAGTTTTTTCTCTGGAAAGAGGCTATTTATTAAGAGAGAGATTAGGAAAGCTAATTTAATTCCTTCTTTTTTAATCACTGCTACTGGTGCTCTGGACCATATCAACAGGGATTCTGACAGCTTAGCGTTAGTGGGAGAAGGAAGGAGAAAAAAGTATCAGCAGTGAATGATTGTATTTGAGGTTGACAATGATGAAATAGTAGAGGCCGTGCTACAATTTCTGCTCCTTCATTTGTCTTTGTTGATAAAATGAGCACTGTCAGAGGCTCGAGCTCACAGCAAATTTAACGTGACTCTGTTTATCCCTGTACCGAACAAGATTTGCACCTTGATCAGATGATAAATCCACAAATTTCTAGGATAACCCTTCCTTCTGTTTAATAGAAACATACAATTTTCCTACTTAAAGGAATGAAGATGGGAAGTAGCTAAATAGATTCTTTTTCAATAAAATATTTCATAAAATAGCATGACTTACCTGAAAGTAATACAGAAGTTCAATATAACCAGTCTTTGAACACCATTTTTCTGAAATAGTCTTCTGGCCTTGGTAAAAAAAAATGTATTCGTCATTCATTCCTACTTTTTGATAGACTTCCTACTCCACAAGATCTCCTTTCTCACCTTGTATTTCAAAGGTCCCTCTTCAAACTACAGGCTGAAAGAAGTTTGTTGACAAAAACTGAAGATGACAATTTCAGATGGAGCTAAAATTAGAAGGCCTTGTTGAAACCACACAAATGATTGAACTTGGAACAGCTTCTTCATTACACAACTAGATTTTGCTGTGTTCAAACCCAAGTTGCCAAATACCATTCTACATAAAAATACGCCACAGCTAAAAACTAGGCACAGAAAGAAAGGGTTGAAACACCAACGTGTATTCTATAAAACACATAGATAAGATTACATAGGGAATGCTACCCAATTTTATTTTAAAAATATGGATGTAAATGTAAAAAGGCCGTGCTTATCAGATTTCTACAATATTCTGCAAATCTTCTCTTTCATTGCTTTACCCTGATAAATCAAACAATAACATGTTCACGTTAACTAGCATTCAATAATCCAAAATACAATTTTTGTACATGCAATGTAAGTTTTTTCAGAGCATTTTTCAATATCATAACACGAGTAGAATTTCACAGGTATTCTGCAGAACCTTGCATCTGCCTCTCAGGGATTTCTGGATATTATTTCAGTCAGTATCTGAGTTTTCATGTAGTTCCTGCTGAAAAGCCTATTTCAGTCCTCTGAACTCAATGCTTAATGCCTCTTTTCTGCCTTTTGAGATGGATGTGATGACATGGATTTAAACTGGGAGACCTCTTTGATAAAAAAATTATTTAATATAGACTGCTGCTTTTTGTGATTGGAATTCCGTTATATAATTTATTTATTTCCACAGATTCATTTCTGGGTGGGATTTCTGGGAGAAGTTTTAACTGACTATGTACAAAGGTACAGATAAGAAATGAAGAATAAGAAAGTGTGTGCTATTTTCTTTCTTTTTTTCACATTAGATTTTAGGAGCCGGGCAATAGGGGAGCTGGAATAAAACTCTTATTTGCAGAAACTTTACTGTTACTCATATAAAATAAATTTAAGATTAACATTTAAAAGCAAAGATGACAAAATCTATGCTGTGCATCATCTACCCTTTGTAAGAACCTAATTTTTTAAACAAGGAACATTTCCCATTCTAGGCTGCCATTGAAAACATAACATTTCTAGGGTTTATATCTGATTATTTGTTTCCTATAAAGACTTACAACTCTCTTGTTAAAGGATTAAACATTATCATAAGTAGGAAGTTCAATTTGAGTAGTAGTTCCTGAGCTGTGTTTTCTAGCCTCTTAACCACACTCTTACATACAACACTTCAGGATAAATTTATTTGTCATTGCCTTTGCTTTTAGTGTATATGTGGGCCAAACTCTTTTCACGTTTGCATTCCTTGCTATAACATCCAACCAATTAATTTTAAAGATATTAAATTAGATTACAAATGTGACTGATATGTATCCCTTTAAAAAAATCCAGGGCAAATAGTTCGTAAAGTAGTCTCCATAACTCTCTCTAAAAAAGTAATAGTAAATCAACCAAATCATATTAGTAATGTTTTCATGTTGCGAGAACACCACACAAACTAACCACCACCAAAACCTAAATTATTACTCTTACTACTTCCAGTACTCTCTCAGTAATAATATTCTTCCTAATGTAACAAATACAATTCTTGTACTGCTTGGCTACACAACTCTATCAGGAGATGCCAGAATAAAAAGGTATAATCAACCTCTTTGCTTCAATGACATTTTATCTACCAGTACCGGCAGTACGAGCCTTCCTCCTAGGACCCACCCCAGCTGACCAGGACCTTTATTGTGGGTGAGATCTAAGCTAAGGAAGTTTTACTCCAAAACTAAGATGAAATTTATAAATTGTTAAGTTTGTCCATATTCATGAGGTTTGCCCATATTCTCCAAGAGCCGGAACCTATTTCACGTCTCCTTCACCACTTACTTTCTTGTAACATAATACAATTCATTAAAACAATTGCTTTGGTTTGTATTTGGGTTTTTTAAAAATATAATTATATATACAATACATATTATATATTATTACGTAATTATATAATCAATTACATGTGGCAATAACCCTTTGATTTATACAGGTACACCGGCAGAGGGAGAAGAATCAAAGGACGTAGGTAAAGTTACCTGGCAAGTTAAGACAAAGCTCTAACTTGACCTATCAGTTAGAAGTTTACTTGACCGTACAATAAAAGAACAAAAAAAAACCAAACCAAACCAAACCAAAAAAAAAAAAAAAAAAAAAAACCAACCCCCAAAAAAAGAGGAGGAAGCGTGGGACAGCTTAAACAGCTGAAATTAAAGGAGGAATTTCACGCACGTAAGCATTCCTACTAGGTAGATATTACAACTACAAATAGCGCCCAAGGATTCCGAGACCCTCAGTCCCTCCGTCCGTCCCTCCGTCCGTCCGTCCCCCCGTGACTTTCTACCCGCACGCAGCGGGCGCCGGCGGCTCGGGGGAACAGCGCCACCTGCTGGGCAGAGCGGGGCGGTGGCGGCCGCGGGGTGGCAATTCCTCTGGTCCTTGCAGCCTGGAGTAAATTTTTCTCGGGGTAATTCTTTTCTTCACTAGCCTTCGGATTCAGTAATACTTTTACACTTCGCGGCACTGATTTTTTTTTCTGCTTTTAATCAGGGACACCCGTCTCCAGCAGCAAAGGCGACGGAGGGAGTTAAACATACTTCCTGTCAGTTTTATCCGCACGACGCTGAAGGCGCATTGCCTGTCTCTCCTGTAGAGACACAGGTAATCGTTTTGTGCTCATGCAAGCACTCAGTGCTGTCCATTGATGTGACTTTTATAGCTCACCCCATGACCCCGGGACCTCCGCTTGCCCGGGATGGAGTGTTGGAAAATTTGGAGCAGCCCCGGCTCCACCGTCCAGTCCCTGGGCACATCAGGGATGCTGCCCCTTCGGCTCCTGCTGGATCCCTTCCCACTCTCCACGGGATTCCACCCAGTGGGCAGAAGGACACAGACACATCTGCCCGGGGCCCTGCAGTGCCTGAAGCTCCAGCCAAACTGCTCTGCAGCTGCACCTCATGCAATAGCCACAGGCTGGACATCCCCAGGGTAAAGGAACGGGAAGCACTCCTTTTCTCTTTGCAGCTGCACATGGATAAAAAGCAGTGATACAATCTACAGGGAAGAGTGTG
>BJBW01000772.1:0-219148 GCA_004320125.1 Scolopax mira | reverse complement strand
GTAAACAGTTTATGTGATTTATTCTTTTGCATGCTAGATAATTACATATTTTATACCAGTGTATCATCAGTATGTTGTTATTCTGACTGCCCCATAATAGAAATTGTGTATTTTCCCACTGCAGTGAATGCTATTCTTAACATACATTGGCCTCAACCAGCTAAAAATATCAGAGTTCTGTTGTCTGTGGGAAAGTTTTGCTGAAGTTATTTCTATTAAAAGTTTAATATCGGTCTCTTCCATTTTTCATAATGTATGTGCCATTCCCATTCAATGCTGTCTCCTCTGATACGTAATTACTTACAAGTACTTAAGTGTCACATATGGCACATATTAAGCAAATAATGCCCTAATTCACTTTAATGCTAACATTAATATGAATGATTAGGAATGAGATTAGTACTAAAGAATACCATTTTAAAATAAATTGTGATGACATAGCGACAGCTATATGAAGGATTAAAGAGTGTGGATTATTGCAGGTTATGGTTCAAGATATCAAATGATATGGCTCTGTGTTTGTTCTTGCCAAGGACACCAGGCAATTAGAGGCTCCAACAGCCAACTGTAATTCTTGCACTGAATCTTTGGCTTAGTTGTGGTGTTTTTTAACTCCTGAGTTTTTGACAGACAGTAGGTTCTGAAAAAAATTAAGGATTGGCTTGCTGTGAGCTGTCTACACCCACTGAAAGCTTTTTTGAGAGCCATTTAATTTATCTGGCAACCTCGAGCCAAACCTGACAGTGCAGATACAAAGGGAAAGCTCTAATTTTATAAACAATCTCTTCCAATCCCAAACTCATATAATCAATGAAGATGCCACTAAACAAATGAAAATACCCATTTTCTCTGCTGTTGCACCTTTGCATTTAGCTCCTTGTAATAGTATTTCTGTTTTCTTTCTCCTTCCTCCAGAAGATAACAGAAGTCTATTTATAAACTTTAATTCATGCAATTAAACCAACAACATCTATATCATAGAGCTCTCTACCAACACAGTTTGATGCCCATTTTTATGATGTCTCCATATAATACTCTCATATTTCAGCAGCTTATGAAACAATACCATTTCATTTAAGAAATTGAGCAAGGAGTTGAGAAACATTAATTATTCCCTATTTAGGTTTTGGGAAGGATCAAAGAATAATGCTACCTTCATATTTTGGCTCACTCATCTCCCTTTTAAAACAAAGGAGAAAAATATTTTAGCTCCTGAAGATTTGACCATTTCTTAATACCTTCAACTTCACTGAAGTTTGCAAGGGAAGGGATATAAGTGATTATTATGGTTATTAGCATGAATGGTGCAGTTGAGAAAACACAGAAGAGCAACTAAATGGTTTTCTCTCAGTAGCTGCCTTCCCTGGTATGTAAAGACTAGTCCAGTATCACCCTTAGCTTTGACATTACACATAAACTCAAGCACGGTGCCCTCGGGACACAACAGCCTTTTGATTATTCATTACAAATGGTGATCTTGGGGGCTCCAGGAGGTTTAGCTTATTATCTCCAGTAATGAACCTGCTATCAGGATCTAAAAGTTCAAAACCTTTCACAGAGGAGGTAACCAGAATAAGGACAATTACTGAAAAATTAGAAGGTATTGAGGTAATAACGTAATATGGTGTATACATGTAAAAGGTACTGCTTGTTAATCAGTTCTCCAGGGCCATCAGCAAGTGCTTCATGGGCAACTAGTTTTTAATAATATATACATCAGTGTTGTGTCAAAACAGGGAATAAAAGACATGAGCAGCCAGCATCGATACCACCATGACACGGACGACCACATTGCTTCTCATACTGGACTTGTATCAGTTTAGATCAAAGATGCTATGTTGAATTTTATAGATTCAGACAGGAGATTGCATGTGGCTCAGCCATGACAAAATTTACCAAGGAGACGTCAGCCCAAGCTAAGCCCATCACTGGGGTGTGCTGCTGGAGGTGCAGCCAAAGCCCTGAGCTGAGATCTTGGCTTCACAACACAAGGCATAAGGAAATACATTGTTTAAAAATACATGTTAGGACATATGAAGTTCAGCATCTTGAGTAGGAGGCCCCTTCACAGAGTGAAGAGCCAGCTCGAGATAAGTGCATGTACGTTTATCCCATAGTTCTACTCCAATATAATGTATTCTATGGGGTTTCCTAAACAGCCTCTTACACACACTAGAGCATATATTTCAGGACATCTGTACTCCAATTTCAAAACTTGCATCAGTTGAGATCCTACCTTAATCTTCATCACGTTATTTGCCTTTTACATGCCTGTTTGACAGCTTCCTTTTCATAGATGGTATTTACTGCTTGGTGTTTCTGGGAGCTCATACACCCAGCTGGGATCTATCGTATGCACTGGCACTCCAGAAAACAGCTCGGCCCCTTTAAAATTCCTTGGTACAGATATATGGATATTTTGATCTTAACTTTGATTTCAGTAGTTCATGTTTAATAAGATCCTGTTGGAACTTACTAAAATTACTTCTGGAAAGGAAAACATTAAGCGATCCCTATATTTGTTACATGATATGGATTTTTTCCAAAATAAAGCCAGTTCAACTCTTTTACCTTACTGCTCTACTACCTTAAGATAGTGCAAAAAGTTAGCATATCTTAATTTCTTAAAAAAAATGAGCATGGTGGATACAGACCTGCCTTCTTTCCTTATGTTCCCCTTATTATTCTTTTGCAATTTAAGCTCCTCACTCATACGTATTGCTACAAGCTTCCTCTTCTTCACATACATAATTAAATATATATAAATGTAATAGTTATTTTCCCCTCTCTGCTAACCTAGAACTTGTTGCTCTTTTTAACTACAGTGAATGTCTTTATTAATCGTGGCTTTTCTGAATGCTCAGTAAAACAATTTCACTAGGATTACTTATATGCTTAAAGTTAAGCAGATGTTTAAACATCTCTTTGAATTGGGCTGTATCTGTTTTCAATGAAAGAGCAAAAAAAGAAATAATAAAATTGATCTGTCGTAATCTGGAGATCTGAATAACTAATATGGAATACAGCCAGTTTTTAGCACAACTTCCTCCCAGTTTGTTCCCTGTTTTCTCTTCTATTCTGCTTCTGTTTGATCTTGGGATTTATTTTCACCCCTTACTCTGTTATTTTAAATCCATCACACGTGTATGTCATCCCTGTCCTTGTGAGGGCCCTCACTTGGATAATGTGCTGTGTGGTGTTCAAAATACATGTGCACATGCACAAAAATACATACCCATGCATGCTTTTGTCTTCACTTGAGTATAATGAATGCTTACAGTATTTTTCCAGCTGTTTCTGCAAGCTCAGTACCTTAAATGTAATGAATATCCTATTCTGAAAATAAGCATATTTAATACATGTGCATTAAAATTTTTTTCCTTTAAAGGTGAACTGCAAAGGGAATTGAGGCAGGGAAATAAATCCTCCTTCCATTTTTTCATTTAGCACGTGCAAGTGTTGCCTGTAAAATTCCATTCTCTCTCCTTCCCCTCATCTCTATCTTCCTGGGATTTTGAAAGCCTTTCAAAAGCTTTGACAGTTTGAGCATTTCTTATGGACAGAAATTAGGGCTATTGAAAAGGACAGCATCACCTGCAGTGTGTCCCTCATGATGTTGATGAGGGTTTGGGTGTCTGTAGGAGAAGTATTGTATTTTAACGTATCAAAATCAATCTAAATTAATTTAGTTGTTCTGGCAAGAAACTTGAGGTACAGAACAACAACAACGAGTATATTAAAAAAAAAAAAAGCTGTGAACTCTTTCAAGCTTTCATTGTAAATCACCAAGTGGTGATGAAAAGCATAAATGCAATAAACCCAATCATTTGCAGGTCACTGTTAAACGACGTGCCAAATGCAGACAGTGATATCGTAACTCTGTGAACCAGAGAAGACTCACATTCTCCCCCATCAGTCATTTCCTTTCTCTGCACGTTCCCATGCACTGTACCTCTTTTACACTTTTCCTTCTTCCTAGGAACTTTTCCATCTTGTCTGCTTCCTTCACCTCTCAGCCTTCTGCAGGAGCACGCTGTGGTCTTTATAATCTCGCCAGGCCTCCTCAGGGAGTAAAAACACAACAATCTTTCCCTAATAAGATTCTGGCACTTCCTCTTGAAGCTTCTTCCGGAACCTGGATGGGAACAAGCATGTGAAAATGAGGAATACTGGGAATAAAACACAACTCACATCTTTGGAACTTCAGAGGGACCTTGGACTGAGTGCTGAGGGCAGAGCACGGTCCTGGCCAGATCTGATCACAGCACCAGCAGAGTACATTCAGCGTCAGGAGTCTGAAATCCAGTAGAGCAGGAGGAGTCTCTGAAGGCTGCCATCAAGTGCTTGGAGCCCTGCAGGACTGAGCATCAGAACAATCTGTGAGAACATTCCTTCCAACAAATGCTGATGCATGATTCATCACGCTGCAATACATGAAGCCAGTGAGAATCGAAAGGTATTAGTCAGGACATCAAAATTTATTTCCAGATAAACCACTAGTCTGCTTTGCAGTTCTTACATCTTCCTTTCTCTTCACCTCCTCCCTAAAGCATTTGCACTGAAGCAGGACCCATTTGACGGCTGCTCAACACAGTCTGACCCCTGTTTTGGTCAAGTTTTGTAGGCACTTCTGTAATACCAATAAATCCTCTGTAATGACATATCACTGGTGAACCCCAAAACATCTTTGAGAACATTCTAAAACACACTGACATTTCATATATGTGCCAGGCAAACATACACGTGCATATATACATGGAACGCAAATGTATTTACACACAGATATATATAAATCTGTGCACGTGTGTAGGTGTGTGTCCATGTACATATCTGAGACTGCACAGGAAGCACACCAAAATTAAATTAGAGCAAAACATTAATAAAATTTGAATAATGATGCTTTTTAAATTTTTTTAATAATTGGGCATGATTTTTGACTTATTTAAAAAAATATCTTTTGTTTCAAAGCTTTCTGCAGCAATTGAGAAGGATGCTATTGGATGGAGCTGGAGTTGAGTTAAAGGTGTTACTGAAAGTTAAGCTACATCTAAACTGCTGCTGTTTAGCCAAGTTCATCCAACAGGAAACAAGCCCGTGTGGGCAATGAATGTGCACAGGCTGCAAGTCTGTGCATCCGACCTGCTGGCAAAAGCTGTATGCTGTACCATAAAAACTAGAGAGTAACGAGCTGATCTGCTCTTCATTAGGTTAATGAGAATTTCCCTGGTGTGCCATGAGCACTGGGAGAGGATCCCATTCTGTACATACCAGAAGGGCTGCAAAAAGCTGGGGTCACGGAGCAGAAACTTTCTATCCCAATTCTGGAAATCCCGCCAACCCAACACAGCAAGCCAGCTATGACAGGAGCTGTGCAAGTGTGTTCCTGGTGGGGTCAGGGGGACATGGGCCATATGTTTGAGTGCATGAAACTATGATTCAGCAATGGAAATCACGTATTTCAGCGTGAGATGGTATTTTCTCCTCTCACCGATGTAAATGGAATCAATTCCTGAAAGAAACTGAACTTGGCTCTATAGCCAGGGAAAGGGTAACTTCTCTGATTCTGGTTTTGCTTATTTTCTAATCACTGATCCACTTTGCTTGTATCATATCCATTTTCTATAGTAAGAATCAGTCAATCTGTCTTCACCCTGTCTCCACTGTGGCTTCAGGACATGCCTGTTGCCCCTACTTGCTTCTCTCATGGTCTTTGCCCCTTTCAGGTCACACTTCCCATACCTCCAGCCAAAAATGTGGAGTACCTGACCCCGGGGAACACCACGTCCATGTTTCCTGCCTGCACACCTGTCCTCTATGGTTAGATATGAGATCCACCCTGCAGCACTTCTCTGCTTCCGCTGCCATAAGGAGCGTAGTCATTAATTACATTATCACATGCACGTCTGCAAAAATGATGGAAAAACAGTCACAGCAACAGGAGAGCTTGGTAGTGAGACTGTTACTGGACTGGGCACCTACAGTGTCCATTGATGTTGACTTTAAACCAGATTCAGAAGAAAGCATTCCACTTATTCACCACCAGTGCCTCCCAGACACACTATAAAAGCCCTCCATGAAGTACCCAGTTAGCACATGACATCTGATGAGATCACAGCATGGGGCACGCTTGGCTGCAGGCATTACAAAGGCTTCAGCATCTCTCTGTCAACAGTTTGGCTTGCTTTTTTTTTTTTTTTTTTTTTGGTAAAAGAGAGTTTGTGAAGTAACTCCTGAGTGACCCTGCTGGCCCAGTTCAAGGCCAGCCAGGAGAACCACCGCAGCGTGGCCATACCTGCTCAGGACACGTTTGTTGGTGAGGTCCTGGAGTTAGGTCAGCCAGGCAGACAAATAACTTTCTTGTCATAGGGACCACAGGAATGGCAGATTTAGTAATGTAAAAAGGATAAAAACCACCAGTCTCATCCCCTGCCTCTGCCAAAGCCATTGTAGGTCTTTGCTTTCTCCAGTACCTAATTTCCAGGATTTAGTGCAGGAGTGGAAGTTTTTGTGTCGTTCCACTAAAGGGCAAACTTGCAAGTGGGTGTTTTCAAGGTGTAACACGTGGAGCTGTGTGGGCATCTGTAGGGACAGAGGGGCTCTTGCACACTTACCATATAATGGTACCTGGAATCATTTAGGCAATTTATTGCACCACACCTTAACAACATCAGCTGATACCACCCTGGCAACACACATGCCAATATATACTAACATTTATAACATGATTGGTATGGAGCTGTTGAGTAATTCATGGTGGATAATTTACTCACAGGAATTTAGCTTTGTTTGCTGCTCTCAGACATCGTACGCACCCTTTGACAACACACAATCAAACGAGGAACACTTCACTGCCAGAATTTTCAGATAAACTGATACAACAGACACAACAAATCTCTTTTCTAACTCCCTGTAACAGACACTCACTTTTTTTTGGCATTTTGCTTCAGCCTCAATACTTACGAGATGTTACTTTTGCATCCAGGGAATAGGCTTAACCCAGGTAATAGAAGAGAGAGATTCTTGGCACAGATGAACAGCTACTGCACTTGGCACTGATTAGATTAACACCAGGAACCACTTTAGAGAGGGCAGTGTAATCTTTATGGCCATCAATTACTTGCTGAGAAAGTTCACATCTTCCAGCCAACGACAGCTGTGCTGGTGGTTTCTTTTATACACGATGCTATGCACTTAAAGGAATAGACTAAATGGCCTTTTGGCCTTTTCTGTAAGACAACTAGTCCCTACGAGCAACGGGTAACATTTTTGAAAGAGCCTAGAGCCTGTTTTCCAGAACGGTTTAGTCACAGACTTCCACATAAGCTTATTCATCCTGCCCCACGGGTTGTGGTTACACACACATTTCTCCAGGACACAGAGTCAGCGTCAGCAGGCGATGCCCACCCTGGCTCCTGCTGCCTGCTCCATGCTCCTGCCACCCCTCCGTGGTGCAGAACAAAGAGGGCAGTGTAGGGACTGCTCCAAACAGCCCTGGGCAGTGGCAGTGTGACCTCCTGGAGCTGAAACTGCCACAGAGAAAAATGTTTGTGGAACCACAGCCTCCAGCACTTCTCAGTTGGGTAAATTAATGTTCATGGTGCTCTATCCCACCACAGCTAGACTGCTACCAATATCCGAGCCCTAGAGAATGCCCAGGTAGCTTTCCATGTCACCCTGGTGACCACCACGTCACGTCCAGGTGCTTCTGAGATGTTATATGCCACAGCTGCTGGGGTTTGCCTCACCCAATGGTAGAAATAACACTGTTCACTCTTCAAGAAGATAAATCCCATCAATTACTATGGTTCAATGAAGCAACTGAGCATGAAAGCACCTGGAGATGGACAACTTCGGGCTCACAAATCCTGATCCCTCAAGGTTTACAGCTTTGCCTACTGCAAATACACTATCTGGCGATTGTAAGTCACAAACTTGTGTAATGGCCGCGCCATTTCATAGACAAAGATGCATTTCACAGAGAGTATGGTTTTAATAAACAGGCAGCCTTTCAGTGGCTAGACTGGAATAAGCCAGTGATCTCAGTCCAGTTCCTGTTGGAAAGGTAGTCACAGCACAAAAACCACCAGCACAAACGGGCAGATTGTTACTGGGCTGCAATAAGAAGCCGAATGGCTTTCTCACCCTGGCAGTTTACAGCAGGAGTTGCCATTGCCTTCCCCAGGCTGGGGCGAGCCAGACATTGCGGGGGGCTCTGCGCTGGCCAAGTGGTACCTGGCCCATGGCTGCGCCGAGGACTTGGCTCCCAAGGGCTGCCTTGCTGGAATTCTCCTACCAACTATGTGCACAATTAACTTCGGACCTTTAATTAATTCATCTAAACGTTACCGCGCAGTAAACGGAGGGATACATCGGGCTGAGAGAGTTATGACCCAAACTCACATGTGCAAAGCATGCACTTCTGAAAATGCAATGGGAAATATTCATTATTCTTGGATAGAGCTCCCTTTTAGTTAGCAGTTACAGCAGCTGTCGTCATTTACTGTTTCTGTGAATTTATATCACTGTGTCCTGGAGTTCTTTGCCAGCAATACGCTTAGCCCACTGCTGCAAAATAATCCCGTATATATTGGCCACATAGTTGAGATATTATGATTAGACATTTTTAGAGGGTGTTAGGAATTATTTTTATAAATGTAGCATGTGTGCATGAGTAAGGGTTTTTACAATCAGCCTTAAAAAAGGAAAGAAATATATTCATTTTTTAACATATTTTGATGTGGTTCCCTCTGGTTTCTGATAGGCATCAAGCTAATACAGCCGTGCTGGTCCTGTGAAATATTTAGCAAATAACCAAATACAAAGAAATAATGTAATTTAGTGTATTTTAATGAATTATAGGGTTTTTTACGGATTTCACACAGACTATCAAATCTGTCATTATAATGGAATAGGTGATGCTGTCTGAGTATGTCTGATGATATCAGTCAGAACACTGACAGGTCTAGCCCTTTCAGAAACAGAGGCATTGGCAAGGAACGTTACTACACTCTGCACTTCCAAGCCTTGTCCTTCCTATAACATCATCTTCAATGCATTAGAGAAAAGACATTTGAGGAAATCCCAGATCAAAATATCTTATATCTTCAAATTTTACTTGACCCTTTTTTTTTTTTTTTACAACTTTCAGACCCCAGAGACTTCAGTCAGGAGAGAAAATGTTGCATTCTCCAACTGAAACACCTCTGCAGATTCATGCACAGGCCAAATCTGTTCTGGAAAATTCTAAAAACTGGTTTCATGGATTTTCTTTTTCCAGATCTGCATGGCTGCATCTGGATAAAGATGTGAATGCACTCCAATAAGCCAGAACTTACAGTCTCTACTCAAACCAGCACTTTAGGACTGGTGTGGTGCCTCAGCAAACTAGAGGTGACTTGTTGATCTTCCTGTGCTCAAAAGATCACTGTCTGGCACCACCAGGGAGACTGAGATTTCTGCCTACAATAACTAGCAGAACTTTTCCATATGCTGGTGTGCCAGGAAAACAGGGATGCTCCTTGAAACAGTTGCTTCCCTGAAGGTGTGGGAAATTAGGAAGAGGGAAACAGAGCAAGTTCCAGCTCCCTTGCACTACTGAATTGGCACGTAGGTTGGTATCACCATCTGGTAGAGCCTTGCTCTAGAAGAAAGCTGCTGCCACGTCTCTCGCAGTTTAGTGGCAGGACCTCAATGCACAGAGGTAGGGACGAGTGGAGGAAAACCAACCAAGGGGCCTGGCTCTGCAAAGACATGCTATAATTAACACAGAACTTTTTACAGGGCATTTAGCTTCCTACCGAACTGGATTGTTGATGCAGAGCAAACTGCTGTAATAAATTTAGATGGTGATACGACAATCTGATCCTGTGGGACACTGAATTCAGGGAAAGTTGTGGGTGCTGCAATTAGACTTTTGGATAAACAAATCCTAAGGGATGTTCCTGCCCAGCACTAACATTTTCAGTGAGTTACAGCATTGAGTCTTTTGGAAAAGGCTCTTAATTCATTCTTATTTGGAATGGCAAGAACCTCTGTCTAGAAAACTGCCTTGATATTTTTACATTACCTGCTATTAAAATCAAAGCAGTGTCTTGCATCACACATAAGTGCTACCTGCAAGAATAATCTGTCACTAACACAAGAAGATCATAATCTCTCAATGAATGAATTGCGGTTACAGACACTCTCCAGCCCTCTCATTATTTAAATAGAAAAAAGGTGTTTTGAAAATAAAGCAGAGTTTCAGAAAACAGTCTTGGCACTAACTGATGGTTTTCAGGGCAACCCATGGGATAAACCTCAGCAGCAGCTCTCAGCTCCTTCTGAAGTCAATACTGCTTTACTGCATATTCACTTTCTCAGAGTCATTTCTGTTTATTTAAAGGCATCCACTATGCCTTATACTTTGTAAGCATGGTGGAACACAAACCATTTCCAGCCTGATCCCAAAATATTATGTTTGCATATTGAAAAGCACCATCAATTTCATGTCACAGCCACACCTTCAACACCATGAGTCTACCCGCCATCTATACATTCTACCCCAAATTGAAAGTTATGCATGCTCTTGCTAACCTACTTTTGTGTATGTGTGTGGTTTATTTTTTTAACAATAGGCCTAAATCCATATTAATGATCCAAAAAGTGACCAGGCCTCAGCACCTTTTGTCCTCTATACATTAACTATCCAATAATCAACAGTAGCTGTCCTGTACTCTGGTGTCTTTGGCCTAATTCAGAGGGACAGATATTTATCATCACCCTTGAATTGGGTGACCCATTCTGACAGGTCGACATCCTTATTTATGTAACGATGTCATAGACAGTAACTGCTAATGAGTGGACTGACACAGAGGTCTGTTAGATGGAAAGGCAGAGGAAAGCTGAAAAGGGCATGAGGGGTTAATGGGACTTTTCTGTTCCAGCCTCCTGGGATGTGTAATTATGTTCTAATAAGAAATGAATTTATTGATTAGATTAGTGTGCAATTGTGTTCGTGTGCACACGTATAGTGCCGCATGCATATAGGCAGTAATTGTGTGTGCCTCTATTTTCTTCAGTATGTGTTTTTCATGTGAAGTATCTTTGTGCTTTGGCCAAAAACAAGCAGCACACTCCCACAGTCCTGTTCTTGTCCTCCCTGTGGCAAACTCCTTGTGAATTCAACTGCAGTTTATCTGACTAAAGGCTGAATTTAACTTCAATAAACACCAAATAAGGGCTTCAGGATTAGGCCCTCACAAACAAATGACTTCCTATGTGCATTGTTTGGTATAAACATCCACCATCACTTAAAAGAGCAGTAAAAGCAGCCAATACATTGTAAACAGTAAGTGTCATCTGCTTAGGAGACCTTCCGCTGGCCAAAGTAGGCCATGCTCATCCCTAGCCTAAGTCTGCTTCTAGCAGCCTGCTTACAGTAGGGAGGAATTTGGCCCAGCATGCTTTCTCATCAAGTAAAATATGTTCTCTGACAGGTCAAGGAAAGCATCCTTCACACGCTCACAAAGGGCTGATTCTCCACCGCATCTCCTAAGGGTGTGTGTGATCTGAACTTGAGGGCGAATTCCCTTGATGGGAAAGACATAACAATAGAGAAAAGCTGGGAGGAGGGAGGAAAAGGGAAAGCATGTCTGAAAATTAGAGCTGCCCATGGCTCAGGAGATGAAGGAACACAGCTGATAGCGGTACTCTTGCCTGTAGACTCTTATTGGTGCTAACGTGGGAAGGGAGCAGAATTGTGGCTTTTCACCCTGTATCCATATATACAAATTCCAGCTATAAGCATAGCCTTACATGTCCTCTGGACTTGTACGTGATGTTTAAGTAAGGAACAAGCAGGGCTGGCCTGGCGGGAGGAGTTCCTGGGATAACGAAGGCCGTAGCACCAGCATGGACAAGCCTTTGACAAATGAGCACCTCCAGTTACACACTGAAGAAATAAATTACTTTCTAGTGACTCCCTCTGGAAAGAAGCAGCATTATTAGGCTCTAATGGGATTTCCTTCTATCCCACTCTTGACTAGGACCTTTGTGAGGCAAAAGGAAGGGGGAAGGAAAACTGAAGGATTCTTAAGTCTGAGGAGGGCCCACTTTACCCAACCGTAAATTTTGTGAACTGTGGCCAGGATTCCAGATGTGATACTCAGGAAAGACTGTTTTCAGAGATCTAAAAAAGGACATACCAGGCAAGATTTCCAAACATTTCAGAAATGTCAAAACTATCTAATATAAGAACGCACTGTAGGATCCATGTAATGAAAAAAAACTCTTTTGAAAATGGATTCTCATTGATCTACTTTTTTTTTTTTTTCTGAAGAATGAAAGACTGAAGGTACAAAAAATCAGCACTTGCAATATGGACATCAATGGAGCCCTAAAGCCTGACTATTACTGAGGGATAATGATTAAACACATTCTTCTCCCATTGCCATTCTACTGCAACTTTTTCCATCTGAGGGGCACTGAGTAGGAATTTTGTTTAAGTGTTTTGATGTATGAAGTATTTTAGGGAAGATATTTATAAAAGCGAATGTATTTGTCTTCCCTTCAAAATTCAAGCCTGAAGACCCACCTTCTAAAACTTTGCCTCAAGGGTCAAAGTAGAGAGTAAAAGCCTGTCTCTGTGATGGCTGTGGGAGTGTTATCACTGACTTCCACAGGGCTGAGATGGCAGCTGAAATGAAAGCACTGGAGAATGAACAGGCTAACAAAATCATGGTATTTTCTTCCAAAAAACGTACGATGCTAAAGCTAGTTCAGTATCCAGGCTGAATAACAGAAATACCCTCTGAAGGAAGAGGCATTCCTAGTGCCTAGTTCAGACCCAGGTCTGAATGGCAGATGCAGGGGAGTTAATTTTTCAGCGACTGCTGGCCCTTTGACTCCTAATAGTTGAGGGTGGGTTCCCATCTGAACACTCACACAAAACTGATTTCCCCATTATATTGATGGGAACTTTGTAATGCAATGAATCATCTTCAGCTGGCTGATTTATTTCACAAGGCAACTTGAGGCAGCAAACTTGGAGCAAGGTAGCCCAAACTAAGCAGAAATATCCTTCCCTGTCCCATTTATTAGTGTCAGCATCAGCATAAGCTTTTCTCCTTAATGGACCGATCTTTCATTCAGGCCATAGAGGATCCTGAGAAAGTTTTTCTTGTTTCTTTATATTTTGCCAAACTTCTAAGTGAGCTCCTAAAAACTTATTGAAAGAGCATTACTCAGTCTGACACATTCCATTTATTTCAATATGGTGACAAAGAGGGAAGATCTAGTTAAAAATATTGCAATAGCCTTATGGGATACTTATGGGTTTTTTAAATGTAATACATCACAATAGAATACTTTGTTTTTGTAGAAGGGCATTCTGTATTCGCCAAAAAAGCTGCTGACTTAATCATTAGTTATGATGAGAAGAGATTTAGTGCTCTCTTTCTTTACACTGTCACTGAGAACAATGTCTATGAAAAAGCCTATGCTTCCCATTATAAATCACTATAAGCTCCATGAAAATTTCTCCTCTACCCTGGGGTTTAAGAGACCAAATACTCAGTGATGCAGACTCCCAATAGTAGCACTTTATGCCCAGCTCTACAAGTTTATGAAATGCTATGGTTCCCTCTAAGTCAAGGCACTACCCCTGCATGCAGTTTCCATTGTTCAGCAATTTATGAATGGCTGGTCTTTGATAAAAAACATAAATACCTACCAGTTTCCCCTTCTTCCTTTCCAGAGTGTTTTTTCTTTAAAATGCTTTAAAACTGGAACACAGTATCACTTTTAGCATTAAAAATGTATATCACTATTTATCATTAGACTGCCTTTCAGAAACACAATGCACCCTCTACTCCTTCACCCTCTAATGTTCATGAGAAACCATTTCAGGTCTTATTCAGGGTAAGCAGGGATTCAGAAATAAAGCCATTCAAAAAAGAAATGGTTTATAGATGTTTCCCTTCACTGAATACAGAACATTGGTTCACATAATTTTAAGACGACAAATTCAACCTTAAATGATATGGGGGGAAGTTCTGAGATTTATAAGCACCTTTCCAAATAATTTCTATAAGAAACACAGATTTAGAGACCTGAAATTAAGCATTCAGGTTTGAAAGTCTTTAACCTTCTTCCTCTCCTTCCCTCCTCCCCCATAACATAGTCACATACATGGGCTAGATTTTATTGTATAACTTTGTAAAGAAAAAACAAGAGTAAATGTTCCACACATCTACGAGTATTTTTTTGTTTGTTGGCCATAGCTAGGAGGGGTTTTTTGTGTTTCCTAGTTTAGCAGAACTCTATCAAAATGTTTTGAAGAAAACTAGCCACGACACTTTCCCTAGATTCTAGTGCCTTCCAATATTTAAATTAATTCTCTCAAAATAAATTCTGAGTTTGTTTCTTAATTATTGCTTTTCCAATTTCTAGAAGATAATTTTCTCATTCCAAGAGGCAGAGAAGTCGCTTGTTTCATCACAAACTGTCTCGGTCTCCTCCTTTGATGGGTTTAAGTCTGTGAGCCCTGTTCAAAACTTGTATCACTGGGTTCAATTTTGAAAGGGAGGACTTTGATTCAAAGTTCTCAGCCACCCACACTGGACCTGAAAGGCCACTAGAAATAGCCCTCGTCTGCTTTGTTTCTCAGGAACCAGAATAGACACATTCCCTCTGGTCTGCCCTGAGATATGGATTTGGCTCAATAAGCAAATGTCAGCTGCAGAGGCAGCTGGCTGCAGAGCAGTTTTCATAGAAATGGGAGCCTGTGTCCTCTAAAAAGACACAATATTATTTCATTCATTTATTATCATAATTTTTAATTTATTCTGAATGAGCTTCGAGATGGCTAAGAATGACATCCTAAAGTCAAATTCTTACTGGTATTTCATTTCAGCTTGATTACTGACATTATTACTGTGAAAAAAACCTAATTATAAATTTGTACTAAAACATTGTATCTCTGTATGATAGATATCTGCAAGACTTTTGTACTAAATAGTACCAAGACAAAAGCACACTATTATATGTCCCTCCCTATAATCACAGCTGCCAAAGCGACGTGCTGGCATCAGGAGTCTGATTTTCACGTAAAAGCAAGACATGCCTTAATCCTCACAGGTAAGTAATGCCTGAAGATGTTTCCTACCTTAATGGTTTTATGGACACCCGAGTTTTCAAGCTGGGCCAGTCCTCTTAATGTGCTGAAGTCCTGCCTGGGTGGGAGCAGAGGCAGCGTGGTGGTTCCCAATGTCAGTGTCCCCCAGGAGGAGTCACCAGCATGGCCTGCCTCTGGCTGCTGTGGGGCTGAGCTCTCTGAGATAGCCATCACCCTGCCCGAAGGTAAAGAGAAGCTGATTGAAACACAATGTTTTCCAAAGAGAAGTCGACACAGAAGATAATTTTAGTGAGGATAACTTCACCATTTACATATAAAGCAGAGCTAAGGTGCAAGCGCAACTCCATCAGGGATTGCCAAAGTCTCAGACTATCTCAACCCATCTAGAGTCTAAAGAGCAAAACCTGAAATTCTTTAAACTTCTTGAAAGTACCAAATCCTTCACTAATCAAAACAATTAGCATTTGCAGTCTCCATCCTCACCAATCCTGCAGGCCCTACAAGCAAGTTACTCAACTGTGAATCTACTTCCCAGGCTTCTGTAGATCTGTGTTCCTCAGTCCACCTTCCCTTGCTATGTGACATTTTTATTTTCTAATATTCCACTGAGATTGAAAAACCTGTGGTGAAATTAAGGTGAAAATTACAAGTAATGGAACACATGCAAGTGTAGCAACTGTTGCAGTCACCTCCTCGACTGATCTATTTGGCATCACTGGTATGTGGTGGTTTCTGCCATCCAGTGTTACACTAATCCAAAACCACTTTGTGTTTTGGCTTAGAGTCCCACAGCTTCTTCAGACAATATGAGGTCAGTCTATCCCCCCTTCCATTCAGTCACTGTCCAGGGGTCTCCCCAAACCGACCACCCTGGGTTTACGTTAATCTTTCCTGGGAGAGGCAGAGTCAGATGAACAGATGGCTCTCTCAAAGGATCCTTGTCCTTTCCGCAGGTTTCCTAACTCTAAACCAGAGATGAAAAAAGCAAAGCAAATGTGACCCTTGAAATTGAGATCCTTTACCCGTACAAGCAGTCCTATTAAAGTTGAACAGGAACATACATCATAATAATTAAAGTGGGCATGAGTTGGCTTTGAATTGCAGGAACTCTGGGTGACCACATTTCACTTTCCCTGTCATTGACTAAGATAGAATTTCCTCCTTCTCATCAAATGGCAACTCTTTTATTTATGGATTACATCCATGCCTTGGAAGGAGGTAGAGTTACTGATAAAGTTTTCCTGAAAAACATACTGCATTTTGTTTCAGCCTCACAGATGACAGCAGTTGATCACATCTGTTTTCCAGCAGACATCAGTGTATCCAATTAGAAAGATCATAGAATATTTTAGAGGGCTTGGGATCACTTGGTCAGCCAAAAGATTTGGGCTTTGAAAAAGAATAAGACGACAAATATGGTATGTGCTGTTTTTCATGACAAGCAGGATAAAACATTCTCTTAAAACCAGCTACACAGATGTAATTCTTAACACTAAGTATATATATGTGTAAATAACAAGAGGAATATTTTTTTACTATTATCTTAAAAATTGCAGTGACTGAATGAGTTTCAGTCCTGGCTATACCCACTGAATTGATAGGAAAAGTTGGAGTCTTCATGGTCACAAAATATTTCAAAGACAAAAAATAATTAAACTCTGCTTTTCCTTGAAAGAATACATGAAACCTTTAGTTAACAACATCCATTACTTAAAAGGAAGGAAAAGTTATCAAAATGTAGCTTTTAGTTTTGATAACTTTTTAATTTTCACCTTCATCTGTAATACTAATGTATCGCATAGAAGAATCTTCAAAATAAAAATTGTTTCTTGGACATTTGTATTTCCAAACTAAAAATCAATTTTTTCGCTTTCATTCTAGAATGTTGCTGGCAGCAAGGAAAACAAAGTTCTTAGAGAAATAAAAAGCATGAGATATCAAATAAGTTACAAGTTCTTGGTTCAAAGTCTAGAAATATCTTTGAAGTATCTCTTGCAATTCATTTCTTGGTTTTCCACTAAAGCTTATGTATATGATGTCCTCCTGGTACTCTGTAAATAACTTCACAGGATCTGACAGCTGAAACCATGGGGTCTCCAATCCATACATATGGACTGGTTACTTGGGTAGATTATTTGTTATTGGGTTTTTGTCATTTTGGAAAAAAAAAAGGCAAGAGAAAACAATTGAGAATTGAGGACAAAAAAAGGTGAACGCAAAGCCAGAAGAAAAAAAACCCAACAAAATGGAAAAAATGATCCCGAGGAAAGCTAAGTGAGTGAGCTTTTGAGCAAAGTGCTACCTGTGAAACAGGCTTTGAACAATAAGCCAAAATATACTCCCTTTTTGCTTGATGCCTTCGAGAACACCAAACTTTGCATATCTAAGTAAACAAACAGGACAATAAGAAAAATTACATCTTCCTCTTCATTGAAAACAAAAGGCAAATCCAGCAATTCTATGGCAAATCAATCAATTTTAAGAAGGAAAGAGTAAATCTTCAAATATATTGCATGTCTTTCAGATGAAATTTTGAACTGAGAACTTCTTTCTTCTGAGTGTCAGAAGAACAACATTTGCAACACTAAAGACATTCAACATTACAGACTTCACGCAACTGTTTCTGGCAAGTTAGTATCCTCTCCTGGAATTTAAAACTTTCTGGACCTTAAAAGTTCCTTCATGGATATGATTCATACTGCAGTAGTACCTAAGCATTTCAGCTGAGAATGATACCCCTTGAACTGACCACTTAGAATCATAGATTGGTTTGGGATGGAAGGGACCTTAAAGATCATCTAGTTCCAGCCCTCTGACCTGAGCATCTCCCATCTAGTGGGACATCTCCCACCAGACCAGGTTGCTCAAAGCCGTTCCAGCCTGGCCTTGAACCCCTCTAGGGAGGGAGCATCAACAGCTTCTCTGGGCCACCAGAGTCTCACAACCCTCACAGTAAATAATGTCTTCCTAATATGTAATCTAAATCTCCCCTCTTGCAGTTTAAAACTGTTCCCCCTCTTCCTATGGCTCCCCTCTCTCAAGAGTTCCTTCCCATCTCTCCTGTAGGCCCCCTTGGGGTACTGGAAGCGGCTCTAAGGTGTCCTTGGAGACTTCTCTTCTCCAGGCTGAACAACCCCAACTCTCTCAGCCTGTCCTCACAGGAGAGGTGCTCCAGCCCTCTGAGTGTCTTCATGGCCCTCCACTGGACCTGTTGTGTGCTTGACCAGCCGTTGGCTGACAAACCAGTTCCTGTTACAGAACATGGCCATTCTTGGGTTGGTGATGTCTGGAATGGATCACAGATACATTTTTGAGTTAAGTACTGTGATGGAGCATGCCTCTTTCAGGAGCTGAACCCCACTTTGGGACTGCCATCTATGCCCTAATGAACAAACCCTTTCTGCTATCACTGCATGGTGTTGCAGCTTTCCTTCCAAAGGGCTTGACCTTCCACTACGGGTGTGGGGAAAGAGCTGTTAAACCCCTCAGGACAAAAGGAGTTCTGCAAGACTTTGTTATATGTTAAACATAAATAGGTATATTGTAGCCTCGCATGCAGACTATTTCACTTGTGCAAGTATGTTTTTTGTTAAACACATAAAACACAGAGTGGGTTTTAATGGTTGATCAGATCCTGTTAAAGCAAATTGCATGTTTAAATACAAAGGATGAAAGGACCTCTATTATTCTACAAATTTCTAGCAGCACTGCACCTTAAAAGGAATTTTATAGCAAATTTGTAGCTTTGCAACCGGCTTATGAACCAGGGGGCATAAAAAGGACATGTGTTCCAAGAGCAAATGCATTCCATATTTCAGAAATAAGAAGTTCTTGCTTGAACCCAGATCTCACCAATGCAGAGAAAGGATTTTGCATCCATGGGATGGATGTCTTCGGCAGAACATGATTTCATGAAGGTTGCTGACCTGGTCTATGTTATAGCCAATCAAGTAATGTCTGAAAAGCCCCTGCTCTATACCAGAAAGCCCCAATGACCTCCTTAACTTACAATGTAATTGCAATCCACACAAACATTCAAGAATAAAGATCTATCTAAGTGGAAACACTGACCCTGCTGGTCAGGCTCATCAGAGGTGGAAAGATTAAAATAACCTACCGGCAAGGCCTAGCAGTAAGGTTTCCAAAAAAAAGTATCATATATCTGCAGGTGATGGTGCCTTTCAACACAGAAACATTCTGTTTATGCAAGTGAATCTGCCCAAAGCCAGGAAGAAAATTTTCATGTAGTCCTAGAACTAATGTCTTGCTATTAAATGAAGGTTGTAGGATTAGAAGGTTGTAGGACAGTCACACAGAGGATGGTGAGCTCTGTGATAGTTCATACTCCCCTGAGAACTTCATGTCTGAGTCACACTCTCAGAAATGTCCTCTCTTGCATAGATCTGCTTTATTTATTTAGGAAAACCCTGTTGTGCCAGAAGACTATAGCTATTGATGTTTTTCTGTGACACTTTTTGTTACAGGGCATTGGCTTGGCTTTGCTGAGTGATGAAGGTTCATTTTTCTTCATCCACAGGCAGCAACTCCTAAAACTTTACATTTGTATGTAGATGCTATGTTTTGAATAGCATTGAAAAATCAAATTCTGGGAGAAAAGTTTTCCAAAAACACATCATGATCTCAAATAACTTGTACAAAATAAGCCAAAACTTTGACCACAAATTTTAGATGAAGTAAAGATGAATCCTGCATGATTGGCCAAAAATTACAGAAAACCTTCTAGCTCATTTTTTTCCCACTTTTCCACTGTACCCAAGCCTCAGTTAGCGTAAAAAGGAAATTTCTATTTGCAAGATGGAGAGATTTCCTGGGCTCAAAACCAGAGTATGTCTTCAAGCACTTTATCAAGTTCATGCCTCCAAAATGCAATCACAAGTGGCAACCTACATTATTCCTTTATTTTCAACCTAGCGGATGTAGTAGATAAAACCTGGTTTGATTTTCTTACTCACGATGTGTCCACATACTTCTGTTGTAGAAAACTCCAGGTTTTCAGTGGCTTAAAATCTTATTGTGAGAAGAGAATTGTCTCACATTTGGAAACTAGGACCCTTGCTGCTTTTTCTATTCCTTCCTGCCATCTGCAAGATCTCATATGGGGTAAAAACGGGAAATTACTTGAGCAAATCTTCAGCTTTCCTCAGTTTTCTTTAAATAACATCCTCAGCTTTCTGCCTCATGATTTACATAATAAGGAGACTGTGTTGTGTTATTACATCGGTTTCATTTCTTCAGGGAAAAAGGCTCCAGATGTATTTGACTAAGTCATTAGTGCAAACATCCCATTTTTGTAACATCATTCCCTAGATCAACTGTAAAGACACGCTGTTGATTTTGGCTACGGGCTTAGGAGTGGACAGACACTGCCACTCCATGTAAGCAGCTGCCTCCTCATTACTCCCTCCAACTTCATTGTCATGGAGAGAAGCACAAACCCCTAATGGATCCACAACATGAGCACCGATTCATAAAACCTGGCAGATGACTCCTCTGATTAAAATCACCATTGTAAAGCTATTCAAGGAGTAGGGGGGAGAAAAAAAGATGTAGCCTTCCTTCGAGAGATTACTTCCTCTTGTCAGGGTGTTTTTCTTCAGTCATAGGGGAATGAGATTAGAGTGTTGGATCCTGACACCTCAGCTCCGGTGGGACAGTACTCACCAAAAGTCTACTAGAAGCTCTGGCGATGCTTCTAGAGTAAGGTACTACTCAAGGTGAGGAAGGTTACAAAAGCTCTTCCTGTCCGAGTCAAAAGCACCACTGAAGTGTAAAAATGAATAATATAGGAATGCCTAGTTTTAGACACACAAATGTTATTAATTTTACTACAGTATACGCTGTTTGATCTAACTCAGCAAAAACTTGACTACATTAAATTATTACCCACTAACACAGACAGCAGGAGGAAACCTTTCCAATTGCAGATAAGGCATCTTTGTTGATTTACATTTCTACCCTCATACTGATCATTATAAATTGAAAAATTTAATTGAATTATGTAGGTTTAAATTGTTAGCAAATTGTTCCACACAACACAGTAACACACATGATTTCTGAAGTACTAGAGCTGCCACAAAGCTGCTGCAAAGTAGAAGAATATACAGGGTTAAGCAGATGGAACAATATACATGGTTAAGTAGATGAAGAGCTTCAAAAAAGAAATAACCTAAATATCTTATTCATGAATAGATGTCTTGAGGACAGGTGAGAAATTCCTGTAGATGCTGACATGTTTGTATTAAATTTGTGCCACAGCCTCTATTTGTTCTCTAGATACAAACATGAGACTGAGATTTTTTTGTAAATGGATGGAATTATAAATTGGAAATGGACTGCCACGTCCTCATACAATAAACACCGTATCCTTCATTTAGAAACTCAGGTGCCCAGTGTGGTACAAAGACACGCAATGGTTATAATGTACAAGAATAGTAATGGGCTAGCAAAAGATATATTATTTTAATATATGACACATGCTCTCCTACAGAATTAGACCCTGTTAAACAGTAAAAAATTGCACTTACTGCTGCCTACTGGACTTGCCATAACCGTTCAGATCCCTGTTGCTGTGCAGGAGATGTGGTATTTGCAGTTAATTGCATCATTTGAAAGCCTTAGAAGAGGGTATTCTAATGATTAAATCAATGTAAACCAGGTTTCAAAGCCAAAATAATCAAAAGTCTGACCAAGGCAAATGTTCTCAATAAACTGAGCTTGCCAAACACAAGTGCTAATTAACACCTGATTCTAATTTGGCGATTGTGAAAGTGTGGCAATGGAGCCTTATGATTTTGCAAGTGGAAATAACATTGCTTCTCTCCATTGGTAGATCGCATGAATTGCCCTTGTGGCCAAAATTCCTCCTTTTGATCTGCTTTGGGGACAATCCATCACTGTGGTGGCAGCTATGCTCAGGTTGTACAATACTTCTCTGTCTAAGGATATTTACCATTCCTTGGTGGTTTCCCAACTATAAAGATTCTTAAAGAAATTTTTTCTTCCTTGATGTTGGTGTTAATTGAAAATTTTCAAAATATTAAAATTTTATACATCACACTGACGGCAAATGGCAAATTTAGAGGGGTGAAGAAGTCTGCTAACTCTCTCAGACAGTTTTTAGACATGCACCTGAAAACTCAGGACCTCCTATGTTCAGCATCATCTTTCATTCAGCAAGACATGTAAGACAAAAGCAGATGTGTTAGCATGTGACTAATCCATGAAGTCACATGAATTGACTATTAATTAGGTTTTTGCCTTTCGTTGCAAAGGAGAAGTTCTTTACCCTCTTCAAAGTGGGTGAGGACACACAGCAGACCTAGCCAAAAAAATGACACTAGATGATATGTTTGTTAACACACCCAAATAAACCAAAGGGCCAAGCCTGACTCTGCAAACAGAAAAGGACTGGAAGGATCACTGTCTTTCCTGAAGTAGGTGATGATTGTTTCCAGTATAGACAGTGAGTCTCCTCAGGGAGCAACTGGAACACTTCAGATCTTGTGACCACTAATCCAGTATCATCTCTCAAAACATCTTATTTTGTTTCAAGTGCACATTCAATGATACTCTAACATTTCTTTGCACAAAGGAATGATTCAAGGGCACATTTCCACGCCAAAACAAGTGATATAGCACAAAGTCAAGTCACAGCTACCCTAAACCTAAAGGTTCTAACACATCCCACTTTTGATATGCCTAAAATAACACACACTTGGTCTTCACGTGCAACATACACAAGTAATTACCAAGGCATACAACACATAAAGCATCTTCAAAAACAGGGCAACATAAATTTAACTTCCAGCTGACTGTTGGTGAATTTGGTTATAAAATCAACACCTTATGTACTCGATCTACACAATCGTTACATTATACCATCTACTCATTTTTCAAGAGTTTACTAATTCTCTCATTTAAAAAAAAGAAAAGATGAAGTTTAAGCGCAGGCTCTGCAGAAATAGTCGCAAAGACTTGTAAGCTCAAATGTATTTGACCACATGTTTAAAGCAACTGCAGTTTGTTCTTAATAAGAGTGAATTTGCACTATAAATGGCATCCCCTCTTTAGAAACAATACTTCCTTTATCTGCTTGTGTTCAAAAGCGCCTAACGGGGAAACCTAACTTATCTGTTTCATCTTAAAACTGGAGCTGCCTGTCAAGCTTTGACAATCTTCAGATTCTTTTAGAAATAGGAAGCAACCCATTGTGTTCAAATTTGCTCTTAGTGACAGCTGATCCCACAGGAGCATCTAGTTAGAAAATAATTGATAGCACTTGAAACAGAAAAGATCGCAAATCAGGTATGACAAGTTTGCATTCAATGGCAGTCCTAAAACTAATTGTCCAGTTAAGAAATCAGCTTCAAAAGAGGAAAAAACTTAAGGGGAAGGAAATGAGAAGTTTGTTTATTGCACATACACTTTCATTCTGACAATATTTTCCTTTTAAAAGGCAGGTCTGGAATCAGCAGTACATTAAAGGGATGGGCCCAAAGCAAAACCTCTAAACCGAATACTCCGAACTTTATGACTCAAGCCCATCTGTAGTTTGTTATAAACAAGTCATAAGGCATAAATGAAAAAATCTGGATGCGGAAGGATAGAGGCTCGATCCTGCTACTATTGAAGTTAACAGAAAATCTCTTGCTGACTACAGAGGACTTTGGATCAGGCATTAAAATTCCAAAGTAATACTGGCAAAGCTTCAATCATGTGAGTGTGCGTACGCACGCCCTTGTGTAAATACACACACACACACACGGCCCAATATTAGGAATTTTTAACCCTGATTCTTATATCAGACTATACCACCGGATGTCAAAAATGAAGATAACATGGGAGGAAGTTTATTTTGATGAGGAAATCCCTAAATGCTGTTGAAAATATGCTTGGAATGGTTAATTAGTATGTAGGGGCTTTGGAGGAAATGATATCTTGCAGCTTGACCATCATCTTTTTGCCTTCGATTTATCTCTTATCTGCAGGAAACTGTCTCACAGCTTCTGAATCTGCTGTTGGCTAAAAAGAGAAAAAGGACAATGACTCATTGTTGGGCAAGAGGACAAGTTCTATTTGGATTCTAAATTTCCACATTAATGCTAGTTAATGTCATAACTAATGCACTTCAGCCCATCCAGGGGATATCCAGGGTGGGCTCTGAAACTAACCAAAAGTGAAAGTTCCTTCACAAAAACAACAAACAGTAAATTAAAAGAAGATATAATACCCAAGGGATGAAAACACTGAGTAATGCAAAAAGTATCTGCTGTATTTTCTATGACTAAGGCATCAAAAAGGCCTTATTAATAAAAAAAAGTATTGCACGCCGGTAAGTAACTGGTGACAGGATGCAGCACCCGATACCCACCAAAGTGACTGTTGGCCAGAGAATATTAAGCACATTGATTGCTCTGACTTCTATTCCAGGGGCTGTTTGTGCACAAGGAAGCAATGCAGGGTTCCTCACTCTGCTGGCAGTGAAGATCTGGTTGGCTACACGTGGTGGGAGAGGTTGCTGGATCCAGCAGCCACCAACGGGAGCGGGGTCTGGGGAAGGACACGGCGTAACGTCGGAGCCTCCCGGCTGCTGGGCTGGAAGTTAAGCACGGGTGTAAAAGCTGAGCCTAAGGAAGTGCCGGGGGGGGATGAGATGCATCAGATGATCCCTGCATGGGATGGGGACATGATGCTCCCATTCCCTCTCCTGCAATGATTGCTCCAGTGCTCAGAGGTGTGGCTTGATTTGGGTAAGAACTGAAAATTCAGCGGCTTCTCCAAATATTACATAAAAGGAAAGAATGACATAAAAACACGATCTAACCCTGTAAATATTTTTTCCAGTTTCACAGACCAAATCCCAAGCATGTCATGCGTCTTGCATTTTTTATTCCCCCCAGCTCTCTTTCCCCAGTGCTGAGCTAACATCTGAAATCAGAGTACACAATCAGTATGTTAATAATCAAGGAGTCTGCTCGCTGCATTATACAGACATCAGAGGAATTTCTTCCACTGTCTGATGAATATTATAAACAGGCCCGTTTGTGTTAACAGAGCCTTATGTAGCAAATCCAAAAGTGACAAACCAGTTTTAAGTGGTTACATTCCATCTCCAAATGTCCCCAGTATCAAACATCACTAAAAACCTGCATCCTGGCTGCATGTGAGGAAAAGAGAGAGGCCCACAGTCAGTTGGACGAGACGCTCCGTGTTGAAGTAGATGACTATGACAAAGTTTTTTAACTGCCAAAGTGACACTGCAAATGCAATCTGGTACTGCAGCTGGAGAGCCAGAAGTATTGTATCAGTTACCGAGAGGGAAGGCATTTGTTCTTGGGAGCGACATTTCAGGAAGGGTTTACATCTGAGTCATCATCTTTGACAGCGTGTGTGTCCACCAGCGAGCTGAGCGGCGGAGCTGCTCCAAAACATTGCAGGGAGGTTTTAAGACCTGCAGATCCCTGCAGACCTGATTCGCCACCCTGGGAAGTCAGAGGAAAGATCCCCTTTTTGGGGGCTGAGGACTGATCCCTAGATGGTCTTCTATTAAGAAACTGTATTAAAAATTCCAAGCACGTGGCCAAACTGATTGAATTATCAACTGAAACCTAACATTTTAGGCAAACTGGATGAATAGGCACAGCTCCTTCTCCATCCTGGTTAGACTGCGCAATGCACAAAAGCAAGAAGGAGGGGGGAAGCAGCAGGAAAGGAAAGATGAGAATCAATCATATGAATGCTCCTAAGACTAGTGGGTTTTTATGGTGCATGTCACAATGGTTTCTGTGGCTGCTCCTGCATCAGCTGGCTGTGAGACTGACAGGTTTTCCCCCTTTTTTTTTTTCCTAAGCGCTTTTCCCTCTCCGTCTTGGTGGAGATGGTCTCCACCATCTCCATCTCCCTTGGGAGACTGGGAGTCTTCCTGCAGCAGGCTGAAGTGCAAAGGGGACAGGCTCCTTGCTGCAGATTATCAGATACATCAGACCTTTACGTGTGGAGGTAGCAAGGCTGCAATCCTGAAGCCTAGTGGGCTCTCAAGTAAGACTGATGCATTTTAGGAAGAGGGAAGGCTCTATGTCAGCAGGTCTTTTCATTTCACACTAGATAACTGTCTGGAAATACAGGTTCAGACTATTTTGAGCCAACTATTTTGAGGACCATATTCTCTGTGACCACCAGAAATGGTGGGAGAAGGAGTTTTATTCACCCAAGCTGGCTAACACTTATTTGCTGTTTAAGTCGACCAAAGTGGGTTTCTAAAGTGGGCCTGGAAACTGAAGGATCAATCTTTGTCATGAGATTTCCTGTTGGTGTTGCATCCAGTAGCACCGGAAATATCACAAGAATAGCTTTTCTTGTGGTATTTTATTACTTCTGCTTCTGCTCCTGGCCGGAACTGGGAAGTGTACAGGGGTGCATGGAAATGAAATATAGTGGTCAGAGGAGAGTCTGCCAAACATTTGGAAACGACAACAGCAAAGAAAGGTCATTCACTTAAGTCTCAGGAACTGCTTCCGATCTGCTCTTATTTTATTCAGACACATTTACGTGATGCTGCTTTAAGAAGCCATTCACTCGAGGCTGCCATCAGTACGCATTCAAACACCCACTGCCTGTGGTTTAGCAGTGAGTGCTGCTGGTAAGTTCCTATAGAGAAGTGACTTCTGTTTCCTAAAATGTTTAACTGACATAATCCATCATCAGAACGGGTCCAAGCAAAAAAAAAAAAGCCCCATCTTGCTCCATCTCATAGTTGCACTGCCTTTATTTAATATTACGGCAGCACAATTAGCCATATTAGACAATATACAAAGCTGTGCATATACTTTCCTTGGTCAAAAGAGCATCTATATATCTGAATTTATTTCCTGCTCAAAATTGTTTGACAAACGCTTTGTGCAGACAAAATCTGTCTAGCAATTGTTTGTAAATACACATGGCAAATACTTTTTCAGCTATCTCAGGCAGTGGTTCTTGGTGGCAGCAATGACTAAGCAGCTGCTAGCAATTCTCCCCAGCCATGTTTGCCTCGGAGGCACAGCACGAGCTCAGGGGCTCGATCCAGATGGAAGGGGAATGGCTCAGGCAGGAGTGGACACCTAGGAGCAGTTTGGAGCAAGGGGAAAGCCAACAACAAGAGCTCAAGCCAGCAAAAGCTGTTCGGCAATTTACACCCTTGGCATCGCAATCAAAACTACCTAAACCATATGGGGCTGTTTCCATTTCCTGTTTGGTCGATGTAATCTTTACAAGTTACTCCTGTTTCTTCCTGATGTGAATTCTCCTTCACTGCAAAACTAATTTCGTTCCATTATTAAATAAGTGTTGGCTGCTCATCAACACTTTGCCTTCCTGAACAAGCTCCATTTGCAAACAAATCGAATTAAAAGGGGAATGAACACAGATGAAGAGAAATTCAATTTGAAAGCCAGGACAGGATTCCCTGAGTTTGTTTCTCTTAAAATCTGACTATCATTCTAAAAGCACTTTGCTCAGCTTAGTTTAGAAACATGAAGTTATGCTGCCGATATGCCAATGTCATAAAGGAATAATCACGGGTACTTTCAATTCCTTTTTTTGCAAGGGCTGTAGGATACTTGCCCCACTTGTGAAGAGTTGCATTGAAATTGAGGGAACTACTCCCTAATGATAAAGATAAATTTGCCCAAGAAGACTGGTTTTCTTCTGGCACTGTTTTTGAGAGCCAAAGGTATGTACTCATAGAAGAAAAACCTCCTAATACTCGGTCCCATATGCTCAGTAATAAAATAGGACCAAGTTCTGCATCAACAAGCTGTGCAAGCATGACAGAAAAAAAAAAAACTTTTATAGTTACAAAATCCGTTCAATTCCTCACTCCCTCACAACTGCACAGTTCACAGTTCAAAGTCATTCTTGTTGTAAAATACCTTGGTTATCATCAAGGACTTTGCTGTTGCACTCTTCAGATGGCGTGGCTCCACTCCCAGATGTCTGTTCTCGTGCTCTCACCACAGTTGCCCAGCACAGATTTCTCTCCCCTCTTTTATGCCAAGGAAGAAGACAGTTTGAAGCCACCATCACCCATTTTCCTTCCTGTCTCCCCAGGCCACAGGGTATGGCACATGCAGTCAGGTTGCCAGCTCCTCTCTCACCTCTCCTTACCTGCAAGTCGATCCTGACACAGTCTCCCACAGTTTTGCTATTGGCCTCAGCCAGGGAGACTCATCAAATCTAATTACCTCCTGCTACAGGGAAAGGGGGAAAATGAGGGGCAAACTCAGGTACATCCTAGCGTCACAGAAAGGTGAGCAAAAGGAACTGTTAGAAGCCCAGGCAGGAGTAAAAGTCACAAAAACTTTCAAGTGACAAAAAGTTCAAAACCTGAACATTCTGTCTTACAAAAAAAAAAAAAAAAAAAAAGAGAAGAAAAAAAAAGAAAAGAAAACCGAAAAAGCATCCTCCATCACTCACTCATATAAACAGGAGAGGGCAAATCCCTTTTGTTTGCCATTCTATACTGCTCTGAGTTGACACTATTGGGTGGTATTTGGGTCATACCAGTGGCTACCTGAGCATTTCATGCATGCCTACACTTTTCACTGTATTAAAAGCTGGGACACTAAACTATAATTGTGTGGTCAAAGAGAATTGCATGGTATACTTTATTATTGTAGAGTTGCATAAAATATACATAATTTGCACGAACACAAAAATTAGGGATCTTTTAGAAGTAAACTGAAACACATCCTTAAGTATCAGTGAATGAAATCTGATGAGGGGCTAAAGGATTATTATAGACCAACACAAACAAGACTTCTGTATTTCAATGTGCTTTCACACACATCGTAACTTGATATTGCCATAAAACGTTATAAAGATGCACATTCAAACTTACAAGAACATGCATCTAGGGCACAAGAATCATCATTAGCAAGCAACCTGGTGGCCTTCCCTTTACACTTTGTGCTTCTTTCTTAGTCAAGTCAAACTGTAAGAATCTGCAAAAATTTTAAAGTCAGTGGGAGTTTTGACTGGAAAAGACACAAAATCCCCTTTACCTGGCATTTGCCATGACACAGTGAAAATGTGAAAATTCATAGCTGGACTGCATGCATCCAGTGCACTTTTATTTTCCAACAGTGCATCAAATGAAAATACTGAATAGGGATGGGTGGTCCAGCTGAATATGGCCATTCCTTTCCATGATATTGCTGAAAAAGCCTGAAACAGCGACTGTTTTTCATGTTGCTTCACAACCCTCCAGCGTTAATAGTACATTCACAACAGAAAGTTTTCAATGTGCCTTAGTAACTATTGTGGCCGGATAGTAAGAAGTTTGAACAGCTGCAGATTCCATGTCCAATCTCTAGCTACGTTTTTGACAGACCTCTTAGGCTTGCATAATAAATACAGAAAAGCTGAAGCAAAAGACACTGAATATCATTATCAACATTATTATGCGAGCAGATTGCAAACCACTCGGCATCCTAAAAAGTGTATTTGACTAAGACATTTTCCTACCATTTTTTGTCTGTTCTGTAGAGAGCACCAGCAATCTCGAGGGTTACGTACAGGCCTGAAATTCGTGGTTGTACTCAGATCTCAGATAGTGCACAAGTGACATGGAACAGCCATAAATTCACCCAGTGTCACTACTTAATTAAAGCTTTCCTGACAGCCTTAGAAATCAAAGGATGATTTCTTCCAAGTGACAGTCCTAGAAATGTTAATGTAACTGAATTAATACATTAACATAATTTAAAATAGGAGATTAAGATTTAGTGAAATCGAAGACCTTGAGTGAAAGGTTCAGATGGCCTCAGAATCGAGGGGTCTGGTTTGGCCAATTAATGGAAAGAAGTAAATCATAATGTGCAAGTCTGGATTCACTTACATGTTTTCCTGGCATTCGGGAATGTTTGGGTATGAGGTTTTGTGTTGAGATTTCAGCTACCTATTATTATGATTTTTGTATCTTTGTTTTAATTCTTTTCTAACACTTCAGTGGAACACAGGCTTCCAATTAACTCGGTGCTCTCTGCTTGACTTTTCAAAGTAGCAACTGTAAATTAGAGGATAAAAACCCAGAAATAGTATGAGGGTCAGCCCACGATAAAAGTTCTGCAGTCAGTCAGAGCTGGTTGAGGCCCTGGCTCTCTCAACTGTGGCCACCACGGCTAAAGTACTGGACAGAATTTGGGCTCGATTCCTGATAGCTTCATAAAATTCTTTCTGTATCAATTGCCTTTTATGTAAATGAAAGATCAAAACCAACACACATATTTCCCAGGAGAGTTTCAAAGATTAATTAATGTTTACAAATCATTTGGATTTTAGATTGGGTGGAAGGGGGAGAGAAGATGGAAGAAACGCACAGATGGGCCAAGAAAAACAGCAGATTCTCTTCATTCCCAGTTCAGCAAACTACATAAGCATGTGCTTAACTTCAAGAATGTATTTAAATCTACCCCAGTAAACAAGAGCAGAAGCCCACAGAGTTAATTATGTGCTTTGGTGCTTTTCTAAATAGGGAAAATTAACAGGTATAATTGAAAAACGCAGAGTATACATACAGGCTTCGCTGAGCACGGCAGAGTCTGCACCTTCAGTGCTCCATCAGCCTCCACAGCCTTGGCTTCACTGCACCCAGTGACTTTTCAAACACTGGATATACACAGAGGGCGATTGCAGGCAGCAAGACTCAGGTACCTGAAAGCAGAATTTGCCTCATTACGTTTGAAAGGCAAGTGTCAAAAGTCCTCAAGGGTAGAGCAAGAGAGTGGTGGCACCAGCCGTATCATTAGGGAGCCCGAATCATAACCCTGGATGTGGGATCTGGGGGCGAGGGGGAGGATTTGGACTCTAGCTGAACTTTGCAACTCCTGCTTGGCCCTGTGAAATGAAATTGAACTGGAACACATCCTTAATCAGTAGTTATTTTATCAGCACAGCAAACGGGCACAGGCTTGACACTGCCCCAGCTCAGTTCTGCAAGAGCCCTCGCAGTTATTTAAGGAGCATTTTATTGATATACTTTAAAGAAAGCAACCCACAGCCGTGCAGGTTTATCAGTGCTGAGCATCTCAGGCTCTAACACGTTTTGGAGTTGGTTATCAGTCGCAGTAAAATCAACATTTTATAAGCTTCTATTCTCGTGCCATATTTGTAAAAGCTGAAACGTTAGCACCAGAACAAATGCTCCTTTCATGGGCTTTCTGGAAACGTAAAGTTCATTCAAAGCCTAGAAAATTAAATTGTGTTCGTCTGGGAGACGGCATGTAGACAAAATCTGCTTCAAAAGTTAGAAGGCCCCCGAGTTGGAGGAAAGTTCAATTAATTTGTCAGAAAACCCAAACCAGATGATTTCAATCAGCACAAAAAAAAAGGAAAAAAAATAATAAATAATTACTTCATGGCCGGCGCGCGCTGGAAAAGGCAGAGTTTGATTTCCAGCGCACAAACAAGCGGCCCCCGCAGGATTTCGCTGCTCTGTAGCGCGGAGTTCCGCAACCCTGCGCGGAGCGGGGCTCTCCGGTCCCGGCCCGGCCGCCGCGGTGACGGGCGCGGGGAGGGAAGCGAAGGGGAGCGGAGCCCGGTCCGTCCGGCCCCGCCCCCGCCGGGCGCGCCCCGCGCGCTGCCATGCTGGCTTTCATGAATGGCCGGGCTGCCGCGCCTCCCCATTGGCTGCGCCCCCCGCGGAAGTCGCCAATCAGCGGCTTGGGCGCTCACGGGGGCGGTGCCGCCCGGCCCGGCGCGGTGCGGGGTTTCCACCGCCGCCGTCCCGCCTTTCCCCGCTGCTGTCCCTCTGCTCTCCCCCTCGTCTTTCCCCGCAGCTCGTCCCTTGAAGCTCCTCGGGCCTCAGCGGTGCCGCTACGGCTTTGCGGTGCCGGGGGGTGCAGCTCGGCTGCTGGAGGAGGGTCGGCGGGGACAGGGCGGCGGGCAGATGGCGGGGGACAGCGCGGTTTGTCGGGAAGCAGAGACCGTCGCTAACCTCCTGTTCTCCGGAACCCCATAATTACCAGGAATAACCCCATGGGAGCCCCGCCAGCGGCTCGCTGCTCACCGGAGAGCTGCGGGAGGGATCCCGCCCTCCAGCTCGTTGGCTGGGAGGCTCCGGCGACGCCGAAAACGCGGGTTCTGTGACTGAAAACGCCGGGTCAAACCCTCCCGCTTCGTTTGTGTTTCTCCTTTGGGTGAGAAACAAACCAAATCCTTGCCCACGGTCTTCAGAGCCCCTGCGGATGTTTTGGGGGGAATGTCTGTTACTCCAGACAAATTCCAACTCATTTTCTTGTCTAAACTCCCCCGCGTTTGCCCCTGGGTATCCGGATTTTTCACTTGCAGCGTGATATTTACCAAACTCATCCACTTCTGAGAGCACGTGTGGAGAAAATAACTTCTTAAAACTCACCTGTGCTTTTTATTGTGAGGCTGTATTTGGAGAAAAAAAAAAAAAGAAAAAGAAAAAAAGATCCTATATAAGGAATAACGATTGGTTATTGTTTTCTTATTTTACCTGAATCCCTAGTTTCAAAGTTATATAAAACCACAAATTAATTGTGTTTATTATTGCCACTTGGTCATCCCAAAAAAGTGTCAGAAGTTACCAGAAAATACATATTTTTAATAGTAAGATATTTAATATGTATTTATAACACCACACAACAGCCACATTAAACCAAGAGGAAAACAGATACTTAATTTTCTCAGATTATTATTTTTTTTCCCCCTCAAACTGCATTAGCTCCCTAGCACTTCCTCACTAGTTATTAATGGTTCTCCAGTTTTGGCACTGAGAAATCAGAGTGGCTGTGGGATTCTGGGGAGAAAGGAGCTTTCTCAGGGAGGGCTCTATCCTGCCCGTGTGGAAGGTTTGGTGTTACCATACAAACCATCCAGGCACAGGAGAAGCAAAAAACCCCACGGGTGGGTTAAGCCAAAAAGCCAGTGGTTCCACCACTGCAGGATTGGAACTGTAAGGACTTGGAATACAAAATCGTTTTTGATCTTTCTCCAAAGATGACCACTTTTATGAATAAAAATAAGGGGCGACCACATGAAAAACAGGGAACTGCACTTTAAGGGATTCCAGGGAAACACCTGTTCCCCTATCATGGGTTTTTCTCACAAATGTATGTTGTTACTTCCCTCAAACACACAATTAAATGAAAATGAACTTAATTATTTAAAGCTATAATTACTATAATTTGAAATAACTGAAATACATTTTTTGTTTTCTAAATCAATTCATAAAGCTTTCCCCAGGTTCTGCTGAAATTCTCCAATTTTGAACTGACCCGAATGGAATCAATATTTAGCAGGTTTGTGCAACCTATCCAAGGCTGTTTATAGAAGAAAATCATTATTTCTCTGCTTTATTTGTTATTTCAATGGACATAACATTCCCTACGAGTTTAACTCCCAAAAAGGAGTTGAACTTGGGCATGGAACATCAGAACATTTTGATGTTTGAGGCTGCTGGCGTGTTTACTCACGTGCACATACACCTCCTCCCTGTGGATACAGTATTTCTCATACAAATACTCCATACCCAGCTTTTTATTAGGTTCAGCTTTTCAATGCTGGTTCCAGTTTCCTGAAATGCAAACCTTTTTTTTTTCTTCTCCAGACAAAGTAGGTGATTCAGTTTAAGTCACTCTGGGCGCAGTTGTACAGAGTAAAGGTAACCAGTGGGGGACAGAACAATTTTCAATTGTCTATTACAAACTCTCTGGTTCAGCAAAACTCCACCTGTGGTCTAGTGTCTCCACTGAAATTTAATTTGCCTTTGACACTGAGGGATCTAGAAATGGATGACATCAAACTCGACCTCAGTCACCCAGCATCTGGGCTGGTGGTCTAATCCCTAACTCGCTGAAAAAACAGAGTTTCTCTTACACAGCAAATTTTGTCCTCAACTATTCAACTTCAGTTTAGCTCTAAGTAAGCGTCGACAGAAAATAGATAAAATGGATGTTATAAACTGCCAGGAAAAACTATCCAGCTCCTACCAAAGTGAACGGAAAAGTGATTGATGACTTCAGAGGATAATCAGCAAGTCGTTAGTAGGGAAGCTGGCCAAGCAAGCTACGCGTACCTCATCCTAATAGAAAATAATCCACATGGAGAAGCTAGTCCACATCTAGCCACTGTGCTTCTTCTCCAGAAGCCACCACCTGGAGTCAATGCCTGGTCAGTGAATGGCTGGACCATTGCTCTGATTCACTTTGGTCACTGAAAAGAGCTGGTGTTCCTCAGCCTCAGAAATCACTGGGATTTCCAGGATTCCCCAAAGGGAATTAAAGATCTGCTGCTCCCTTTGCCACGACTGTCTCCCCTTTATTCCTTCGGGAAGGTCTGGCAACTCTGTGGCATCTCTTGCTCTTTGGGCACCCAGTATTTACTGTCTCCTTCCCATCAGCACACGCTCATGCAATCGCACAGGACACAAGGTGGTGTAAATTCAATTCCTCTGGTTTCTCAGTACTTGAAAAGACCTAACCTGGTACAACTACTAACAAAGGAGTAAACGCAAACAATAATATGAAATAATTTCTCAACAAAAGTAGAAAAAAAGAAAGTCCCTTTAAAAGTATATAAAAAGGGTATTGTCACCCTTTCCTCAAAGGCAGTGACAACGTTCTGACTGCTTTCAGTGGAAGCAGGATAATCTCTGCTCTCGGAAAGTTTTGTTTGCTGCTGGCGCATGTCAGCCTGTTCATGAATAAGTGAGCACCCTTTGCACATGGGTTTGTTGTAAAAGCAAGAATTGGTTTATACTCCATAATCTTTTCCGAGTTCAGACTCCAATGGTAGAATCCGAGCAGATAATCCCACAATTCAAGTCTCAGTTATTGCTATAAAATTATATTTGTACTATTTATGGAATGTGCAGATACAGGGGAAATGTATTTATAGCTGTTTTGACTAGTTCTACTGTATCCTTAGAGAAGAAACCGTGGAATTTGGGGTTTGGCAATTTTGACACCAAGCAAATTAGAGGGGCCGGAATTATATCGCCTGCCATTTGCTGCTCTGTGGTTATCAGGTCAGTCAGGCAGCTCTGGTTGGAAGTGGCTCTTATGGTTCCCAGCATCAGCCATGTCCTCTGCAGCTAATTATCTGCAAAGCACTGTGGCCAGCTTCTCTCCCTTGACCGCAGGAAATACTGATTTAAGTCACACATTGGAAAAGCTATCTGACCTCTTTAATTTAGAAGTAACTTTGTACTGAATTTTCTGCTTCTGTTTAACTCAAATCTTTCCCCTACATTTGGCATGGGAAAAGATCTGTAGCTTTTGTCCTGAAGAAATAAGCTAAATCCTTTCACCATCCCTATAAATTAAACTTGCATCACCTTGGAAATTTGCTTCTTTAAGCATTTGGGTGTTAAGTAAGAAATAAAGTATTTGTTTAAAGAAATAAAGAATATATAAAGAAATAAAGACACGGTTGGCTTCTGCTCCACAGCACAATGCACCCAGGTGTCTGCTTTCAGGTCTAAACCACGACACCAGGCTGTGGCTTGACATTATAGTAAATCTGGGGTTAGAAGTACTACTGCCAGATCAAAAATATCACTGCTCCATGACACAAAATGCAGACCATTCTCATGGTCTCAGATGTTCAGCAATCAGTTGAGAGGTTCATTTTTGACTGGCTGGAGTCCTATTGGATCGGGTACTGTCTGTACCATTTAATTAAGTACTGTCTGTCCTTTCCCAACTGGCATTACGTTAGCACAAACTGACTATCACAGGGTCTAGCAAAGTTAATAGAAATGGGGTTCAGTGCTCAGGCCTGATACAAATCAGATTTAGACAGCTGGGTGATTTGATAGCTCATGCATTCACTGTTTATGATAACATGATCATGTCTTACAATTATAGTTAGTACGACATTTTTTCTGTAGTTGCATACCCTGAACTGATAATTTATTGGATTATTTTCTTTCTCTGGTCACTATGTGTTCATGAGAATATAGGGTCTTCCTTGAATTACTCATTTGAAGCTATAGAACAAAATATTTAACCATTACTTTTTCTCTATGGACCAGATGGAATTCTTTACTCATTGGAAAAGATGTTTTTCTCTATGGGCCAGACAGAATTCTCTACTTGCTGGACGAGATGTGAATCAGCACATAAGTCCCAGGGTACTTTTTGTGTGCTGCAAGCACTTGCAGTGTGGCTGTTTGAATGGAGTACTTCAAAACATGTTTTCTGCCACCCCTTATGTCCCTGTGATAAAATCACAGACATGTATGTCAAAAAAGGGCTATGGGCACGGTCCATGAAAAAAATGACCATGGGTTTTCTTTCGCTTTAAGACTTCGTGTCATTCAGGGAAGCACGCTGGTGTATGGAAACATCTCAAACATTCCTGACTGCAGAGATGCTGTACCATGATCTTCAGATACCCTTTCCCTTCCCAGCATGACTCCAGAGATAAGTGGAGTCAGATGAGATTGGTGGGCTGGTCTGGGTGCCTCCTCCTGCTGAAAGGGTTGTCCACCCACCCTAGCAGAGGCAGGGATGGAGTGCGTGCCCCTGTCGCTGACATTAGAGCTCACCTGATTCCTCTGGGAGCCAATTCAGCTCAGACAACCCAGGAAAGGAAAAAAAAAACAACTTTATGTTCTGAATCAGCTTGTTGAGGGGTCAGATGAGCCTCAGCGTAAGGGCAGTGTCCTGTTGGCAGGAAAGGGAAAGTATGGATTTGCCTCTTGTGCTGGCATCAAACTCTTCAATCGCTTCAGCTGTTTTAGATGACTCAGTCCAAAGATCAGGCACACACAAAAAAAAGGCCTTTTAAAAAATAAAACCACAGTTGTGCTCATTTTCTCAACACATCCTTCACAACATTTTTAACACTGTTGCAGTATTACGGAGCCTACGGTCTCATTGGAGGGAAGACAGAGTATTTTTTTCAGTAATTTGGAAGATTTCCTTTCTGAGCAGGAAGAAAAAGTGTCATTGTACTCAGTAATTAACCATGGTTGTTTTATCATTATTATTTATTTGTATATACTGGTAGAATTTAAGAGAATCCAAACAAAGGCATAATAAAGACCCAGTCCCTGCCATCGGTGACTTTATATACTTGGGGTTTTATAAAACCTTCAAATTGGAATATTTTTGATGAATCTGGGCATTCGAAAATGAAGGATCTAAAGGAAAAAGTAAAGGAGGTTGTATTGGAAAATGTCATGATTGCATTTAAATAAATTGGGCTAGTTAGATTAAATGAGTAGCTTTAAAAGAAGTAATTCCGTCTTCATTCGGTGCAGAGGTTCCGTCAGAGACCACCAGTATTCAAAGTAAAGAGCTTGTGAGAAACAGCTGGATTGAGTGAAAAATCGAGAAACAGTCTGATACGCAGTCAAGCCCATTTAATTACGCTTGCTAATTATATTTCCCATGATAATTATATACAGTATTTAAATGCAGCATGCTATTTCCTGTTCGGAGTGATTAAAAACACCCCCCTGATTGGTGAAAAGATCTGGGTGAAGCGTCCGCCATGGCAGATGCTGCCGATAAGCCCCGCTGCCTCGCAGACAGGAAAAGAGCCTCCGCCGGAGCCGGGAGGCGGCCGGGGGCAGATCAACCGCACGACACCTCCGGGCTCCTCACCTGAGAAAAGCCTCCCCAGATAAATCCCTTCAACTATCTGATGTATCTGCGCTTGTGGGTCAAAATATTTAAATTCCGGGTTCTTCAAGTTCAGCATCTCGCTCCTTATTAGCACATCTGAAGAAGACTCGCAGAACACCCAAGACTCCAAGGGAAAGGAAGGCAGAACTCCCCATCCTTTGCCGCTTGCGTTGTTATTTGCAGTTACCACAGTGCCCGGCTCCTGGCAGGGATCTGCTCTGTACCTCCATCAGAGAAGGAGGGAGCTGAAGAGGAAAAGGAAAAGCAGGCAGCAGGGCGATGCAGTTTGGGGGAAGCCGTGCTGCTCTGGGAAGAGATCGTGCCCCCCGACAGCGATCTGCAGAGACACGAGGCCTGTCTTCCTTCTTCCCAGGTGTTTCCGTGAGTTTGTAGGACTAACATACCTGCCCCCGGGGCAAGGTGCATGATGGAGCAGGAAGGGAATCCCTGCATCTCATCATGTGGATGTTGCTTATAGGAGAGAATTGGACTTCCCAAGTCCCAGCCCGCCCCCAGGCCAGACAGTGCAGCAAAACCCCTTTGAATAAATTTCTCCCTTTTGGTTTGCTCAATTCACACACTCTGGGGGTTTTTTGCCTTTTTTTTTTTTTTTCTTTTTAATTAGACATGAAATATTTGTCATTGTTAAAAAGGCATGGCATTTAGTTTGCAAGCATGTTCTCCTGGACAATCCCAAAAGGGAAGTATTGCTTCTTGAAATGTTGCAAAGGAAAATGCTTCCAGGAGTTGGCCTTTGAACTAAGTTTCTGCTTCATTTAACCGCTGAATTTGACAGCAGTAGAGCTCCTAATTTCTTTATGGAATGAAACGCTTTCACTTCTGATCAACACAGGCTAAATGTATTTGCAACACTGCAGGGTACTCCATGGAAGAGTTATTAATATTACATTAGATCTAAATAAGCTGAATACAATATGGATTTCTGGGGACAGCTACAGATCGTGTTCTAATTAGGCAGAATACAATGGGAATATTGAACAAATGTTACTGTGGATGCAGCTATAACCTCAACAATCAGAATAGAAATATCAAGCCCTCAAGTCTCAAGAATGTTTCTTACTGGAATCTGCATCTAATATTAATGAGGACAACCTCAAGTTGTCCTCACTCTGAACCATGCCAGTGGATTGGGTGTTTTAAACAGGAATGATCAGATAGAGGTAGCATTTCAATTATCCAAAACTCAGCTTATTGCTGGTAGAGGTGGAATCTGAACACGTATTAATGGCTTCATTTTGTCAATAAGAGAAAACGCAGCCTATGAGATAAGACAGACAGTAAGATGGAAACTTCTGTATGTGGAAGGAGTACAGTAATTTCTTCATCTTCTGCTAAAGGTATCAGTGCAAGAAATTCAGCAAACATTGACTGAAAGTGAATGGAGAATAACTTTTAACAATTTCTATGGGTATTTTGGCCATTCTTGCAATTTTAACTACTCTTGATAAGGCAGCACAATAAAAGGCAGCTGATTTGTTATGCCAGCATAACTCCTGTATGAAGGCAGTGTTTACTAATCCTGAATAATTCCAGATTTACACCACTCTGATTGAGACCAGTATCTGGCCCAGAAACATTATACAAGGCAAGTATTTACATCTGGGAGCACATAAGTACCAGAAACACCAGAACCTTTGATTTTTTTTTTTTTTTAAACCTATCATTCAAACTGATTAAGACATATGTCTTAATTTACTGGTTTGAGGTTTTCCAGCTACATTCCCAACCTCTCTTGCTCTTACGTATTACTCCTTCCTGCCTCCCTCGCTCCTTCTGAGTGAGAAAATATGCCTTTTAGGCTTTTCAAAACAGTTCAAACTGAGCACTAAAGCTCCATTCCCATCCCAATCCCATGAACCAAGCTGCTTGCACTGTTTCAGCAGTTAATTAACAATGAATGCCTGCCTTTGGAGACTGGGTGAAGCAGGGTGGGGATAAAAGATGAAGAAGGCTGAGGACAGACATAACAAGAATGGGGAGGGAGCAAAGTGGGTGGCTTATCAAATTCCACAAATACCAGACGTGGAGAGGTGTTGATTTGTTGCTGGGAAAACTCTGTTTGTTTATGGAGTTTAATCACCTGTTTTATGTTTGTTGTTCGAAACATATGGGAGACAATGGGAATGTTTGCCTGCAGTGTCCTGAAATACAGTACAGTAAGAGTTGTACATTCGGGAATTTGAAGTCAGTGGTATGTGTAAATGGGAATAGCTCAGATCATTACCAGCTAGCCTTCTGCTCAGGCTGTGTGAAGGAGGCGATGAAGAATGTGCCCAAGGTTGACAGTCAAAAGAAATTCCTCGTTTGTGACCCATAAAATAAATATAATTCTCTGAGGTGAGGCGAAGAATTTTGGAAAACAATGCATCCCACATTGCCCTAATATCTGTCAGCAAGGCACTGCCTGTCACATAGTTTGGACTTCTTTTTTTTGTACTATGTTTCTTTTATTTATTTATTTATTTTATTTATTTAAAGAGGCAGCTGGCAGAGGATGTGCAAGAGCAGAGCTCTCTGCATCACTGTCCAAGAAACACCAATTCAAATCCTGTTTCTGAACAACTCCACTGCCTGGGCTGCTTGTAGCAGATGACATTTTTTCATCCTTGGGTCCCTCCCCAGAGAGCATGGTTCACATGTCCCAGATATGGGCTGTGTTGTTGCTGTTTGGCAAAAGGACTCTCCTACTTTACATCTTTTATCTCTCTGGTTCTACACTTCTGTTTGTCCTTTTGCTTCATCTCACTGCTATCTGATTTTTTTAACCTGGTGACATTTTGTCTTCTAGCACTGGAATTCCCACCTCCGTGTGCCTTCTGGTTTCTATACTCTTTTCTCTCCTTAAAATTGCTTATTTTAAGGACTCCTATCTGAACAGAGAAAATGCTTCTCCCAGATAAAAGTTATAGCACACTTCTCTGCTTTACCTCATGAATAATCTAGCTATAAATGTAAGATCACCAGGTTTAAGCAGTGTTGTGTGCTTTCTCTTGCAATCTCTTTCCTTTTTCTCACCCTTATGCCATCCATCACTGAGATCTATAAATTCAGCATCATCTTCAACCATCTCTTAAACCTTATGATGCCCTATCCCTCCACCCTCCATCCCTATGAACTCTGTCAACATTCCAGCTTCGTCCACTAATTGCTCAGGGATGCCATCATCCCTCACCAACAAAACAAACTTGCAAACAGGCACTTTTGTCTTTATGTTTTCCCCATAAAGCCACTCAATTGTCTTTCTTTCACCCTTTCTAAGAAGTGGTGCTCACAAATAACCTCCTAAAGAAGAAACTGTAACTTTACCTCACACTAATTCCTTCAAACAGCTTTTCTGTTTATATATAAACACATTTTAGCTTGAGCTTAGCTTGTAACTTCTTTGGAACAGGGACCATCTATATGTACAGCTGCTAAAACAGATAATTCCTGTTCCATATGTAGATGGAACATGTCAATATGAAAACCAACACATATATAAAAATTACAAGATATTTCTAAGAATCTCAGCTTTCATTCTCAATTGAAGGGGAACTATTGACTCTCAGTAGTGTCATAAGAAAACATGCCATGCTGGTCCACGTTCACTGAAAGGCTCTAAAATGAGAGAAAACCCAGCAACCATTCATTTTAAAAAATAATGATTTTGTAAGCCAACCCCCCTTATTCTAGACAGTCTTGATCCATGAGTTTTGAATTTTGGAATTGGCTGTAATGTATCAATTAAAATGAAAATAGAGCACATCCCCTCTATAGACAAGGTCCTAAAAAGTCCACACCATTCACACTTTGTTTACAATTCCTATGGTAAATAAGTGTTTATTATTTTGTTAGAAGAACAGGAAAACAACGTCAACATCGCTTAAGTGATGTGGCTTCTATTGTTGACATGTTTTGGTAACAGCATTTGTAAAGTTGGAGTGATTAATGGTGGTGGGTAAAGGCTGTCCACTGAATTGTGTGTGTGTGTCCATGTTGGCAGAGCCAGAACATCATCCATAATAGTGGTTTTTGTTAACCTAGATTTTAAACTTGAGCCTTGGGTTTAAGTTCAGTAAATTTGTCAGTTTGTTTGTTTGTTTGTTTGTTTTAAGCTAGAAACCAGATCAAAGGATTCAAACTTTGAAAATTTCTTGTTTGTTTCTTATGGACAACATTAAAATCTGAGCCTTGAACACCTACACTTGCACAGATCACAGAAGAAAACTTGACTTTGTAGGATGTGACATAAAACCAGTGTGAAGGGTTTCTGACCTATAAATATGGCAGAAACAGGGTTTTTCAACAGACAAAAGGTTCCACGTGAAATGGAAATTCTGATCTTGCACAGTCTTTGAACAAGGCAATGGAGCAAAGTTCCCACTCCTTGGAGATGGTTGTCTATCTTTACCCTGGCTGCATGTGGATGATATAATTGGTGTGTAAGTTTCATATAACATCTCAATTTAAAACCAGCGTGATGCTCAGAGTCATAGACTTCTCAACTCTGATCTACAAACAGGCTTCTGGTAAATTTTAAAAGGCATATAAATGACGTAGGAACCTAAATTCTATTTTCCAAAGGGATTTATACATATATTAGGAATGTATGAACTTAGCACACTTAGGCAATAAACCCAATTGATTTCAGGAGAGTTCCTAGGTAGCTTTGATATTTTAAAAATGCAGTCCTTTGTCTTAGGGCCTGAACTTTTTCTCATTTCCCTCACTACTACAATGAAATGAATCTTGACTATCTGCCATGATCTAAAACATGTGCTAGAATTCAATCATCAAAAAAATAGAACAGCGACAGTCACAGCTGACGTCTAACTTGCTTTCCCCCCACCAAAATGATATTTCTGAACTTTTTCCGTGAGTACAAAAGAAACTGGGTTTACCTAGAGAATGAATTTATCTGCTAAAGTTTCCTATGGAGCACGTAGCAAGTTGAGCTGGAACCATCTAACATTTCCTTTTATGTGTCACTTTTGTGACACTGCTACGTAAAGCGCTGCAAGAGAAGACCATTCTCCAGGTTCTACAACTCTATGCTGTTTATATTGAGTCCCTCCACGAAGCTCAGCCAGTGTGTTGTAACAATGTCTTGAAGTTATTTGAAACCACTTCTTGGCAGAGCAGACCAAGCATTTTTTGCTGGAACTCTTAAGACCAGCATCAGCTGGTTCTGAATGTGAAGGGCTTCCCTGAATCAAAGTTTCACTTTATGCACCAACATAAAGTTATTAAAGTCAGTGGTAGGTGACACAAGAGCATGACTGTTCTCCATAGGGCAAACAATCTTCTCCCGAGATCTTCTGATTCTGATTCACCACCAGAGCGGGCTGGATTTGCCACAAGCATCTGGATCTATTGGGATTCCAAGGTCAGTGTTTCCAAACATTTGAAAAAGGTGACCCCTTTTTGAAATACCTGCTTTCATGCAGCCACCTGATTTGACCATTCATGCCCCACAGGGCAGGAGGGAGCGAGACTCAGCTGCAATTTTGGCTTTAGGGATGAATGCTCGCTCCCCTTCTCTGGAGGAACTGAACTGCTGCCAGCAATTAAGGCACTGGAAAGCAATTCGTCGTTCCCTAGAGAGCGTAACCTCTTGCCACCAGTAATTAAAGCTCCTCTTGTGGCTGTGGTTTTGCCGGCACAGCCCTCCAGTGGCACTGCCAGAATGGTGTGCTCCAGTTCCCCATCCCTTGCTCCAGTGTTGCAACACACCACTCCCTCTGCCACACCAGTACGGCCGGGGATGCATCTGTGCAATGAACTGGAGCAGGGAATAAGTCCAGCTTAAAAATAGCCTGGCAGAGAAACACTTAGTTTTTTGTGTGTCTTCCTCCAAATTGGATCAAATTCCTGATCCGTTTCACAGCAGAGCCACAAACCAACCCGCCAGGAGAACCGAGGGGCCCGTGCACTGCAGGAGGGAAGATGAAATGAGGGGTAGGGAAAAGCTGGAAAGGGAATACCAGAAGCCAGAATTGGTGCTGAAGACTTAATCTCGTGAAACCACAGCTTCACTCTTCCAGACAGGAAAAAGTCAGCAGCTGCTGACCACCACTGTGTTTTTTTCTAACACTTCAGAGCCCCCTTTGAACTCTTTCGTGGCCCTGGGGGGATTGTAGCCCACAGTCAGGGAAACTCTGCCCTAGGCTGCCCAGTCAGGCTTCATGCACTGGGATCAATTTTCCAAGGAACAGAAATTTCCCTAACTGTTGGCACATCTGCTGGGGAACATGCCTCTTTCCACCCAGCGTGGTGAGAAATCCCAAGGATTCTGATGGGGGAAAAATGCAAGAGGTCAAATATAGCTCTGGTTAGAAAATCGTCTTCCCCCACAACATGTGTTGACAACAAGAGCTCAAAAAATATTTTCCTTAAGAGATTTATAGCAAAAAATGATGTTTAAACATGTTGTAATGGCAAAATATTGCACTGATAACAATAAATCATTTCTTAAGAGAACATTCAATTTTAAAAGTGTTGGCCAGCCATATTTAAACACCACTGAAAATGAGAAGTCTTGTTTTGAATTGTTTGCTGTAATGTACAAAAGCTTCCTGAGACTCACAGGGAAATGGAATGATTTGTGACTCATCAGGAAAACATGATTCACTTCTTTTATATTTTAGAGCATAAATGCAAAGATCTGTGTATGAACAAGGAGCTAAACAAATGTTTGGGTTCTTAGTAGCAGATATTTCATCCACTTTAAAACCTGAATACTGCTTTTCTGAAGCAAAACAGACTGCTGCAGGACATGGTCTCAAATTATCGATAGGAATATTCCTACTCATCTAGTTGCTGGGGCAAAGAGGCAGGCAAAAATGAATGCCAGATTCTTGGAAAGACTTGCATATTTTACAGAAGAAATTAAAGCCATGCTGTTTAAAGAACATTGTTTAATAATATTCTTTCTTTCTGCCACCCTATGTTCTTTTAGTTCTTTTGTTATTCAGTGTTCGTATTCAGGACAGATTTTAAGTGTGTGTGTAATACTAAGCAAATGTTTCAGTGCCATTGGCTTTAAAGTTTAAAGTTTAAAGTTCTAAAGTTAAGAGCATATTTTAGTGGTTTCCTGAACAGGATTTAATTTTTTTTTTTTTTCTTGAGCCATGACCTTTAGCTAGAAGCTTTTTGAGACTTTCTGTTATGATAGCGCCACTCTTGATTTAGACCTATTCTCTATAAAACAACTAATAGGTTGACATTATTTGAATGTTGTCCCCTCTGGTACGTGCCATTCCTCAATTCAACTAAATGAAAAAACATAGTCAATTTTTCTACATTCATTTCTCATATTTTCTAAAGTAACTTCATTAGCAATTTGTTCTCATAGCTTTTCTGTTTCTCTGGGCATTCAGTTTCTTAAAATGAGATTTTTTACTTAATTTCTCACCAATAACATATAAAATATATTTTTAAACTCAAATCAGATGGCATTGGATCTCATTTAAAGTGACCAGAATTCATCTGGACTATACTCAGGGTTAAAATAACAAGGCTCCTACACTAAAAGAGAAATGCAGATTTGGCCAATTCTACCATGCGTTATTTTAGGCGATGCCCAAACGTAATTGTTTATAAAGGAAAGGTCCAGCATCTCTCCAAAAACTCCAGTGGTCCAAGGACCCCAGCTTGGAAAACAGAGCCAAGAGACAGGAGAGTGGTACAGCTTATCTGACTCTGTGGATCTACTCCAATTGAAGGGGGAAATATACCATTCGTTTGATTAGATTAATGCGATTCATACTTAATTTACTAAGCAAATTTCCCTTTCGGTCTGCTTTATTTTACCTTTTGTCATTTCCTTTTTCCTCCCTTTCCTTTTCCTTTCAAGCTTTCTGTCTATGAGAAAAGATGCGAGATCTCTAGCAGGGAGAGGAGAGAACCCGTTAAATACCTCATTATCTCCAAGGTCTCCGTTGATTTAGACTTCTAGCAAGAGAAATGGAGTTCAGTTCATCTCTGACTGAACTGACACTGCAGATAACCCCAGCACATCCATCTCAAATTGTCAGCTCAAGACAAATTACCTTCTCTCCAGGATACTCTCTTTCACTGATTACCTACTACTCAAATTAAATGCCATCTGACTTCTGAGAGTCTTTTGTTTGTCAGATTCCACTGGATTATGCAAAAATGATGGGGGGAGAATCTGGTGTGTTTGAAGTCTTGAGAACAGAGTGCACAGGCCCTCCTTCCTCATCCAGCTTTGGTGGAAGAGTTTGGGCTTTTCCTAATCTGTTTGCCACCCCACAGTATAGTAAACTTTACTGTCAATAAGAAAGAAAAAAACCTAAAAGCCTTCTGAATAATGCCCTAAAGCAAGAAGATACTGTGAAATCCTAATGTTTGGTGACAAATATTTCACACAACTAAATCTGAGACCGAGTTTGGAATAAAAGCCCTGGTGTTAGTTCATTTAAATCTTTTGCTTAATTTGTTTATTTTAATGTGTGAGAGAAAAAAATCTGTCAGGAAATACTTCAAAGGTGGAACTAGTAATTGCTATCATGTTTACCTAAAAATTTTCTCTCCAAGCCTTTTTGGACTTCTTACTTCATTAAACTGTAATTATTTGGCCCAATATTTTCCATGTATTCACCTCAGGTTGTTTTATGTGTGTTTTTTGTTGAAACTTTCCCATTTTCCAAAACAAGATAAGAGGAAAAAAACCCAAACATTTAGATGTTTTGCAGAGAAGCGCTTTCAAGAAACCCATATTTAAGAGAAATGATTTAAATTATAACAGATCAAGGGATGCCTTTTGCCTTGCTCTTGAGAGTTTGCCCAGAATTAGCTAATTTACAAACTGTTGAGGGGTTAGAGTCTCCCTTGAATTTAGCAAGAAATACGGAGGTGAAGGTTTCAGATATTCAGCAGGTTCTGAGCACATCATGAGCACTGTCCTGACACGGGTTTAGGGGCTTGGTCCTCAATGAACAGAGCAATACTGGATCATTTTACATAGAAAGCTGTGTTACAAAGCGGAGCAGCTTGGAAGAGTAGAACCTCTCAAGCAAGGCACGCACAGGCGATTTTGGAAGTAATTAGTAGGTGATTTTGGAAGTACTTAAATCTCCTGGTGAATCAATACCCTAAGTAAAGGCGCCACCTTAAGTGCACTAATTTCTACCTGTGGGAGGACAGGACCGCTCTATGAAACCAGTACTGCAAGGTGTGACAGTTCACATTTATAATGTAAATTATAAAGGCCTGGAGACACACAGACCTTTGAAGAAATATTATACCTAAGCAATACACTAGATGTAATATAAATGTAATTTATAACCTCAGAATAACTGAGGCTACAACAGTTACTTTATTATGACATTTTCCAGCATCGATGCATTATTCTGCAACAGGCAAGTTCTTCTATGCTGTTTTTGTGTTCACTGTATATTCACAGGCGTTTATATTGCAGTCTGTATAGTATAGCTAAAATGAGAGTCCAGGCTTGCACTTGTTTTCATACACCCATGTAAATGTATACATAGGCATACACAAACATACATCATGAAAACGAAATTTAAATTTATGTTTGAAAATATGTTAGAGCTGGGATCATTCTTTGCACATTTCAGGATGAACTTCAATACAAATGTAACACCTTGCTGCAATTTCCCAGTTACAGCAAGATCTCCCTTACATTGCTCTCAACAAGAACTTTGGGTCTTACAAATATATCAAATTTAGCTTTTGGTGGGTCACAAAGGGTGTAGATCCCAAGGAGTCTATATAAGATTGGGTAAGATTTCATCCCACAACGTCTGCCTGAATTCAAAACTAAATATTCACTCAGTCAACTGCAGCTGACACGTCGCAACCATTTTAAAGCTACATTAAAGTCTTGGACTACCAACGTTTAGATTCCATGAGATATTATTTACTATTTTATGGGTAGCCCACTGATACCGATATCCAACCAGTGATTTGCAGTGAAGCCAGTGAGTTTTACCAAATTAAGGAGTGAAAGTTAAGTTCTGTGATCCAAATTCTTCATTTTTGGGAAAGAACACTTAAAAATTATATTAAACTGCGTATGCCATTTCTGTGTGAAGCAGCTCATCATAAGGCAATCTGCAATTTAACAGATGCTATCTTCTTGCAGAGATAACATTGATTGAGAGTTCTTAACAATGAGTGATTGAAGGTGAAAATTCGGAAATTATTACAGAAAAGCAGAGATACACTAATCTCTGCTAATAAGCTGCCTAAAGAAACATCACATTCATGCAGTTAACTCCCCCCCTTTTTTGGTATGCTTAAATGTTTTCCTTAAATCTAGCTTTGAAGATTTCCACTTTGTTAGAGAATGAAAGCTCCTGGTGGTAACATCTCTGGAGATGGGACAGTGATTAATAGTCACACCTTGTCCGTGCCGAACTGATAGAGCTTCAAACGACTGTGGAGAAAAAGAATGGCTCTGTAGAGGGCACGGAGGATTTTATTTCACGTAAATACAAGCCCTCCCATCGCCCTACTCTAACTCCAGCGTGTTTCTCCCATACTCTGGCAGCATACCCCAAAACGCTTGTGTTCTTTCTCTGGTTTCATGGATTCCTTTCTGCTTAGTGGCACATCTTGGACAGGATGGAAGGAAAGCATCCTCACCCAAACCAGCGTATTGCTCATTGGCCAGAGAGCTCTCCTGGGAGGTAGGACATGAGCCTTGAGTCCCCTGAGGCAGAGGAAGAAACTGAACCCTGACCTCCTCTATACAGAGATCAATGGTCATAGGCCCCCTGCATGTCCCATGTCATGGATTTCCCAGGGTTGTTATGGTTTTGGTTGTCCAGCCTCCTGCTAACCCAGTCCTCCCAAACAGTCCCTTTGCCTTCACATTCAGTCTCACACTCCTGGCTCCCTTCTGGCCACTGAGAGCTGACATTCCTGGTGTCCCTTCTGAGTTTCTGCTTACTAGAGAATAAAAGGCAGTAACGAGCCTCCTGGGTGTTCTGCTTATGTATTCCTGCTGGCAGGAAAAGGAGGGAGCAAAACAGGCATTCCCTTTAAAATTGCCTTCATTTAAGTGCAGTCCTCTCTGTTCGTCCAGAGATCAAATCACCTCCTTCCATCTTGGTCATCTTTGCTATAGCAAATGTCATTTTCATGTCAATGAGAGGATTGCCTTCATTGGATGTTTCTCATGTGAGCAGCGGACACTGAAATGGAAAACCAGCAGAAGCTGGCATCCTACCCTGATAATATTGTTCACCATTTGATTTAATGAGTGCCTGGGTCATGGTCCATCATTGACTTAAAATAGTTTCCCAGTCTCTACTTTAGTCTCTCTTAGTTCTAAGTGGAGACTGGGGCTCCCACTGCAACTCCCTCCTGAAAGCCTTTTAACCACTGTCTGTGATGTAGCAGGGAGGCTCCTCTGTGGCTGAATTTTTAAAGGTAGCAGTGGCCACTGCTCCTTCTTTAGGGACTTTGATGCTGTTATAATGCATGTGAGATCACAGCTGTCAGAGAGCAAAGGTGAGTGAACTCTTTTCCAAGTTTTTGTAACACCTGAGCTTGAAAAAGGCTGTGGGCTGCTCAGGATTCCCAGGAGCAGGATTTTAGATCAGTGGTGGTTTTTAAATGAAAACCTTGACTCTAGACACAGTGTCTCTAGAATATAGGCACTTTTGAGGTTGATAAGAGATAACCTGCGGTCCTTATAATCACCATTTCCCCCTCTAATAGATTAAATGTAAAGCTCAGTTGTAGAGAGGGCACCTGGACTGACCTTGAGGTGCCCAGAAATCTGTATGGCCAGGTCCAGGCTGCTCCTGAAGGACTTCAGGAGGTGTGAGCTCTGAATTTTGAAGGAAGTGCTCCATATTCTGAGTATGACCCTTCCAGACTCAGGTGATTTCAGCAAAGATCTTGTGTGGGCCCAGGTGAGTTTATTTATATGGAGCACCTCTCCTATGAAGACAGGCTGAGAGAGCTGGGGTTGTTCAGCCTTGAGAAGAGAAGGCTCTGGGGAGACTTCATAACAGCCTATCAATATCTGAAGGGAGCTACAGGAGAGCCAGAGAGGGACTCTTTATGAGGAAGTGTAGTGACAGGACAAGGGGTAATGGTTTTAAATTGGAAGAGAAGAGATTTAGATTAGACATCAGAAAGAAATTCTTTCCTGTGAGGGTGCTGAGGCACTGGAACAGGTTGCCCAGGGAACTTGCCCCATCCCTGGAGGGGTTCAAGGCCAGGCTAGATGGGGCTTTAAGCAACCTGCTCTAGTGGAGGTGTCCCTGCTCCCTGCCCATGGCAGGGGGTTTGGAACTCGATGATCTTTAAGATCCCTTCCAACCCAAACAATTCTACGATTCTATGATTGCAGGAGGCAGAGTCTGTAGCTGCTACAAGGAAGGTATGGCCATGACCAAGGAAGCGATAAGAGGAAAGAAAAAACAGAAAAGACTTTTAAAAGCCAGATGCAGTTGGAAAGAATTTTCTAAGAATCTAAATATATAATTGGGAAGAATTTGGGAGGAAAAACCACCCAAAGACACTCCATCACATGAACCTTTCACAACTAGATAGTGATCAAGCATTCTGCAGAGAACAATCCTGCACTGGCATGAATATGCCTAGATGACCTCAGAAGCCTTTTGCTTCGTTAATTGCAACGACTCTGTAACAATAAAAAAGACAAGAATGTTGTGCATGATAAAAGGAGCATTTGCAACTAAAAAGAGTATTTCCACATTAAGAAACTGGTTGGTTATCCAACCACAGTAAATATTTAAAACTGCACCACAGTGGGAAAGAGCAAAGAAGATAGTAACAAAAAAGAGGGAGACAGAAGTCTAAGTAAGGTTTCAAAGGCCAATTTTTCCACTGTGTGTGAGCTTGCTAGTGTGAAAAGACAGGGATAGAATCATCATGTCTGTTAATGTTACCAGGCACTAATGAACTATTTTGCGAACTTGGTACTGAAATTCATGTCAGAAAGAGAGAAAATACTTGAGATTATTTTAATTGCATTTGAAATCCAGTGGCTTTTAGCTCAGGGAGTCTAAAAACTGTTTTAGAACCTTAGGCCCAAGTTCTAGATACAAACCAGGTATTTCCATTTCTAGCAGGAAAAGAAAAGTTAACACAGCTCTGAACTGCACAGTGAAAGCACTTCCCCCCACCCAAAAAAGTGTTTCACTGTATTTACATAAAAAAATATGAATCTAAGTGTCAGCAAGATGTATGCTGGGCAGTTTGGACAACAGCTGACAGCACTGCCAAGCAAGAGGCATTATTTTGGCAGTTTGTGTGATATCTTGCTTTTCCCTGATTCCATTTTCTGCAAAGGGCCAGTGAGAGGAATCCAGTGATCCTTAAGTGGAAATTCTTCAGCCACCATGTTTGCCAGCTTAAGTAGCCACCAGATACACTATGTTGTCATATTATAATGAGATACCACAACATTGCTCCATAACACAGTTAATTAGAAAATTATTAAATAATACCTAATATTAGCAGCTAACAGGACAAGTCCCAGTTTTCTGTTTGTAACCAACGCATGCAATAAATTTAAATCATAAACATATGTGATTTGGTCATGGAACACAAGGAGAGAATAGACTTTCCTGTAGCTATTTATCTGAAAGTGATTTTGTAACAAAGAGGTGTTTTGCCTAAGACTATGCACAAGAAAAAAATGAGGCAGCAGAAGCTTCTGACCCTGCACTCCTTGTCTTTCTGTTATTCTCACTGAAATCCATCGGAAAGACCTGGCGATCTGACAGAGGTTAGAAAGGTGATCATTTGTCTAACATTTGGGGGAGAGTTTGTTTGTTTGCATTTGTAACCATAACTGGCCTCAGGAATATCCTCTCTTACAAATATTCTGGTTTCTGGCTTGTTTATGTCCTTGAAAGTTTGGCCCAAAACATTTGATTTCAATACCAGAAAAAAATATCCATTTTGCAGGGGATTTTGTAATCCAAGATTTAATAAAAATAAATCAAGGTTATGTCAAGCAAGGAGGCAATAACTACAATGATGTGGCAGAGGTGGGTTGGTCACTTATCCAAAAATCCGGGATATCAAAGTACTCCAGGAAAAAATCCATGCCGAAAATAAACTCAGTAAACACTTTCCTGATGGCCAGCAGATGAAGTAAAGGGACTGCTTGAAGCTGAACTGAAACAAAATCAGAATGTCTGCTAACACAGCAGTGTGGTAGCTGTCACTTGACAGTGACAGAAGATCATCTCTGATGGCCTCATGTCATTTGAAACAAGTCTCATTCAAGGATAAAAAAAACCTCAAAGGAAACGTAAGAGAGAACAACCTCCTTTAGGTCAGTCTGACATTGTTGTCCTACTTGTGAGAAAACATTCCCAGTGAGGAATGGACTTTCTAGTCATATGAGGGTTCATAGTCAAAATAAACAAAGAGAAGAAACAGTGGATAATGGGCAACCATGAGTACTCTTGTCTGTTCTACAGAAAGTTTTTCATTTTTATCCAATCATTTTGTACACAAAAAGATGCATAAAAAGACTCTTGGCATTACCTTTGCTAATGCACCCAGGATCTTTTATGGAATACAAACACAAATTTAAAAGGCTGTTTTATTAGCTGTCTTCAAAGGATAGCATTACCCTTAGCCTGATGTGAAAGGTTTGAGGAGATTTTTCTCAAGACCACAGAATGATTTATCACAGAAAGAGGGAAAAGATTTTAGCTAACATCATATTTTCAAACACTGCTTTGCTTTTATCAAGACTCTCGTACTGTAAAATGTAAAAGGCACCCGACATCTCAGGGACTAAAATGACTTGAAAGCAGGTGCTGGCCTCTGCTAACAATATAAGTGGAAATTAGACTGGGGGAGTACATGTGAAAGGGACAAACACTCCATCCCTTAATACTGTAGCCCGAAAGAAAAGAAGTCATTGACATTCCAGAGGAGGCTGAGTTAATCAGTAACACACCTGATTAGTGTCTCACAACTTCACTCCACAACAAAGCTCCTTTCTCCCACCGTTCCCATCCCTTAACCTGGGTGGTTGGATGGAGAGGTGCTGCCTCGTTGCCCTAAGCATTGCTCCATGGCTCGGGGGACAACCTGGGCAAAAATGCAGATGGTAAAAAAAAAATGAAGTTCTGGGCCTTGAGATGTAGTGTGGAAATTGCTGAGCGCAGTGCCCACATGGGTACGTCTCATTATCAGAGATTAAGGGTCATTGAAATCACCTTCTTTTTATGCAAATTAAATGTTGCCTCAGGCTCCTTTGCAAATTGTGTGTGTGTTGCCCCCCTATGCAAAGTTCAAATAGTTGCTTGTGTGTGTGACCTGGGCGTTGGGCATTTTCAAACACCTCAGCCTCAGGAAGAAGACTTTCTTGTGGGTCAAGAAAACGGCAGTTTACGCTTCTCTCTGGAAAAGGTTCTAATTGTTATTTCCCTCCCCCCCACCCCTGCAGTTTTTCCTCTGCCACCCCCTACCTCACAAGCTCTCACCGAAATCTGCATGAAAGTGTTAACAAAACGATTGAAATACATTGTGACTTCAGATTGCTCAGCAGGAACAACCCCTAGATCTGAAAGGAATTTCCTCTTTCCTGAGGACTCCTGTGAGAAGAGGAATGAAACCTTTTCTCTCCCACATCCCAATTGATGGTGAAGGTTGTGCAGAGAGGGCTGCTTCGAAGTAACAAATACATGAAGCAATGAAATTCCCTTATAGTACCAACTTTCCCTGAAAAGAGGTGAAAATGGAACTATAATTTTGGTGTTTGAGTAAGAGAAGAGTGGACCAGATATTTGCAATTCTTGCAGTCTGCTTGCAGATCCAAAGATGTTAGATGTTCAGTTTTCACTATGTTTGGCCGGCTCCGTAACCTTTTTGCCTTTCCCAGGTACTTCCCAGCACCTTGTAGCTATTAGGCTAGCAAAGCAAAAAAAAAAAAAAGAGTTTAAAGGACAACAATTTAATCCTTTCCAGCGCATGTATCTGTCTCATTAAAGCATTCTCCTGGAGCGGTGTAATGATACATCAAATGGAATCCATTTCAAGGTAAAATGAGTGCTGCTGATGGCTAACACACTGCTCCCGAGGCCTGGCTTAGACCCCAGTCCTAGTGCAGCCTAGCACTGAAGTAGATTAAATATCAACTCGGGTCACGTTCTCATGGCCCAGGCACAAGTGCCAACATTCTTCCAATTATTCAAGGCCAAAGAAAGAGCAACCTGCCTGACAGAGCTGTGACACAGCTTGATTAGATTTAGCTTAGAAGCCTGCCGAAAAGGATACTGTGGTATTTAACTCAGATGGAGAAAGGAATGGCATCTCTGTTTAAACGAACCGGGGTGGGGGTGGGGAGGAAGGAAAGCAAAAAAAAAAAAAAAAAAAGAAAAAAAAAAAGAGTAAAAAAAAAAAAAGGCAGACTACATTTCTGTAATGAAAGAGAACATGTTTTAAATTTAAAATGATCATTTCTTCGTAATGCAGCCAGTGCGTTCCACATGTGTAAACTGGTTTAATTATAAAAGGTGGCTTCAGACATCCTTTACTTAAATAATAGCATTTTTCTGTCTGTGCAGAATCTTTCAGACCAAATAATTTTATCTTCCACTTAGATTAAATCACCTTGGGCAAAAAGGGCAGAAGCTGGCAAATGGGACAGAAAAGTATGGACAGAAACCTGGGCTGAGTAACCACTGACGGTTCAAACAGAATTTGGGTAGGAGAACACACAAGTCCAAAGCCATTTGGCTGTGACTTTAAAGTCTAGGGAAAAAAGGCAACTGTGTATTCTGTGACTCAGCCCTGAGTTTCGCATCTAATCTGACTGACAGCAATTCCAGGAGTGTAGTAAGTCAGCCCTCAGACCGGACTGCAGGCAGAAGAATGCTCCTGCTCCATCTCCTGACATTCCTCAGAGGCTTGCTGCCCAAGCATTAGGCAAAACTCAAAAGACTCTTTATTAGGGCAAATTGCCACATTTTTTCCATTGAAAATTAACCTCCTAATTGTAAAAAAGAGAAGGAGGAAAAATGAACATGAAAATCACGCAAGCCAACCAGGTATTTTTTCCAAATGAAAAAATACCGTCGGTTTTCACCAAAACACTACGTTTGCCCGTCACGCTCCTCTCTGTGTGTCAAGGAGATTTTGGTTATTTTTCACCCCGGTTATTTTGTGAAGTATTACTAGATTGCAGTACAGGATTACTGTGCTCATTCTTGAGATTTGTGCAGGGTATGACTATTTTTAGGTGCCTATTGCTGCTGGACAAGAAGCAGAGTGCAGGCAATTCAATAAAAGCATCAAGGGACTGTTTGTAATCACTGACACATATTCTCTGCAGAGGTACTGGCTGAGAAGGCAATAATTCATATACCCAGAAGACTATATAAGGTTTTATATTAATTCAGTATTTAGGACTCTCTACCCACCTAATGTGCACCATTAGCTATAGTGGTATAGTTGGCTTATTCTGTACAGAAAGGGAATAGATAAAATGTGTTCCTGTAAGATTGTAATTTAATAGCAAGCACACAAATATCAATATCATTACTCCAGTTAAAGAAATAAAATTAAAAAGAGATCCCTTTGGGATCCAAAATTATTACACCAAGATATAAACTACATGAAGACCCGTTTGAAGAGGAAACATAATAATGTGTGTGTATATATATATATATACTGACTGAACCCCCAGTCTCTAAATTCTGACACCTACATTCCAGAATGCTCAGTCAATTAAATGCTGGCATGAGAAAAGTGTCTGTGTAAAAAGAAATTAAAGAATTTTTCAGTAAAATACATTTAAAATCATATATCATGTACCATACCGTGTATTGTCACAGCTGAAAGGATTAAGTTTTTGTGTTGAATATTCTTTCAAATGTTGTTTTGAGTTTGAAAATTTAAATTATTTATCTCACAGTTTTTTGAGACAAAACACTTCGGATTTTCATTCTGTATGGAAGTTTCACTTGGACCTTCAGCTATATTTAATTTTTTAAAAAGGCAAATGAAATCTCCCAGATGAGATGTCTCATTCAGTCTGAAATGCATTTCCCCTCCTGTTTCTTGCCTGTAAGCTGGTTGCACTCCCTGCTCCCCCCGCCCCCCCTCCAATTTCTTGCTCTGCCTCTTTCTCCACTTTTGGCTCTTACAGAAAATGTATTTGCACAGCTGTACTCATAAAGCATATATACTTAGATTTTACTAGCATTATCCTGGCAGGAAAATTCTATTAAAAGTAACTTTTTAGTTATTAGGTTATTCTAAATAGGTATTTAACCACTAGCAAAGGGGCAGAAATCGTACCAGATCCCTGTGTAATAAATGTCACTGTACCCTCTTCCTAAGATCCTAAACAGTTCTATCTGCTTGGGTGCATAGTTTATCACCCTCTAACAACCCTATCCTCATATCACCTTATGGAGGGGGCTGTTTGATGGTGCACTGGACTAGATTGCTCTATGTCTAAAGATCCTATGTCCTTTCTGAAAATATTCTGATTTTCTTTTGCTTACTACTCTTTTTGTCTTTCTTCTTTCATCACACTATTTCCCCCCACCAAGGTTTTACCTGGATCAGCTGGATTTCATCATTCATTTTATTTTGTGCTAAAATCTAATAAAGGTTTTCCTTTTGACATAACACAATTGAGACAATTCAAAATAGATGGCCTTGAACCTGGAATCAGAGCCTTTGCAAAGAGTCCATTTAAAACCAGACCCTAGAGAGAACTTTTCTCTTTTTTTTTTTTTGCCTGGAAATGGGAAAAGAAAGTTCATTCTCAGCATTCAGTATCAGTCACTTCATTTTGAGAGGGTTACTGTGACCCACATAGTTTTTAATCTCCTCTTTGCCTTTTCAGGCTTTAAGGAGAAGCTAATTTTGGCCTTCTGACTGGAGGATTTTTTTTTTTACATGAGAGCCATGTGGAATGTGACACTAACTAAGCGTCCACTTGGAAGAAGTAAACACCTTGCACCTCAAGTGCAGCTCTTTGCACTGTCTGCCACAGAAAGCAGATGGGCACTGATTTGTAAATCAGAGGTTTGTTTTCATGGTGGAGGGTCTCTGTGCCCTACGAAGCTGCCTGTGAAGGGAGCAGCCCCACGGATACAATCCGTTTTCTCAACTTCATTCAAGCAGAAGAGCCCATAAGTCTTGACACTCTGCCCCTGGCAAAATAAAATCCCCTCCCTGCCCTTGCCTTGTCCCAAGGCCACTGGACTAATTTTTAACAAAAGAAATGTTTCTAAAATGAATAGGTCAAAGAAAGAGCATCCTATTGCTTCGATCTCCTAGTACTGCTAGCACGTGGTACCCTCAAGGAAATAAATCCAAGTGAAACTTCACGCCACGCTATGAAGTTGCAGTAATTATCAAATGCCTTAAAAATATCAATTAATCTCCACAAGCAGCGTTTTCTCTATTAACGTAATGTAACAATGAAAGGACAGTCCTACAACTGCTACAAACATAAATGATCCATTTTGACCAAATGGGATCATTCATCTGAAAATGGGATGCATAATGAAGGCCTTCATTTTCCATGTGGTATCATAATACATATTTTAACTTGTCAAACAAACTGGAAAAACCACAACAAAATCTTGGTCATACATTATTTGGTGTAGTATCAGGTCTCCAATCAATCAGATACTGTGTGCAGTCCTGAAATAAAAGTGCTCTTATTTCATGTCCACTCCTGCTCCTGGCGATGCCAGTTGTATAAACAATTATTTCAGATAGATTTATTTTAATTTACTGTTGTAGCACTTAGACTGCTAAACTATAGGGCACTGTAATATAATTCTTAGTTATGAAAGTAAGTTCTGTAATGTTTTCCTTATGCAATGATCACACAGATCACAAAGTCCATTAGAGGACCAATATGGACCAGGCAGTTCCCAATTCTGAATATTACTTATTATATCAAATACAGATGTGCATTTTAGAGTGCCTATGTGATTTAGAAGCCTGAAGCTCACTGATTTGCAGTCAAACCTTTGTTTCCAAGTGATTCAGGTGTTTTGAAAATTTTCTTTTGTTAACAGAGGACATGACTGGATACAAAACATGGCAGGGATGGAGAGACTGCCCTTCCACAGGCATGAGATGCTCCTTGCCTCAGTGTGGCCACACTGCTATACCCATAACTGTACTTGTATAACATTCAGCAGAGCAGCTACACAAAATAATGAAAGGTATTTAAAGACCCTGAGGATGGTGAAAAAGAGTTTTGAAGATCTGGATTCACTCTTGCAAAAGGTGTGGGACCTGTGCACAGGGATGTAACAGTTTCAAAAGCATCCATGTCTAATATAGGAGTCTTGATAAGTCTTATCCAGCACCTAAACCCTCAGGTTTCTTCCTGGTCTCAAGGTCAAGCCAATTGCAGAGGAAAGACAAGGTACTCGAGAAAGAATTGCTTAGGATGGATATAAACCAACATTTCATTGATGTACAGTGTACTCAGGCTTCAGAGAACTTATTCATAGTCTTTAGAAGGCAAAAAAAAAATGATCTGAAGTTCTGGGTTGGGTGCAATTTTAGCAGAAACCTTCATTTCTAATTTTAAAACCAAACTTTCCCAAATGTCATGATTACAGACTATTACTGGTTTGGATCCTTTCCTAGTTCTGGTAATTTATTGAGGTGCCTAGGGAAACAAGAATCAGCAAAAAGGAAGATTAGACAAGGCAATTGACTCACCTACTGGCAAGTAGTTGAAATACTTGTAAAATAGTATCAGAAATGTTAGAAATCAAAACTGACGGAAGCAGAACCTCAGCTAATAGAAACTGTACCAGCTCCAGTGGTATGAGTTGTGACCAGTTTGGAATCCAGCCGCCTACCTCCCGTTTGACCTCAAACTGGTTGTCGCACTAGAGGAACAGCCACAACTAAGCCAGGAGCTTTCTATTTACCCACTGCATGTCCGCTTCATTCCCAGCCAGTAGAAGTCCAAGACAAGTCTCTTCAAGCTGGCTTTAAACAGAAAAGAATTTTTGGGGCTAAAATCCAGCAGAAGGAAGAAGAGCGAGCTATTAAGTCTCTTGGGTGGCAGTTTGACAACATGACTGGAGTATGGCAACAGTCTTAAAAAAGCTACTGTGCCATGGTTTGTCTCTGGGAAGGGGCAGTGGTCATTATGTCAGCCGATGACAGTCCTTTGAGTTCTGACATTTGCCACAATACAGAAGAAACCGGAGTGGAATGTTTACAATAGAGAAAAACCTCAGACCAAGAAGGCAGCTGCTTGAAGAACTTCGCTGCAGAAACGTGGGCCTGTTTCTCCTGCTCACACTTACTGGGACCTGTCCCAAGGATCATGGTCTGGATTTTGGGGATTTTAACTTTAGAAAATCTGTGCCATCGAATTCACAGGGACATGGTTGTGACAGAGTTGAAAGCGACAGAGGCACATCGCTGTTCCAAAATCAAAGATATTTAGGTCTTAAAATGAAGCATGTGCATGAGTGGTGTCTTGAACTAGGCTAACTTAAATCACTGCAAAGGTGCTTTCTTCATCTCCAGCTCTTATCTAATTGCACACAGAATTAAAGTAATGATACAAATTAGTCTTTGAAAGAGTAAACTAAACTATCTTTACAATGACAGGAAGGCCGTATATAAATAATAATAAACAACTAAGGTCCAGATCATGAGGATCTTACCTTTCTGATGGAAATTCATTATCAGAACTGTAAAGTCAATGCAACTACAGCTGCTCATAGCCACTCTCCAAGGAAAAAGGAGATGACAGTCTGGCCTGAAACTGTCCTAGTGACAGAAGAAGTATTGTGTTGTATAAACATAGGCCACATGGTCATACTCTTGCTTATCTTTTATCAACACTTCAACCTGTGAGGATCCCAATAGTTTCAGTACTATGCAATAAGGTACTACTGGTTGAATACAAGGAGATACAAATCTTCTCCAGTGCTGGGAATTCTGTGAAAAAGCAGATTTTTTGACAGAAATGTCCCCAGTCACACACCCTTCTCTCATTTTTCAACTAATCGTGTGCTGTGGTTCAGGGAAGCATATCCAGGAACAACTATGTGCTTAAGAACTGAGGTTGATTGGAGTTGGCACCTGGCGTAGGGCTGTCCTCCATCAGGACTTTGTCCACATTTCTCAGTGCAGAACTTCAGGTCATGGAATGCCACAGGAGTAGCTCCATGGTATCCATGCTGCCTTCACTATCCTACGAGGGTTTAAAAGCACACTGCTCTGTGAACTGCAGGCCTCCCTGCTATCAGAAACATGATGCTTAGGATATGAACCCACAGACTTGTGACTCCACAGCAAATTACGTCTTCACATCCATGACCCTTCAGTGGCCCTCAGATATGTCAGTACCTTATTGAAGTTATATCCTTACTGAAGACCCTGCTGTAAACAGCATCGCTGAAACGGTTTGGGTTAAAAACATTCCTTTCCTCTTTTTTTTCCAGGTTCTTCTTGCTGTTGATCAGTTCATATTGTCATCTCAAGAAACACTTCAGGTCAATGTGGCCCAGTACTACCACCTGAAAGAAACCCTTCTATTCTTCCTCACCTGCTCCTTCCTACTCCTGAGCAGCATTTCTTCATCCTGTGCACAGCCTTTAGGTAAAACACATTAGGAAACAGATCTGGCTGAAAACGAAGCTGGCAGGAAAAAAAAAGTCAAAATTTGTCCACTTTCAGCCAAATTGGTCCTCCAAATTGGTTCACTGTGTAGCAAAAGAATCAGTCATGTTCTGCCAGCATGAGACAATGCTACAGAGTGGGAACAGCAGACCTGGCTCAGGGGACAGAAAGGAGAGCTCCTTCAGCAGCATTTGCACTGGTGTGTGCTTGTGTTCGCTGAACTGCCACCTCTGGGATCCAGCCTACAACATGTCCCCACAACCACTTGTGCTGGCACAGCTGAGGGGAGAGGAGAGAGCTTTGGAGCCAGGGTTTGGGCTTCTTGAAGTGGCTCCACAATCAAGATTAAACCTTGTGAAACAGCTTTCAAAAGAGTAGCAGCTATCTCCAAGGGAAGTAATATCCTTTTGATCAGATGAAAAATAAGAATTCTTATTGTTAGTTGATTGTAGTAATGAAAAGTTTACTTTCTCCTTCTACAGAGTTACTAGCTCTACCCTCAGTGCATTGCCATGTTCCAAGGAACGAGGTTCCCCGGAGCGCGGTGCAAGTAATCTCCACTGATGATAATGATGGAAGAAGAGTATAAATCAGGTGAGAAAACTCTGCCAACCTAAACCAGCTTTGTAGTTTGCAGATGCAATGTTCTTTGGCATAAATTGTGTTTAGCCATAATTGAAAAACAACTGCTGCCTTCTCCCGAGTTCCCTGCATTTCTCTGTGGTTGGTAAAATGTCAAAGGTCCCTTCCAATCCTCACAGTTCATTCTCTTTCCCTTTGAAATCTCTCACTAACCATTTCTTGTACCTGCCCTCCAACATGTCAGTGTATTCACTGCCTGGCTTTCTTATACATATTTCGGAGCTGCTAAGCAGCAGTGGAATTCCCTAGGAGGGGGTTGATCTGGAGAAATGCCGAGAGTCATAGCAATAAAATAAAAATAACAACAAAACCCAACAGGGTATTATAGATGTTCAACACTCTTCAGAATCAGCGTATGAACTGTGCTGAGTTTTGCAGCCACCTGCGCAGTCTAAAGCAACCCTGCAAAAAATGTACGTAATGCAATAAAATGGTTATTCTTATTAGCTGATGTAACAGCGTAGGGATCTCTGCCAAGAACTGCGGACCTTACATGTGGTCCTTTGATAAATATCTCTGTATGTGCTTGGTATTAACAAAAACATTACCATCTGTTTACCTTGCACTAATACACATCACATTTTTGCACAAATCCTAGCTTGTATTGCATAAGCCTGAGCCAGGCACTGTATCCATCAGAATGGGTGACAAAGGTTTAAATCAAGCAGGCCGTGTTTCAGCACGTTATTCATAAAACTAGGTCATGGGATAAATGTACTGTTGGAACACAGCTTTATACTAATTTTCCCAGTAAGATGCATCATAAATATTAACTGTCCTGAACACATATACACAAGATCATGGCCTTGGCTCCAGGCCCTTCACATGGAAGCTGGAGAATGAGCTCTGACTTAAGGTAGTGAGAATGCGAGGAACTCTGAATTATCATCAATAATAGATTCTTTGCTGCCTCAAGCTTTTTCAGCCAAACAGTAAGGCAGCCCTGCACATGGGAGCACTGTGGAGCCTGGTCCTGCAACACCTCGCTGACAGGAACAACCTTTCATAAGGGTGTGTGAGACTAAGTCTCATTTGCCTTCATGTGCTGCCCCTTCAGCAACTCTGCTCAGAATGCTCTTTTCAAGCAAGCTATTAAATTTTCCCAAACTTGTGCCTCTTTACTGTCTTCAGTGCAGCTTTACTAATAACATGGTACATGCAGCCTCCCTCCCCTCCTCCCCCAAAGATTCACACACACACACTCTCTGCATCGTACTATTATCTCCCAACACAGTTCTCAGCTGGTTTGAGATATCTGAAGCAGGTACATCTGAACACAATACGTCTCATACGCTGCGGGAACTTCCAGAAACAATAGTGTAGCAATATCTAATTATTTACAGCGGCGGCGCAAAGAAGGAGATTAGGATTATTTGCGATCATGGGTACGCATCCTTCTTTCCATTCTCATGGTATTTCCTGCCGGAGGGAAAGGAGGAAGAACCAGAAATCCACTGAGAATGTCTGTCTCTAAATTTTTTCAGTCTCAAGTATAGCCAATAATAACAGTATTCAGAGTGCTTTTCCCCAATAATTTTCAATGTGCCTCACAAAGACGGATAAGAATAATGATCCTTATTTTATAGACTATAACACGACCAACAAAAGAGCCAAGAATGGAACCCAGATAGCTTGTCCTTTCCTCTGGGCTTTGCTATTGTTTAAGGATTAGGACCCACATTCAGGATAACACCTCAACCACATGCCTGACTTCAAGCATTTGCTTAAGTCGCATTGATTTAAGCACATGCTCAAAATTAGGCATATTCTTAAATATGTTCCCTAACCGGGGCTTGAATAACCATCCAGTCTTCTGGGTGCATATGCAGACAAGACCAGATTTTATTTAAACTCAGGAAGAGGAGGAAGAACAGACTGGGTGCAGCTGTTTTGCCCTTAAGTCATCCCGGTAGAGGTTCCCATATTGCAATTAAAACTTATATAGTGTTCTTAGTTATTGCCAACAAAGTAAGCAAAGTTAATGGAATCTCACCAGAAGGAAAAAATGATGATGCCAAATGTCACCCAAATTGACTGAACTTTCAAAATCATCAGCGTTTCCCAATGCTGCTTTCCCAGATTTCCCTGTGAGCATTACGAAACTGCAGCTGAAACAAGAGCGGCAGCAAAAGAAATCCCAGCACATGCCAGTTCCCACCTGCTAATGCCTCTCTGAATCAGAGAAACCTCTTGCTTACTCGAACAACTATCTATCACATTATCCCCACAGTAACCACGTTTACCTACTCTTAAGTATACTAACAAACTCTGTGTTTACCTACACTTAATAATGCTTCTCTTTTTTGCTCTAAACTTTTCTTATTTTTTATTGCTCTAACAGCCAGACGTGCCTATGTCTCTCTTGATGAAGTACTTACAGAGGACCATTTTTGGGAATGGGTGAAACTCATTAAATTTGATTTTTGAGCTTGAAACTTTCAAACTACTTCAGAAAGAAAAATCTCTCCCCCCATTTACTGCCCTGGAATTTTTAGTCTGAGGCACTCCAGTTTTAGACAGCGATGGCTCCAACCAAACCAATGTTCTATATGGTGCTCAGCTGGAAGGCAAAGAACACTTTACAACAAATACACATTCCGAATGTGAGCCCAAACCCTTGTTGAGAGACTTATTCCAAATTCCCATTCAAATTAGAGTGAAACTTGTGGCAAGGTCATTTGCCACCTGCCCCACTCTCTTACTGTTACCCACTGAATTCTGTTTGTTTGGTTCCATTCTGCCATGGAAAAGGAAAGGAATTTAGGGAACTTTTTACTCAGTTTCATAGCCCAAATCTACTGGAGTCACAATTTCATACACCCAAAATAAGACAAAATTTGGGCCAGATTAATGAAATATGGCCCTCTGAGTAAGCTGATGATATCTAAAGGCAGACGTCGTGCAGACGTTGAATATAATATATGTCTATACATCATCTGATATGTAATATAACTATTAATATCTAGTCAGAGATGTTAATAATAAATAAGAAAATAGTCAAACCTAGATTAGACAAAGATGCCATCATGCTGACACCATGCAAGCAAAGATTAGGAGACTGTCCATCCACAGGAAGCTTCTCACTGTCCCCTGCCAATTCCATTATGTTTTCTGACTTTTATGTGAGGTTATTCTGGTCTTTTAGATTGCACTTTCCCTGGGGTCTTTCTGTTCTATGTACTGTGCTCTCTAAAGATGACCACTGAGGTTCAAACACCCTGGCAGTACGTTACTGAAGAAGAAAATTTACAACAGTGGGACCAAGCCAAACTTATTTTGAAAAATTCTACAACAGAAATAATCAAGGGTTAAATAATCTCTCTCATTCACGAGACCTACAAATGGTGTAAAAGGAGAGAAATTCACTTTATCAACCACAGAAGAAGTAGCAGGTTAGCATCCTGCATTAAAGAGAGATTAAGAATTTTGAGCCTGATTCCTTTGCCTGGTGAAAACATCCCTTTTTGTGTTGACTGGTATCATGACAAATTTTACAAATATTGCCAGGGAGAATATGGAATGTCTCAAAAACATCTCTATTGCAATAATGCAATCAACAAGTTTGATGTAATGTGATAATTTTATAATAATATCTGTGAAGTTTTGGTTCCATAACATGAAGTGGTTCCTTTTTTCACTCTTGTTTGCATGTAGACATACAAAGTGTGAAGTGAAATATAACAACAGACCATATATAGGGTACCTAAACGAGTACCCAGTCATTTCCTTTTACTATTAAGTGAGAAAAATTTTAGCTATCAAGACCTTTTTTGCAGAGATTTCAGATCAGCCAGTACATGTGCCTGTGCCTCTTTTTAAGCTCTTGACTAGTGCAGCTGAAATCAAAGGAAATATTTATGATTTGGAAGTTAGACACATGTTTATGACTTTTGCTGCCTTTGCAAAGAAGTGTGATTGAAAAATGTTTTGTCAATAGTAAACTTGGAACAGGATAGTCGTACTGAGTGAGTAAGTGGACAGGAATATATTAGCACATGGTGAGAAATGACAGAAAGTTTTTAGCCATATCCACAGCTTGAGAAATTCCAATCCCTGTAATAGAGCCACGCTGATTCCTACCAATTAAAGATCTGGCCCTTTATTTTTCTTTTTGATATATTTTCCCCTAACACATATACAATACTTTCCCAAAGGTAAAAGCGGCTTCAAAGCATTTTTAGAGGAACATTAAAGAAAAGGAAGTTGTAACAGTGACTGCCATTATTTTATCTTGGACTTTACTGCAATTAAAAAGAATATAAAATGTTGTTGCTACCCCGGACACATACTTTTACATTTTTAGCCTTGGAAAAACACAGACTCTGACTCCTTGTGTCAGGGTAAGGGCCTCCGCACATTGTCCCTGCATTACGCTTTTTGATCCTGTTAAAAAATGTTACCCTGTGCAGCTCCACGCATCAAAGGAACGCTTGTACACACTGGGATCTGTTTCAGCCCTTAGGCAGTGAGACCAAAAGACCCTTCTCATAAATTCTAATTCAAAAGTTTTTAGTTATCAAGAGGAAGTTTCCAATTGCTCTCTCACATGTGGGAAAATATGTAAGCTACTGAGAGGACCTTTTGTCTGCGACTTTAATGGGGGCAATTTGCAAGGGGGAGTGCAAAGGTTCTAATATGCAGTGTGCACAGACAGTAAGCAGGCACATACTTGGTATTTAATGAAGTTCCATGAATCATTAGCCATACAATAACCATAGGGTTCTATAAATCACCTGCAAAGATTTTTAGGCCAATAAGTTGAGCAGCACTGTGGCGGAGTGGAGCACCTCAAGGAGACCGGGAAGCAGGAGGAGGAAGGAAAAGAAAAAGATAAAAGGGGGCACACGATGTATTATCTCTTAGCTGGCCTGCCAATCCAAAATTAAATCCTGTTGTTTTAACTTGTTGGCTTTACAGGAAAACAAGGCAATAAAATTAAACTTGTCCTAATAAAAACCACTAGGATTTTCAAGAGGAAAATGTAGCTGGAAGATCACATGTATTTTAGACATCTGAACTGGAAAACGTGTGTGAGGGAACATTCAAATTTTTTTCTTTTCCTCCTTTTTTTTTCTTTTCTTTGTTAATTCACCCTGCTGATGAAACAGCCCTTATGGAATTCCTTTCCTTTAAAAACATCAAACCATATCTGTACAGCTAAACAAAAGCTCGATTCTTTCCAATTAGCAAAAATGTAAATGTTATTTGCAAGACAGACTTTCATGAGTGCTTTTCTTATGCTGCAGTATGTTCTAGTAACATACAGCTCTGTATCTAACCTGAAAAGACTGATTTTTTTTTCTTTTTTTTTTTCTGTAATTATGTGAGAAACAAACTTTCCACTGTGTTTTAAAAGGCAGAATGGCCACTATCATCTGCTGAAGCCAAGATCCATTTTCGGTGGTGGGGAGAGATTCAGGGAGCAGCTTCTCTTGGTTGGTGAAGTCGCTGCTGAAACACACTAATGCAGAGCAGTGGCATCTCACTTCTCTCATCCTCACATATATTCTGAGGTACCATGCAGTACCCAAGCTCATGTATTATTATTTCTTTATATTTGTAGTCTTGGAAAGTCATGGAAGGAGATTACACTAGCACTGGCAATGGGCAACACCATGTAGTAGGAGAATAAAATAGCCAATAATCATGTTTGGGATTGGTACTGTGTCTTGTTCACTTCAGAAATCTTTAAAATTGGGAGGTGAAACTACCCAATTCATCCCCAGTGGAAGGACACTAGGACTTAAATACACCATTTTAATCTACCTTTCAGTGAAATTTGGAGCCTAAGCCAGTCAGACCCTGAGCCCAAGCACCACACAACCCCCCCAGCTAATAGGATAACTTAAGAATGAGAGACAACACCGCACCTTTAGCTCAACTCCCACGTTTTGTCTGCATTTTCCCTTTCACTCCCATTTGGAGATTGATTATAAAATGCAAAGAGCAGCAATCAGTTCCCAAGGTGGCATCCTGCTTGACTGGCCTGCAGCGTGCTGGTGGGTGAGATAAAAGGAGGTGGCAGTGCACTGTTAATGCATTTACCTTTAAATTCCACCCCTGCAAACTAGTATATTCAATAGTTTCCAGCTAGTCCCTCCCGATCATTTGTCCACAGCACAATAAAAGCACCACACAGCGTGCTTCCCTGTCCCTGCCCAAGAGAGGCCCCAGTACTAAAACAGCAGGGAGGTTGCAGGTAAAGAATCCAAATAAATTAGCGGAGCAGTACGTCTAGAGGGTTTGCCTGTCTGTGCTGGGCCACGAGCTAGACTTGGGGTTAGTTTTCCATCCAATCCATCACGTCAGGTTATAGGGAAAGGAGGGAAAAGATGGGAACTTGAAAAGGAAACAGAGTGTAGGAAAGCTAAAAGACAGATACTGCCATAACCATCGCAAGACATACTACAGGACATAAAAGAGCCTTTTATTGTGACTGTTCTCCATCCTGAAAGTGATACGACCAGCAATAAAGCAACAAACCCACCAGCGTGATCCCTAGGCTGAGAGCAATGTGGGAAGCTTTGATTGAAAGAATAATCAATGAATTTTGATCACTCAAGATATTCCAAGTCACAATGTGTAAATAGCATAGCAACCCCCACAAACACCTTTTAGGACACAATGGCAAAGAACCAATTACTACGCAATTCAAAATTTTTATAAATTTGGTACAATTTTAAATATCTATACTTCATCAGCACAATTACTACATTTCCATTTTTTAAGTTTATTTGCTGAAAAAGACGCTGATTGAGAAAAGAAATCTCTCTTTTTAGGCAGCTTTTAAAGTTGATATTCAAAGCTGAACTTTAACCTGAGGAAAATAACTATTTCATTGACTCTGAGGCAGTGGGGAGAGAAGGAAGGACTGAAAGAAGGGGCAATATTTGATAGAAATAACATAATGCAAACTCAGACTCCAGTATTTTCACGTGAATTTAGATGGAAAATATTCAGCAGTTCTACCCCAGTCCTAGTCCTACCCATAATTCAATCAGTCTTGTGATAATCCCTTCTCCTTTCACTGAAAGAAGAGGCACTTAATCACTTAGTGCAGATAGATTGCTTGGAGGTTTAATTAAAACAACTTATTTTAAGTGATCTTAAACAAGAGGTAAATGTATTTATTGTTCTAACATTTGGAGAGGTATAGGATAGAGCAGAGGAATAACAACCTCTCTCTCAGTATTTGGTATCAGATTGCTTCTTTTATGAGCCATACGGTAGTGATTAGGAAGCTTAGTATCTAAAAGTTTGCATACAGCCCTAAAGTACACTATTAGGAGGTTTTTTTAGATTCTGCTCCCCAAAATCAATGAGGAAGACAGCAGAACGTTGCATGTGGTAATGTTTACTATCAAAGTCATTAGTAGTGCAATATCACCTCTTTGCAGGGAGCCTCCTTTTCCTACTTTTGAAGAGGAAGGTGTGCAGTTCTGCGTGTGGACAAGCTGCTGCTTGTGTGCCCATCCATGGCCTGGAACAGTACCCCCCCATCCAAACACTTCCTGCTGCCGAGGGAATTCTGGTCCACTTCCAAATGTTGCAACTGATCTGAATTTGAATTTCAATAACGAGCTGAGCTAAATGTCTGGACCAGAACCCCCCTCTCTGTTCCACATTTGCAAATATTTGCATTCAGATCTGGTCCTGAACCTGCTAACCCTGCCCAATTTTCATGGCAGGCTTTGGAATTTCTTACACGGGATTATGCAAACACAGACACAAAAGCAACCTGGATTTTTGGTTGTTATTTACGAGTTCATTCACAAGCGGGTATAGAACAGAACAGGTCATTTTTCTGTTAAACCACAGAAAAGTGGAACTCACAAGTCCAGCTGTCGGCAATGTCAAGAGATACAAAGAAATGAAATCACAGAATCGCCTAGATTGGAAGGGACCTTTAAGATCACCTAGTCCAACCATAAAAAAAAAAAAAAAAGAAAAAAAAATGATCCTCATTGTATTCACAGTTACTTATATATAAGGGATTTTTTTTTCCGGATGCGATTTCCATACTAAGAAACCTTCATCACTTAACTTCAGTCTATTTATTGCAAGTATTTCAGTACTATGCCTTGGATGTGAATGAATAAATGAGCTTTCTCCTTGGGAGAACTTCAGCTGAGAAGGTTGGATGAAATCTAGACCTCAAAACTTGAAAATTTCCTTGAAATTTTGATTATTGAAAAATTCCCATTTGATATCCCTGGGACCAGGATTTCACCTCGTTTGCTCATCTGGATGCTTCAGTTATTGCCAGTTCTGCTGTGATAATCCTTGCAGATGAATGGAGGAACTCCGGTTTGTAGCATTTAATAATACAGCAACACAGTGGCTGAAACTAGATTCAGTGTCTGAGTCAGTTAAGCCTTAATTTAAACACTTAAACACTGTGTATTTTGAGTGCGGGCCAAGTCTTGTTCATACTGAAATTATATGACACAAGCCGTGCTAAGATGTCAACTCCGGGGAAGTGTTAGAATGCAATGTAGCGTGAAGAAAGCCTGGACTCATACCAGTCCCTTAGCCCGAGCTCAGTCACACGCCTGCTTGGGGACATCAGTCCTTGTGGCAGTACCCTGTGGTCAGCACTGGGCAGAGGAGTCAGCACTGGGGCCGTGACACCACGTGTGGCAGGGTCAGTAGGACACGTAAGGCCATGCTGATCCCACCACCACCAGGTGCTTGAGTAAGGAACCTGCATCCAACCCTGCTCCACCAGGATATCCATCTCCAGGCCTTTCCCTGACAAACTACCTTTTCTTTTGGTGCTGCATCCAGCTGCGTGTGGGATCTGCAAGCCGGCAGCTCACTAAGGGCTGTGGAGGTAAATGCAGCCCATGGCACATACCTCTGCCCAGGTGGCCATTTGGTACCATCCCAAGGAGACCTGAATGGAGGCACCAACTTTAAACAATCTCCCAAACAGTTATTGCCGGTTTTGCATTGTTTCAAGATAAAAGGGGCACTTCAGACCTGGGAAGTTAAAGGTTTGTATTAAAAATTGACTGTCTGCCTTGAAAATTATGGAGGTTGACAGATGGAGGATGAAAGGCTGCAACAGAAGAAAAACATAGGCCACCACCCTTGACACCGCTGACCACCCCGTTGCTGACAGCTTCTTCCCACAGCCTCGCTCTCTAAAGCGCTTCCCGCTTGAAGGAAATGTATCAGAACACAGGAGTTTATCTGCCCTGACCTCTACCCCCAAACTGAACCCTCTTTCATGTTAATTCTCTTCACAAAACCCACCGCATGTAAGGTCCCTGCAGTTCTCTGGCTTATTTGGTTCTCATTATTTGTTGGTGGTGCTGGTTGTTGCTGTTATCTCACAGCAGATGAAGCGCTTGAAGCACACACATGACATGTGGGGATTGGTTTGCTGCTTTCCATGGGTTTAAAGTGCAGCACAAGCCACGTTAGAGAAACTTTTAAGGGGAAAAAAAAAACCAAACAGATGAGAATTTCATTTCAAATCAAGACAAAAGAACAAACTTCCACGATAGGAAGAGTGTTAGGATTCCTCTGCCAGAAGCATGTATTTGGGTGGCACCTTTCCATGTTTATAGCTTAATAGTTCATAAGCAAAGTATTTCAAGGTTTCATATAATACAAATAACACAAATCAGAAGCTGTCTATTCAGAATTCAGCTTAGGTTCTGCCAAACAAGGCAGGCATTAGGGAAATGAACTAAAATGAAGGAAACAGTATATTCGCCCAGACATTAATATCTGGAATAATTTTTTCCAGCAGACCACAAGGGCTCTGATGCTTCTCTGAATTTTAGCCCATTTCCATTCTTTTGCTGAACAAAATAATGTTCCAAACAACACCCCAAAACTTTACAAGGGAACTTAAGAAGGGCACTGTAGTGCAATTTTAAATTCATCTGGTGGTTCTGCTGACAATATAAGCGAGGTCACAGCACAGCTGAAGAAAATTCATTCTTAAACATGAATGAATGCTTACAAGACTTTTTTTTTTTTTTTTTTTTTTTTTTAATTTTTCCCAGAGTAGAATTCCTGCAGATGATTCTCTTCTGTTGCTGAAGCTTAGAAGATACACACAACTCTGGGATTGAGGGGAACTGAACAGGAAGAACTGATATAATGATTAAGATACCAGATTGTAACACAGGAAAGGAGAATGTAATTCCTGTCTTTGCCCTAGTTTTCTGTGTGACCTAGAGCTAGTCCTCAAAGGGATGGGAGCAGTAGCTGGCACCGTGGGAAGAAGCCACAAGCAGGGCAACCTGCACAGGGTCTGGGCTGAATTAAGCATCTCAGTGTTCTTGAAACAGCCGGGAGGCCACTGGCTAATGTGATGTGCTGGACAGGGAAGCATTTTAAACCCAACTTTTTGGTAGGGAGGGGTCCAGAAAACTCAATCCAAGCTGCATTGAACAGATGTCAGATCAGGATGTTTGCCCAAAACCCTCTCCTAAATATATACAGCTACATTTCTTCCTATCAAAAACCAAAACAAACAAAGCATAAAGCAAGCAATAACAGAAAACAGAGCAGAGTATACTCTCACAGTCCAGTCAGATGATATGGCTGAGCTAATCTAAAGCATCCCTGCTGCCAACAGGGGACAATTCCTCTCCCTTTTCTCCTTCCTCCTCACTTCCTTCTTGCTCCAATCCCTCCCCTCTGCTGCTTGTGGCAGCTCTACAGCTCATCTGACTTGTGACAGAGACACAATTCACTAACCCAGTGAAAACCTGATCCATCAAAATAGAGTTTTCCGCAAGATTAGTGAGTTAAATTGCCTCAGCATGTGGCCAGATGAAAGCAGAACCTCCATGAGACAGGGGCTGGGATCAGAGCTAGAGAAGGAGCAAGCACTAGGCTGTTGGAAAAGGTAACCTGTGCCTCTGACACATGATGGGCAACACATATTTTATTCCCACCTTTAGCTCAAGTCTGTTCAAACCTGGACATAGGAATATTGGAGGAAGGGTCCTACACTTCTGTTTTTACTGCATTTTGCTCAATCTCCAGCGCGGACACATCACTGTCACTCTCCAACTACCCCGTCCCAATCAAGGCAGAAGTCACCACATTGCACACGGGAATATTAGTGATTACAGGTACAGCTGATAGTGAAAAATGGGTACCAGTGGCAGGGCTGGTGATCACTGACACTGTGAGCTCAGAGCCCAGCCCCGTCTCATGACACACTACGATGGCACATAGAATCATAGAATTGTCTAGGTTGGGAGGGACCTTCTAAAGATCATCTAGTCCAACCATCAACCTAACCCTGACAAAAATCACTAACCCATATTCCTAAGGACTACGTCAACCCGTCTTTTGAACACCTCCAGGGATGNNACCCCTTCCCTGGGCAGCCCATTCCAATGCCCGATAACCTTCTCCGTGAAGAAATGTCTCCTAATATCCAACCTAAACCTCCCCTGGTGCAATTTAAGGCCATTGCTCCTTGTCCTGTCTCCTGTGACTTGGGAGACAAGATCAACCCCCCTTCTTGAGCCCCCTTCAGGTAGTTATAAAGCATGACGAGGTCTCCCCTCAGCCTCCTCATATTTCTCAAAGGACCTGATGGAAAGGCTGAAGAACTCGTCATTCTCATCACAGATATGCCTAAGATGATGTTCAAAATCACATCCTGAATCTCTCTCAATCTGTTCTGGAGTGGAGAGAGAACATTTGCGTTTTATCCAACAAATGTTTCTTTTCCTGTCTTTGACATAGGGACTGGAGCTCAAGTCTTCTCCCCCTCTAAATAAATACCATCACCACAAGGTTACATATGACTGTTACTTGAAATACATCTCCTGCTTCCCAGATTAAAAGTCCATTCAATGGGCTGTTGGCTGAAGGGAGGGGTTTATGCATAGAAATTTAGGCTTCTAGGGAGTTTAAGTCAGGCTACAGCTGAATATGGATTTTGAGAATTCAAATTTTCAACTTCTGGAGGGAGCAGAGCGTTTTGACACCTGGGCTGCCCATCCTGTCAAACTACTACCTTGTCATTCAGCATAAGAGAAATCTGACTCCTTGTGTTTCTGAGAGTGATTATTGTCATTGTGATTTTACACTGTAAAAAGACCCAGTGCTTAAGGAATGATGGTGTACACATGCAAAAGGGTAGTTTTTCTTTAAAGAACCTGCATAAAAAATTATTGCTGTTCAGCACAACATGTCATTTGGACACAGGACCACCAGGGTGATGGGGCTGTTTTTCTTCTCCATTCATCCATTTTTAAATCCATCACTTACTATAAAATGAACAGATGCTATTAACACTTCAGTGGATTTGTGCGGAAACTGTGATTCATTCTGAGCAGCAAGTTAATATAAACACATGAAATTGCCCTCAATCTGCTTTCCAAGCCCTAAGAGGGCTCACAGAGTAAAAAAGATATTTTTGCAAAAGATTCTTCTGGTTGCATACCCGTAATAATTGTCTAATTTACACATGGATGCCAGTTGCTTGTAACTTGAATACCTAATGTGCCTTTTGCTATGGGATAAGGGGCTATAAACATTGGACTGAGTCATGATGATATTTACAGTGGGATAGATGTGAAGATGTGAAATAATTACACTGGCTAGGAATGAAGATGGAATCCTTCATTAACTGAAGCCTGGAGGAAGCAGGTATTTTTATAACTATATTCAGAAATAGACTGAAGCATAAGCTTAGACTAAGTTAGTGAGTGACATAAATGACAAGAAATCTCTTGAATACAAACCACCAGACTATTTTACAGCCAGAAATTTCTACACTGTAGATATCATAGGAAAAAAAAAAAGAAAGAAGCCATTATTCAGATGGGCACTGGAACAAGCGGATCTTTTCTAAACCATTTCAATTTCTGTAATCATTCTAATGTCTAATTTATGCTCTTTAAGCCGTATTTAGAGGACACAAGTGGCTTTACTTGTGATCAGCCTGGGACACGTTACCAGGTTTGTTTAATCACATCACCGCAAAGTTTCCTGTGTGGCCTTGGTCAAGTCACGTATCATTTAGTCCCCTACCTGTGAAAAGGAGCCTAATAACATCATTTGCTCTCTCTGTTGCACCACTAGGTTTATTCTTGTATTTTTCAGGGTAAGAAAACATCTTCCAAATGGCAGAGCCAAAGACCCCTCATTTTAACTGCAGAGGCTCTAGGCTTTTCTATGATACAGATAACTATGACTTCGAATAATTGTTTTGGGGTGGTGCTAATTATTCTGCCACAGCATATTATCAGGAGACAACTGGTAATTACTGTGTCAAAAAATGCAGATGAATGAAAAGCCATTTTATTGGTGTACATATTCAACAAGATATTGTTGGAAGATGTCTTTTCAGAGCTCTCCTGTGTGCTTCAGCCAAAACCAAAAGAAAAAGATTTGAAAATAGGAGATAGCCTGGTGGCTGAGGCATTCATCTCCAGTGCTGGAAAACAATGGAGGTAGAGTTGAGCCTGGCTCACCCATCCCCTAAGTAGCTAGTCAAACCAGCACCAGATCATTTTTCAGCATTTTGCTGTAGTTTTCAATAAAAAAATCCAAAACATCTTGATTTTGTCCTGCTAAAGAACAGAATGCTTTTTGAAGTTTAAAACTTTGTCAGGATGGAAAAAACACCTCCTCTCATCTCTTAATTACAACTACAACTCCCTCACACAGTCCAAGTCTAAAATCCCTTGTGTTTGTGCCTGGCCACTGGAAATATCACAGGTATGAAAAAATTTCATGCAATTATGTGATTCAGGGCACTTCCCAGACTTTTGCTCTTTTCTCTTAATTGTCAGGTTCTGTTCAAATACATGAAGTCTGTAGCTCTTTCCTTTGTGTGAATAGCTTTCTCAATCCCTATACAACTTAATATTCTGTTGCCCTATTAAGCTAGCCATGCAGAAAACGGTTTCTAGCCAAATAATAGGAATAGCAAACGTATGAACTCTATACCTCAATGAGGTGTTAACTTCAAAGCCTTGTTATTTGGGAGTTGGGGCCATTTAAATGCTGACATTATTAGGCAAGGAAGTCTAAGAAACAAGCACTCAGTGGGAGTCAAAGATCTTTTTAAAAAGCATTTTCTTTATGCTCATCACACCCCAATTCATTTAGGATGGGCTCCTGTTCTATGCCTCCACGTTTCCTAATTAAGACTTCTTTCCTTGCCACAATGTTTAGGTTAGAAGGAATCTGAGGCTCTCCGTGTACCCCCTTCATGATTGGCATATTTTTTTCTTTCCCCTCTCCCATCTCCTTGGTTGTAATTACATTACAGTGGCTTATCTCTCCATCAAAGGATGGGTAAGTGGTCCCTTTATAAAACTGCTCTGAGCAGCTGTTGGCCAGTCAGGGAACACTGAGGCCTGACCAGAGCTACACTTTCCCCAAAGGGCTTATCTATATTGTGCCGCATTGAATGCGATGTGAATCGGTGTAGACAAGAACAAATAGCATTCAGCACATGTCAGCTAAGTGCAGTTTTAGCCTGGCCTCATCAGTGTTTAATCATGATTAGCTGACACGCACAGTTTATTGTGGTCTCCACCAGCCAACATATTGTGACCAGTATTACGTCAATTGCTTAGTTACCCAAAATTACATTCAGACACGATTAAATCCTGCCATTTGTATAACTTCGTGGAGACCAAGCAATACAAATTTGCCTCTTTGGGACCCAGACAGCAAAGGCTCACATCTAGGTTTGAGGTTGATTTTTGTCACAGGATGATGCCAAGTCTCCTACTCCCACAGCGACAGGGAGGCACGACTCTTACACGTGTAGGTATCTCAGACTGGCTGTAAACTAGGTTTGAGTGCTGAAAGCGATGAGGTCAGAGCACCACAGGCTTCAGCTGTCAAATAGGCAAATATTTGCTCAGGGTTTCAGGTAGGTAATATCATTTGTAGCTTACCCAAAGCCTGAGGTGTTGCAGCTTTCCTGCTACCAAAAGCCACGTTAAAGCAGTGCCTACTGCAATGACACATCTGACTGCAGCTTAGGTACAGCCTAGGAAAGAAGGTGCTAATTGAGGCACTGCTGAGAACTGTCTCAGTCCTGCTGGGAGAAAAAGTGGCATTTATATTCTAAGTAATAAGAAATAATACTCCCCTATTTCTTAGATTCTTGCATCACAAACATTTAAATAAGGTCTGCACAGACGCATAGAATGAGCCCTATATTTGCAGCAGTGGTTCCACACTGACTCCTTAACAGGTCTCATTGGAGCTGCCCATTCATGTGCACGAGCCCAGCTTCATATTTTCCCCATTCAAGTACAATTCCAGCTTCAGTTCCAAAAGTAATAGACTCTTGGCTAAACACTCTGCTGATACTAATGTACTCAAAACCTTTCTGTACACTCAGCATCTTTCTATAACTGACTATCCACATCCAGCTCATCAATGGTAACCTTTTTTTTTTTAAGTTCTTTTAATTCTTTCTAGAAATCGTGCATATGTATGGCTCCAGGTGAATGACAGAAATCATAGCACATGTATCTATCTGGCCCAAATCACTTGCAGGGGTTTCACAGAGGCAACTGTGGTAGGCAGTTGCTAGTTTTTCAGCTGGAATCAGAAGCCCCATTCTCTTTCTGCACCCTATAACAACCCAGCCAATGTATGAATTATCCATTCGAGAAAGAAAATGTCCTATGGGCCCTTCTGTATCTGCTGAACTTGCATGTTATGGGGTCGGTGGAAGATCACCTCTTCTAATGGTGCCCGCTCCTCCAAATGCAGAGATATGTGGTTTGGGAACAAAAGGCATTATTCAGTGCCTGGAAGCAGAACACTGGCATCTATGTTTTATAGACTATTTGAAGCTTGAGATTTTTAGGGGTCAGCAGCCTCCCCAACCCTTGTGTTCATTTTGTCCTTGGGCAGGACAACTACAACAGGAACGGTCTTTTTGAAACCTGGGGATTCTTGGGCTCCCAGAACTGACAGTTACTGTGTGCAGAAAAATTCTAAGTCATGTACATTCGAGACCACATCTGGTGTGAAATATATTTACTGTAAGCACCCTGACCACACTGAGGCAATGTTTAAAAGCTACAATATTTTCAACCAAAACACCATGAATCAGTCATCTGCTCTTTACATTTTTTCCTTCCTAACACAGCAGATTGCTAAAATATTCATGCATTCATTTTCTTTCATAATCTTCCTCTTCCTCCCAGCCTGAATCTGAGGAGCAGGGAAGTGTAATATGCAAACCCAGAAATATTTGTTATATTTGGATGTCTGACTATAGCTCCCAGTTGTGGTATCGCTGGATGATTCCAGGCAAAGAGAAGCAAACTGCTCACCAAAGTTAAAATCTGGCACCAATTCTCCTTTTGCTTATTTTGGTATAAAGCAGGAATTTCTCCTCTGTAGTCAGTGGAGATGTACCACAGGGGTAAATTAGAGGAGAGGCAACTCTTCTGTGTGTAATAAACAGCAGTAAGAAGAGAGAACCCTGCAGGAGGTGAATACGAATTGGGTAATTTGAGAAAAATAAAATACCCTACAGGAATAAACTGCAGGCATTTTGTTAAAAATAAATAAGCCCAAAACTGTCCTTACTTGGTTCATGATTATCACCTCTAAAGCCTGCTGAATTTGGGAAAGACACTACTACTGCTTTCAACAAACTTCTGAATCTAGAACTAGATACGCCCAAAGAACCTTTCCTGCTAAAAAAATACAAATTCAGGAAACAGCACTATCAACTTAACAAAGGATGGTTAGGGGAAAACAGATATAGGAAACAGGTAATGTAATGGGCAAATCATCAGCATATCAGTCACAGATATACCTGGAATTCAAAGTGAAACAGCTCTAGACTAAAGAGGTGAGCCCACATTTAAATTATTAAATATTAGGCCCTGCCTCCTCCTCACCTCAGTAGTGACTGCTGCAATGTTCTATTATCAGGGCTCTCAGCCTGCCTCCTTTAGATCAGGGTTGCTCTTTTTGGTATGGCTCAATTTATCAAGTGTTTTGGCAGAAATGTTAAAATCAGTATAGCATATTTTTCCTAAATATTTTCCTAAATATCTGCATTATTTCTGACGGGGGAGTTCTGTAGCCTGCACTGCAGAGTGGGTAATGAAGTTCATGAAGTATCATCACATGAAGCATTTCTGGATTTATAAACTTTGGTTTCATTATTCCCATTTTACAGAGGTGTCGCTGAGGCAAAGAGAGTGCTTTTGTTCCATCTATGGCCATAAATGGAGCCCCCAAGAAAGTCATAATTAAGCACACTGCTCTTGAAACACCGCTAACGCTTTATCGTTTGCTCATACTTCCTCCCAACAGATGTGGTTATTTAAAGTCAGTTAGGGTTTGTCTGAACTCATTTTAGCTGTGCTTTTAAATATGCCTGCCTCTGAAGTCAGAGCATACAACCCCTCCAGTGCCATGATGATCATATTTACACCAGTGTACTGGTTGTTTACTAGAGAACTTATTTTACTAAGAGGTACCTATTCAGTGCCAAACTAAGAGTGATGCTAGCCCACTCTGTAATTGCAGAGCTAATTGGAAGTGTCAAATCAGTGAAAAAAATTAAGGACAGGCTGGGCCTTAGTCCTACAAGACTGTCTCATCCTGGTTTTAATTGATTTTTCCTCTTACTGGGTCCAACCCCCAACAGTGCCTCCTGTCGTCAAGGGTAGCACTGAACTGCACTATCAGCAAACCTTCAAGCTTTATAAAGAAAAAGAGAACATGAATTAGCTGAAATAAAAGACCTTGGCCAGATTGCTTTGTTGGATAAAGCACCTTTGTTGTAAGTATGTGGGAAAGGAGAGTCCAACCACAGCTCATCCAGATTCCTTAGACACACACGCCCAGTGATATGTATTTGTGAATATTTTCCACATTTATATCTGCTAACCAAAGTAACCAGTTTTTACTTGTTTAATTACTGCTGAAGAAAGAGGAACTGTCAGTGCTTTAAGAGTTATGCCAAAGCACAGGGTGGGTTCTCTCTGATTCATATGCTGCATGGCTACAGAAACCAAGACCCAGCATCAGGAATGCCAAGCAGTTAAAAAAGAAGCAAAAGCAGCAGTCCAGCTCTACAACATATTTTTAATCTAACTCTCTCGTTAAATTAATGTTATTCCTAACTTTCCCAGCAATTTAGCAGTATATCAGCCATTTTATCAAAACACAAAGAAACAGGAAGACCTTTGGGGGGTAAAAGTATGGGACTGAACAGGCTGTGTTATGCTAATGAAGTGTTATTCCTCTTATTTTCCAAATACAGTAAATGAATGAAAGTCATCCCAGCACCAACTCTCTCTTTAGCTGCATTGGTACATGACATTACCACAGGAAACAGATTAAATAAATACATATGATTGTTTTTAAAGTGGAAAAAATTACTTTTACTTTGCTCACAGAAAAGCATGATGATGACCCATAAGCTTTTCTGAAAATCATCACCACTAAAAAAAAAAAAGTCCCAAACCCTCACAGTCCTGAAAATTTTTGCAAGAATTTGAGATCCTTCCATCCCACTGAAGACTTAAGTTGGAAGAGTAAGGTGAGGATGTCAACTGCCTCCTCTATATGTCTAGAAAATGGTCCTACATCTCACAGGAAGAATGGGAGACAACATACAGTAAGAAAGAAAAGTTGGGGTATTATTCCATGGCTGTTTGAGTGGATCAGCACCAGAGTGGAAAATATGCTCTAATAAAGCTCCATAACATTATTATCACAACAACATCTGCACCTGGTTCTGTGGGTGCATATATCACGCTACAAGGAGATACACAGGAAAACAGACATTTCTAGATGCCCATGAACTCAGCCCTGAGCCTTTAGCTGAATTTGCACAGTGATCCTGAACACTTCAGAGACCTGAAATTTCTGCCCATACGTATTGTTCCCATGCTTGTTATCTCTGTCTATTATTAGACTATGCCATTTAAACTCTTTGCTCAGTTTTTCCATCTGCAAAATGCAGAGAGTAATATTTACTTTTCTTGCAGAAAAGTTTTGGGATCAGAAAGATGAAAGTGTCTCCTCTCACCACAGTCTGAGTGGGAAAAAAACTAGAGAGATGCAGAAAACAAGGTCAAGATTTCGATGTAGGATGGTCACTACTTCAAGCACTCTGGAATGAAGGGCTGACTGGAGGACAGGAAAAGGTAGACACTTCTCTTGGGACCTAGAAAAAGTACCTATGTAAACCTGGAGATTTCACATCTAGAACCACACATTTGATACCCCTTTATAAGCCCTCCTGCAATTTACTCGTCACAGTATCCAAGACAGCTAAATTAACTTAATTACAACCATCTCACACTTGGGAAAACAGGGACACGGCAAAGAAGTGGCTCATTGTCACCAATAGCCCTAGAGTTCAGACCTTCCTGACTGCTAAATTACTCGTCAGAAAACACTGACTCAAGCTCTAGTTTCCTAGCACAGGACTCAACCCAACACCCTGAGATCAGCCAAGTGTCCCTGAGGTTATCCCGAGGTAAATCAGGAATTGTCTTATTTGTTTGGGTGAAATTACAGTGCTGAAATGGTGAGAGAAGAGAGAAGGTTTGTTCTACAAATCCTGCACCTTGCAAGCTCAAACAGATGGTGTAGATGGTGTATTTTATGCTGTGCAGACATGTATATAGAGTAACAGTTGAAGCAAGAAGCTTCTTAGCTGCAATTTGAGGAGTAATAAGAAGGGCAGTGTTTCGGTATGTTTGTTATGTCCTCAGACTGCACTGGTGGTGCCAGTATGGATTTCCCATGGCCAGATTCTGAACTGATTTTAAAGTGACTCCCCTAGAATAAATTATCCCAGGCTTTCCCTTCATGCTGACAGTTAGAGCCAAAATGTTGATGCCACAGTTGTGTCCTCCACTAAGTAAATGACGGTATTCAACAGAATATGATTATTACTATTTCTATGGTAATTGCAGCTGTTGGGGGCTGCATTACTCCCCATGCAGAAGTGAAGTGATGTGTATTTGTATTGATAAACTCACTGTTGAGGAGCTGGGGAATACACAGCAACAAGTGAAGGCACAGAGAAGCCAATATTAGAGAAGCGGAACAGGTTTTGAAAGTGAATTTTGCTTAATAATAACTCCTACCCAGTTGAAAATCTGCCCTGTCAGTGGGGAGGAAAGATTAGGTAACTTTCATCACCAGAAAGGTCATCCCAGAGAAAATTGCTGTCTGGGGGACTGCTGGGGAGAATCCAGGCCTTTTTCTGTCCTAAGTATATCAGGTTTTCAAGGTTTTGTGCAAGGCTTGAAACAATTTCCACTGCTAAATGTAAACAAGACTTTCAGATAGTCCTGTGATGTCGGGATGTAAAGACCAAATGAGATCCGTTTACACAAGCAAAATGAATATTTAAATAAAAAGCAGCCACCATCAAAAATGTTTTAAAAATGCTGTTTTGGTTAATGCAACATACTGTATTTCTGCCAACAAAGGCAGTTTCTGATCAGGACATGCCGTGTTTTCCTCTGGAGATTTTGCAGGCAGGGTGGTCTTCCATGAGGGACGGGAAAGGGCTTAGTTAACATTACACATCTTTCATATATGCAGGCTGGTAAATGTAAGGCATTACAGCTGTGCAGTTTGTCACCAAAAACTAAGCTGAAAGGAGTCTAAATACAGGAGACTGACAAGAATATGACCTAGTCCCTTTCTACATCTTTTATTCTCCCCCTTCATGGTAAAGCAACTTCTCTTGTATTTGTGCAGCCAGAACTACTTGGTCTTTAGAGACAGCGGTCAGATGGTAAAGATGGGAAAAAAAGGAAAAAACCACCATAGTAAGACATTTATTATTTTCTCATTGACTACAAAAGCAGACTGCAGTGCCATTACACTACATTGTGTTTATTTTGATAGGAAAAAGCTTTGGTGCTGGAAACACCACACTTCATACCACAAAGAACAAAATCCGTTTTGGAGGCAGGAGCTGCTCTGAAGACCTCAGACCTTCCCCTTTTCTTTACAGATGCCTGTTGAAATCACCTATATGTATTGGAGGGGAGTAGTTGGCAAATAAAGTTGACTTCACTGGGACAACATATTGGTTCTATTTAAGAAAGCATCCTCGATCAGTCCCTGTTTAAATCCAGTGAGACCTGAGCACATGCTTAAAGTTAAACATATGCTGAAGTCTTTTCCTGAAACAGATACATGTGAGGAAACACTTATCAGCTGGAATATGGCATTCATTCTCTGGTTCATCCCCGCTTTTCCTGCTACAATTTCTAGAGTTGGAAACGCAAAGAATTCATCTAAGTTAACAGGGAGATGTTTATGTAATTATATGTACATGGCAGCTACGAAGAACCCATGTTCATTTCATAAACGCAAGAGGTACGATATCACCTGCCAGGTTAAACAATTTACTAGGACCACTTGCTTTTATATTAACTAATCTTTAAATAATCTGCAAGTTGGAGATTGTGTGCCTCTCATTGTGAGGCAAAGCAAAGTAATTGAGCCACATTATCTCACAGATACTAATTCCAAGAAAATAGTTATATTTATCATCCATATTTTTAACATTATTATTGATCACAGTGTTTTCCATCCTGTGTAAAGCAAGAATTTGGAAGAGGGAATGCATATAAAACTATTATACCATTAGGACCATTCTTCTTTACTTGTGTGATTAAGGTTAAAAAGACTCAGGAAACCTCTTTATCAGATTTCTTAAGTTCCAAAGGCTTTAGTGTAAAAATTAATCTCATGCCAAAAGGAATCCCTTAGGAAAAGATGCCATCATTTTTATTCATCTCAAGCAAATCTTACTCTGAAAGGATTTCCACTGAAATAAACGGAATTGTCAAGGCTATTTGGTAAACATGCAAGTGGAAGAATGCTGCATGCAATTTTGAAGCATTTTCTTACTCACTTATTCCCAAGCTACAACACAGAAAATGCGGCCACTTCAACAACCTGCAGCACTGTTCCATTATGCCCCATCCCTGGGCATAGGGATCCCATAGCAAGGCCAGGCTGGAAGGGTCTTTGAGCAACCTGGTCTAGTGGGAGGTGTCCCTGTCCAGGGCAGGGGGGTTGGAACTAGATAGTCTTTAAGGTCCCTCCCAACCCAAATCATTCTACGATTCTATGATTCCAAAAGCACATGCCATTACAACTCCAGATAAGATGGAATCTCTAGCAAATGAGATCAGCTGATGGCTGAGCACCTCTAAGAACACAGTTGGACACATTGTTCAGGCCATGGCTGACCTTTCCCATTCTTGCAGAGATTATGTCACCATCCCTCCTTCCTCAAATTTGCCATGTCTTTTGGCAGAATCTGTTTCCAGTTTGGGGGTTAAGAGACCAAATGAAGAGAAACGGTTGGGATACAGAGGAAGAGTAACCTGAATCAGCAGCAGCTGAGGCAGCACATCTGACCACACACTGAACCTGAGCAGCAGTGGTGAAGTCACACATCAGCTGGTAAGTGTGTGTAACCAGCTGTCTGTGAGCATTGCATTATCAAACAAAGCTGCTTATCCCATCCGTTCCTGTGGTCAGTGTCTATGAGAAGGTGGAACATACAGTCCCATCACAAACTTGGATGATTCCATTTATGGCTGAGGCATCCCTGCAATATCTAGTCACAGATATGTAGAAAAAGTAATGATATGCAAACCCTAGGACCATCAATAGAGTTATAAACCCAAATATTCAGCAGTTTCACAACATTTTTGGTCACCTGTAAACCCTAACTCAGCCCCGTTGTGATAGTCTTTGAGACATGATCAGATCTCATTATTTGCTAGCTGCAGCCCCACTCGCCCCATCACCATGAGGGTACGCACCAGACTCATGCCATAATGACCTCCATAACCCATACTGACCTCTTTGCATTTCAGCTCCTCTCTCTCAAATATATGACCTCAGGACTCTGCCAGGTGAGTATGGTGCATGTGGGACACAAAAGCACAAAACTCAGCACTGCATAAGCGTAATCTACTTTTGGAACTTTGTCAGGCATATTTTTACACCAGATAGCTCACTTGACACCACTGACCTTGAAAAGCTGTCTTGAATCACTTTCTAAAATGCCTAAATTGCTGGGGATTGTACCAAGTAATCAACCCCAAAATTCTGAAATGAAACATTCAAAAAATCTATGTTACAAAAACCTTTGGTGATACTACTTTGGATGATTAGAGAAACAAATCACAGCTACAACCTGCTCACCATGAACGATCTCCATATAGCACTCAGGTAACACAAAGATGCTCAAAAAGAACATGTAAAAGTTATCTGGAGGAAACTTCCCAAACTGCTACAGAAAATGCCAAGATTTTGGGATACTCATTCAAAACATAAGAGAGAGAACAATAAGTGTTATTACAGTGTGGAATTGTTCTATAGCACTTTCAAACACCAGGGGAATCAAGCACTTTCAGACACAACAGATGTAAACATGGCCTACACAGAAATTTCCTTCGCTGGTGTTATAGTCTCCTCACAGTCCCCATCTTTCTCCTCTTCTCATTCAGATACTTGAAAACTCAGTATCGAAAACAAGGTAAACTCAAAGCATAAAAAGGTATCAAAGTGTAAGGCAGTAAAGAATGCCAGTGTGGAAAAATTATGGTTGGAAATCCTTGGGATTCTACAAGCCTCAGTAACCAGCTATTTGTTATAAGTGAGGAGGAACTCACAGGAAGAGGAAAGTCATACTCAACAAAATGTACTACAGAAAGACTAAGGGAAGAGGTGCAGAGCAAACTAAAACTTTGGTCCTGCTTTTGAGAACCACAATACCTGACTTCTTATGAAGAAATGGGGCGCCCTGATTCGGCAAAGGCTGATGCACTTGCTTAACATGACACCCTTGAATAGCTCATTGATTTCAAATTCCTTGCAGGAATCAAACAGAAGATAAAACATCATTTATCTCAGGAGTGAGTGAAGCCAACAAAAAATGCACAGCAATTTTCATCTTAAGTGTGTCCTTATTTTTATCATGATACTTAATAAACTATTAGCTTTTGGGGTATACGCATCTCATTTCCATATTTCACAAACCATTTATCATATGGTGTTTGGTTGATTTTTGTCATAGTGCTATTTCAGAAAACTAAACTCGAAATGTAGTTTCTGCAATAAAATTTCTCCCTCTGGATAGCATATTTAAAAGAACAAAAGAATAAAGAAATCTGATTCTCAAATTTGCTGAGACTGCTGTCATTACTAAATGAATCAACTAATTGCATGCTGAAAAACATTCTTATAAGGCAGGTATCCAAATGCCAACATTTCCCTGCTCTTTAGTGGGAATGGATAATGTTAATTTTCTGCTACACTAATTGATCTGAAATAGCAATGCAAATTGGTAAAACCAGTCCCAAATGATCTAATTTGGTTCCCCCCCCCCCCCCTTTTTTTTTTCTAAAGGGTGGAAATTTTTTCCTGACTCATGAAAGACACCAGACAGTGATGGGGATGATGTGGTGAAAGCTCTGAAAGAAAAAAATCTACTTAAGTCAAGGAGTAGGGGAAGTGGTCATTCTGCGAGGTCATTTTCCTGTGAGACTCTGTGACAGCTGGAGAAAATTAACCAAAATATCTGCATTCCAGAGAGGTATAAAAAGAAGAAAGAAAGGGAGGGGAGGGGTCAAATGTCTTGTGGAAACCTGTAGGAACGGCAATGGCATTTTCTATATGGGCTCACTCAATCTGGTTTCCTGACAAAATTCTACAAAAATAGGAGGAGATTTTTAAAGTCTCAGAGGGTAGTCAGGCAGCCAGCTCCTTTAAAAGTCAGCAGGACATTCATTAAATTTGAACAGATTAGCTGTATTGGATCTTTTCTCTGGTGCTGGCACAGGGACCACACAGAAATCCTATTCCTAACACTTTATTACCATTTAAAGCTTTACAGATCAATCACGCTTCCAGAGTGGAAGAACTAGGAAGACAGTAATAATACCAAGGTAATCAGATGGATTCTTTGGTTTCCATATTTATAATTTTCAAAGAAATAGGCAGTGAATGACAAATTTCCTTCTACGCTAGTTCTGAATCCCTGACATATTTTTGTTTGTTTGTTTTGCAATCAAATAAACCCAACATTTTTCAAATATTTTCAAACATTTTCAAACTTCATTTGTATTTTGTTAAACAATCCCACAGATTTTCATGTCAGGTGACTATTTCTCCCTGGTTAGAACCAAACCTGAACTTTAAAGTCCAAATCCTCTCAAAATTAGTGTATATCTGTGAAACATTTTGACTGCATTAAAGCTGAATATTAATTGAAACCATACCTTCCTCCTTCAGAACACTTCCATGCCCACGGATCTGCTGGTCATTTCAGACTTCTCTGAAAAAGAAAAACCAGAAAACAAAGTCTCTTTGAGATGAATAAGCTTGCTGTTGTAATTTCAAGCAATGACAGGAGAAAGCAATTAATGCAGAAGGGATTCTGCCCAAGTCTATCTGCTCAGGAGCTCCTTCAGTGTGAATAAGACAGACAGAAGGACTTGATAGATGAGTCCCATAAGTAGATGGATTGCACATTAAAGGGAGTCAAAAACAGAATTAAGAATTTTTTTCAGGCTTCCAGCCATTACAGTTAAGGTAAAGATTTTAAAACATCACAGCTATAGTTTCTGTACCTAAATAAGAGCCAGATTTTACAGACCAGTCTATATCCATGACTTCCCACTGCAAGATATAGAGCAGGATTTCCCTCTGAAAATCCATCTATTCTTCAGCTTTGTCAGGAAGCTGAGCTAAAACTCATGTGCTAAAATGGTAAACCTTTGTAAAACTGTTGAAAAAAGAGAAAGACAGACAAAACCTACAAGGAGTTTAAGACATCCAATCCTGTGCCGGATTATCTACAGGTGGAGAAGCAACTACTTCATATCTGCAGCAAGGTTACAGATATGTATTTTAATATACAGATATTACATATTGTGATATGATCTGGATGTTCCCTATTCACAGGAGGTTTCACAGACATTACAACAAGGATAAAACAACATAGCTTTAAATTAACAAAAGCAGAAGGATTTCATGTGATCTCTAAAACCTAACTCAGCAACACTATTTTCTTTCCATTGCAAAATACCACCAGTGTCTATTCCTCGTAGGTTGACCATTTTGTTCTAAGTCTCTATCTGCTATCCCTTGTTTAAACCTAATTTTCTCAGGCAGTTTATCTATTTTGTGGAGTGAAAACAACATTTCATTAAGGAAGACAGATTGTTTATTTTTTTAATAAAAATTTATTTTGACTTGCCCGTTTTATCCTTTCCTTTTTCCTTCAGATAATAAATAGCTATGAAGGAAGCAAAGGAGGTCCAAACAGAGAAAAAATGAGAGGATGTGGAAATCTGCATTGTTAACCATTGTGCAACCCCCACACTGTATTGTTTTGGAAGCTAATACAGATATTGCCCAGGTAGCTTGAAAAAACCCCAACCCCAAACAATAACCTATTTAGAGAATAGATAATTGTTTAAAATAACCATAAAATTGTCCAAAATCACACCTAAACCCAAAGTTAACCAATTTAAAACCATAAAATTGTCCAAAATCACACCTAAACCCAAAGTTAACCAATTTAAAACTCAATTAACTATAAAGATGTTGCATTTTCTTCCTTTTAAAGGAAGCATTTCATTCTTACACTTCTGTTTTATTTCCTAAATGGACCAGAAGCAGAAGTTTGAAATGTCACATGAGGCCTTATTCTTCTAAGAATGCTGCTTCAGATAATCTGTTCAGCTTGTTTATCTGAACCAAAATGATTAACTTCATTTGAGAATTACTCATCTTTCCCAGACATGTTTTTTTACCCATGACTGTCTCTAGGCCATCATAAATCCTCTCCCCACACTGGGGATTTTCTTGACCTGGTTGTATCTATGCTTCTTGCTGCCATGAGAGCGCTCAGTTTGCCAGAGAAGCTTTTCTGGGTGCTCTATCCACTTACTGCTCTTCATAAGGGAGGAAGACAAGAACAATTCAGGAGAAGTTTACTAAAACTTGCCATATATCTATCTCAGTATTTTTACTGTGGTTAATTTGTTTAATTTTTGAAAGGTGAATATTGAAATATGTCTATTGACATCCTATTATCTGTGGTTGTTTATATATAGAGGACAAATCCTCTCCTCCACCCAAAGCCAAAATAAACAGTTCTTGTACAGGCAAGTCCCAAATTGGTTGAGAATGATGGATTTCTCGCCACAGGCTGCAGAGCTGTTCTTTGAGGTGTGCTTTTTTCCAAAGATGTTAGGTTTCATATAAAATCTTCAGACACAGTTAGTAGCTTTCAGCCTTGATTGAAGCAGTGTCAGTTTAACAACATTTACTTTTGCATTCTTTATTAATAGGAGGAAAAGACGACTTCGTGTTATAAGAAGATATTTAGCTTGTTTATCTACCTTGAATTTGAGACTGCTAATCTTGAAAGCACTGAGAGAGGCTGGATAATCTGACTTCTTAAACATAACTCAAGGAGACATTTTCAAATTAACCAATTTTAATTATAGGAGAATGTATACAAAAGCCCTTCACAACTTTGTAGTAAGGTATGCAATATCTTCACATGAAATATTTGCAAGTAAAAAATGATGAGATTATTAAAAAAATTACAGAATAATTCAGTAACCAGTCTCCTTACTCTTCACTGAATTCTGTATTTGTGTATATGTAAGTTTTTCTCAAACAAAAATAATTTATAGAGAATCAGCTATAAATATATATACACCAAAATTGGTAATATAGTGTTCTTCTGAGGAAAAAACCACTTTTATGATTCAAATGTATATATTAATAACCAAATATATTAGTCTGAAAGCATGGAGACTAACATGGAAGCTGTATGAATCTGTGAATTGCACTGTCTGCAGCACAGTTGAAAACTGAAACAAACACATTAAGTTATCAATTTTTATCATACTGGGTGATGTTCTGTACTTGCTTTGAGGTAAGAGCTTTCTCCATCATAAACCCATTTGTCCTGCATTATCATTTAAAGAAGGGATAACAATCCTCTGAATTACTCTGAATTTACTGTTACTAGGGATAACAATTCTCTGAATTTACTGCTACTAGGAAGGTGATTAGATTATAACTATTTTTATTCTGTGGATCAATCTCCATTGCTTTGCTTATAGAATAGACTTAAAATGTTACCATTAGCAATTTACACCCACTTGCTGGCCATAAATGATTTTCAAGGTTCAAGGCAGTGGATTGTAAAACTGCTGACTTCACTGCTGGAGCACTAAAGAAGAGAAGAAACTGGATGAGACAGAGCAAGTCCTAAATGCCTTCCATAATTAACAAACATGGCAAGACAAGTTATGAAAAACAAAGGAAGACTGGACAGATTTATGCTTGAAGTCTGGTACTTTTGAAAGTCTGTCCAACTACAAAAGTCTCTTTTGATCTACATTAATTGAAAGCACTTAAAATTCAATCACACATTTATGGCCACATGTTTAAAACTGACTCCTAATCTTGCATCTGTAACCCACTGGTCAGACTGGAATGCCTTCCTTCTGCATCCAGCTAACAACGGATACAGGTCTAATGACATTTCAGACTTGTGGCATCAAAAGTCCCTAAATTCAATCCTAAGTAGTATCCCCAGTGATAGTCATTGCGTATCTCCAGCAGTTCACAACAACAACCACTTGTAGAAGCAATAAGCCATCTGTGGATAAAGACACTTGTCCTGGCTTGGTTTCTTAGGGCAATAAGAAAACATGATTCGACTCAATATCACACACTGCTTTGTGAGCTGAGCTGAGGTGGAGAGAGCATCAGCTCTGCCTTGTTGTTAGAAGGTAGGAGAGCAACGGAAAGGTGTTTGCAATTTGAAGTGTCAGGTGGCCAGCAAAATCAAACCACCATGTGGATAGCTGTGAAGGATACAGTAAGTCTCTCTTTTGACCAGGTGTGGGAAAGAAGAGGAATAAGGAAATCAAGGGGCCACCTTTATTCCCCAAATTACTCTTAGATTAAAACCCGCAATGCAAACCTTACATACTGCAAGTAAGAATCCATCTAATGTCACAGGAACTAGGAAATCAGAGAACTGTTTGCCTGGATCCACTAATCTGCACCAACAGGGACTGCAGGAGCAACATACAAGCCCAGCTTTGAATCCTTTCACAAGTCAAGGCACTTGTATATATCATATTCAAGATTTATGGAGCCCAACCCTTTTAGTTCCTTCCCAAATACCCAAAAATAAAAAAAAAATTCTGCTTGAATATTTCATTACATTATATATGATGAAGATCTCTGTTAAAGGGCTTGCACTATTGTACTGTCTTGTCTAATAATTTGTGTGACATGCATAAGGAAGACCAGATATTTGCACCCATTATATTTAAGGATTTTTCTTTGCCCAAGGACAACTTGTAAAACCCATTAACATGAATTGTGTCTGAGCTGATGAGGAAAAAAAAAGAAAACACTGAATCCAGACCTTCAATATTTTATTGGTGTTTCTGAACTTTTATTAGGCTGTACTTGCTTCCATAAAATCAATTTAATAAGGGGAGCAATGTTTTGGTAATGCATCAAAAGCAGTTCTTCTCTTCAAAGGGCATCTTTTTCACTCAATCTCTTCTCTAAAGACAGTGACATTAGTTTTGTAAATTAATAAACAGGCCAGCATCTGAGGACTGCATGAAGCCTCCATCACCCCTTATTGTGCTTTCTCTTCTGACCCCACTTTCCAGTGCAGGGCCCTCATCTCGACAACAATACCCTGAAAGCCTGTGTGGCACTCTGGGATCACACTTGAAAAGGCCTTTGGCTGAGGCTGGCTTTCAAGAAGGGGGGACAATTGGCAAGAGGCCTGTGGCTATTCATGCAGAACAGGCAGTGAAAAATGCTTGAAGTCAGTTTCAGGGGTGGGCAATGCCCAAAAAAGAAAGCCCACATAACATGAATGGCTGCTGCTAGGAGACTAAAACCAAAGGCATGCTACTAGCAGGCCTCCATGTGCCGACATCAATGGGTTCATCCTATCCCTATTAGGGGCCTAAAATGATGGAGAAACATGAGAAGGGACTATAAGCAGGAAAGGAAAATAATACCAAAGTACACAGCGGTCAATGCTGATATTGTTATACTAAACACTCAGGAGAAGGAAATAATATTTTCTATGTTTAGTTACCTTTAACAAGAGTTGCAAAATCTAATAAGCAAAATAATTGTGGCGCATTTTCTTGGGAGAGGAAAGCTATGCACTTTGATAATTAGTTATTTCTCATGCTCATAATTAAGCGTCATTATAAAAACATATTGGAAAAGCCAAGCCCTGAGTTAGATTTGCTGTAGACCTGGTGCTGGATGAGCTCCAGTCCCCTGGATATGTACCACAAATCCAGTTTGGTTCCAAACCCAGTAGAACTGGTCAGAGGGAAACAGGAGGTCTACGTGTGTTTTTTAAAGGAAACCACTACAGTGCACCACAAAGGCAGTTCAGGGGCATACAAATGACCCAAACCTCAACTGTGCTCAGGGTTACTAAGCCTGAGGGGTTCTGTCTGCAGCCTGGATCCTGGGGGGAAGAAGGCTTTCAGGTCCAAAAATTTAACTGTGAGGAATTTACCGCAATTAAAAGTCACCAGATCGTTCTGGTTTGGTTTTTTATCTTTTTTTTTTTTCTTTTCTAAAATACAGTTTAAAAATTATCATATACTCCCAGTCATATTTCATATTGGAAAGCCCTAGCATGGCTGATGGGGTCTTCTGAAAGAAAGGAGGCTGTCATTACCCTCACACTTGATTTCATCAGCATTCTGAAAATGATACATCAGTTTCTTTAGAAACACCCCATCTTCTCCAAGATCCTTTCCACTTCAGGACAGATGTTGGCTCTTGGCTAGCAAAAACCTTGAAAAAAATGAATTACAATGTCTAGTCATGTTTGGACTTATTTCTAGGCATGACCTCAGCTCTTAAAAAATGATCATATTATTTAGTTTATGAGTAATAATGTCTGACTAAAAAAGGTATAAAATACAATTTGATACTATAATCAAGTGATTTATTTCAAGTTGTGATGCTTATTATTCAGCATGGAAGTTCAAGAAACTTCCACTTTCTTGCTTTTTCAGTTATGTATTTCCCAAGTCTGAATTTCCAATCTTTTCTGAGTTGGGTAATGACCTTTTTCCTTTCCACACTCAGAGCTAACTCAGTACCTGAAAAGAAAGTAAGATCCTCCTTGCTGCTGTCCTCAGTTCTACACAAGGTGAAGGAAGAGAGTAGCAGCTACATGCCAAAAGTGGCCAGAGAGTGGAGAGCAGTGGGAGGTACCTTCCCATTTCCATCTCATTTAATTACTGGTTAGAATAGGTAACTGGGTGAGCAAGTGGTGAATCTGATGCTCCACTGAAGACAATGAAGTAATCTGCTGTCCTCCAGTGGGAGTCAGGAAAGGAACTGTAAATGCTGCAGAAACAAAGCTGCTAACATCTACTGACACCTCAGGGAAGATTTTAAAGTAACAATTCAATGCTATGTCTGTCTGTCCATTTCCATTAAAATTTTCTAAATACATGATGAAGTAAAGCCTATCACCATGTGTGATTTAACACTTGCATGTGTTTCTCTTTTACATAAAATTGCTCCTGTAAATGAGTAGTTGCAGCAAAAAAACCTGTACTTATTCTGTATCTCCTAGTTTATTGACAAGTAACAATTGTAGATGTTAAAGCAGTTAGGCAAAGTCCCCCAAACCTCAAAATATTTTGGTTTCACAAATATATTTTTAGTTTTATAAATTAAACAATTGGACACATATAAGGCAAAATGCTGCTCTTCCGAAGGAACTGCATGTCTTGTGTTGGTGTGATTCCTGTAGCCTCTCGTTGTTTAATATTTGGGATTTGATATTTAATTCATCCAGAGGGAGGGAGGCCAGTAGAGGTTTTTATGATATGTGGACATGTCTGACCCTCTAAATGAAGAATTTGAAAATTCTGTCATAGGTAGGAATTTTACTGTCTAGGATCTGCGTTTAGTTTGCGTAGCACTCTGAATATCCTTACCAGTGTGTGTCAGCTTCTCTTATCTATTCATATTTCTTTTATATCTATTTATATTAACTCAACATATTCAGCACACATCAGACTTAGCAACAGAAAAAATATTTGAGTGCTTCAGGTTTTTTCATGATTTTTCAATGGATTTTTAATATAATCAAAGGAGGACTTTCCTGGCTTAGGGACTTGTGAAAACAGCCTTCCAAAACCTAAAGAAATATATCTTTTTTAAATTTGTGAGATCTGAAAGAAGAGGGGTGGGTGGTCTTAGCCCTTCAGAAGGTCTCTGATCCTCTGACCTATTAGACCATTAGTTTACCTAACCCAACCAATAGCTATTCAAGTCTAAGAGTACAAAGAAAGGTGGTAATAAAAATAAATTATTAAACAAAAGGAATAGAAATAAGCACTTCAAGGTTTTTCTCCTCCTGTGAAAACCAGAAAGTGTACAGACTATTCCATTCTATCTGTTCAGCCAAGATACCTACTTGATCTTGCCAAGAAAAAGTAAGATTAAACTACCATGGGTACCAAAGGGTACCCAGCTACAGGAATATAGTCTGTTACTGACATTTAAAGTATTTTCTTGACCCATCTGCTCATTTGTTTGATGTTTTCTGCTTAGACCAAGGGATTTTGTGTACTGAAGCCACAATTCCTAACTATTAATCATTTAACTGCAAATACCAGGACTGTTGGGAGAGGGCAGAAGTTGCACAAGGATCCCCTGGCTGGTCTACAGGGGCTGCTCTCTACGCATCTCCCACCTTCAACTTCCCACACAACAAATTGTAGCTCTCAGACTTTTGGCTAAGGGTCCATAAGGCAGAGTCTCACATAACTTGCTGTTTCCTTGCCATTGAAAACATTGAGGAAAAGCAATACATTGCACTGGGTCTAACTTATCATCAGGTTTGGCGCCCTCTAATTTTTTTTTTATTCCAAGGAGCATCTCTAAACATCTCATAACAGCAACCAGAGCCAGACAGCACATGGAAAATGAGAGCATCCTCTTAATCCATAAACCATCAGACAGCACTTGCTCTCTATTTGAAAACCAGAAACCAGATTTTTCAGTCAAATAGCAAACATCCACAGTGCAATCTTTACTGGGGTTTTGAGGGTAGCGAAAGGCTCCCAAGTCTGATTAGAAAGCATAGCTACTAAAGAAGAAATATGACTGAGGCATCGGACTGGCTACTCTGTCCATGTTTTCAGACCCTCTTCGTGCTGTTGGGCAGTTCACTAAATCTCTCTGCTAATCCCCCTGGTTCCTCTGTGCAGAATGGATATAATAATATTCTTGTCTCCCTTTGTTTGCAATCCCTCAGTGTTTTAAGCACTCAGGGAGGGAGTATGCTTTACAAACATATATTAAGATATGTGTTTGTAAAGCACTTTGCACAAAAACACTTTCAGAAACTATTAAAATGCAAAGCATTTTAATAATAATGATTTAATAATATTATATATTCTCAGAAACATTCCCTATTCTCCCACTCTTCCTTTCAACCCCACTCTTGGTTCCTTATTTTTAATAGTTTGTTGGTATTTTTCCAATGACAAGATAAGGGGCTAATCTCTCTGGTGATTTCTGTGAGTTTACGCTAGTGGTGTTCACTGACTATGAAGCCTTCTGCAGTAGCTCCACACAGGTTGCAGAGGAGATGTAGACCTGTGTATGCCACCAGTCCAACCACAGAAAAGATGCAGCAGAAAGACCTGGTTATAGTGTTGGCTCTAGTGATGCTACCAATGGACTGTATTTCATCTGATGTCATTAAGAACTTATCTAAATTACCCACATCTTTGTTTTATAACCACAACCCCACAGTAGCTTTAAGTAGAAGATGGATACATGAAATAGCAACTCTCTGCTATTTCTACTCCCCTTTGGATTTCAGCACAGATTCGAACACCATAGCATGTTTCTTTGAGTGCAACCATAGTATTCACCACATTTCCTAGGTTGTTTGGTCATGGTCATTTTTCAGGCCTCTTTCAGGCTACAGGCCTAAAAAAACAACTAAGTCAAGCTTCATGACAGGGTAAAATATTACAAAAAATAAGCTAGGAGTTGTCTGCCCACTGAATCTATTCCAGTGGTCCTTCACTAAATTCAATGGGCTGCATTGATGTCAGTAGAAGGGTTACCTCAGCAATGAAGGTAGGACAAGACTTATCTAGTCAATAAATACCGAAAATCTCGTTTTTGGCTAAATACAATCAGTGCTATGAGGATTTAGAACCCAAATTGGTGGAAGAAATGTAATTGTCTGTGTAAGAAAGAGTGATAGAAGTGTATAAAAAGTAGATTTGGGGATATCTGTTGGAGGCAGATTTGATAAATGGCCATATAGAATGATTCTGAATACAGCAGCAGCACACTCTGATAGTGATTAAAACCAGACTTGAAGTACAGAATTGCTAATTATTGCTAAGCACCAGTATCATTGTTTCACAAACTAGACATTCTTAACTGTTCTCTTGTCCAGGGCTGATTCTTTTTACTGAAGCCTGAAGATAACTAAACACATCCTAAATTTAGGCATGTAAGTGGAGCAACAAAGTCAAGAGGAGTGTTCATAAGCTTGAAAAAAATATTTTAAAATAACATCCTGAGTCTTGGTCAGGAGAAGAAATAGGTCCTAAGCCCAAAGAGGAGGTTTGTCCTTTCTCTTTTCATCTCAACTTACAACGTGGGGAATCCCTGCCCATCCTTTCCCTGGAGAAGTGCCAGTCACTACACTGGCAAGAAGAGACATGAACTCCTGTGTGCCAGATCCATCTTAGCTCTGCTCTTCCCTGTTTGATTTCAGATAACTGTTCAAAAGTACACAGGGGATTCCATAACAGAAGAAAGCTTTTGAAAAAAATTTTCTTACTGCTTGTATCATTTGCTGCTGTTGATTCTTCCCACATCCCCTTGTGTAATTTTATGTGCTGATAAAACTACTGCTTTTCTACCTGCAAAAAGTAGCTGTAATATCACAGTAATAGCAAGTTTTTATCACCTGAGCTGACATTTGTAGTCAGGAGGAATTCACATCCCCTTTCTCTAAAGAGGAAACTCTCATTCACATACTTTTATAGGAGTTTATTATGTCTTACAATAAATCTACTTAAGAATGATCAGTTTCCCATAACAGGAAAAACTGTTCTGTTTTTCCTGAAAAACTGTTACCCCAGCCTAACACATTCAAAATCTAAAATCAACCTTTTTTCCCCTCAAAGTGCAATACAGTCCTCCTTATTTTCCATCTTTTTCTAGACTCAAGCTATCTAGAGCTGATCACCAAACCTTGCTAGAGATTGGTCCAGTGAATGTTTCAGATCTATCAACTGCTGCTTGTATTTCTAGCATTTTAACAAAGCAAAATCTTTCAAATTTTATATAACTCATATATTACTCACAACCCCTTTTATTTATAGCCATTTTTTATTTTATCCCTGAAGAATAAAAACATCAACTACTCAAAATCAACGCAATCCAAATATTAAGGTCACAACACAACAGTTTGCCTTCCTAATGTGGTTATCTACTTAAAATAAAACTGATCACTCATCCCTTTCTGTGATTATAGACCAAAAAACTGTTTTGTTCAGATGAGGTTTGACTAATTCATCCCCTGGACATTAGATAGGACCAATTGTTTCTAAACATCCTCAGAGGTGGCATGCTCTCTGTTCCTGGAAGTTTGTTTTTCCTTAGTCTCAGTGACCCCAAAACCCCTGCCACAAGGCTGGTTAACACTGAACTCATGGTCAGTCCCTCTGACTACATCCATAATTCACCTTACCCAACCCAACCTTCCCCTGATTATAAGTTATTCTTGGGTTTATTCTAGTTCTTCTCTTGCTGGATAAATACATGCCAAATGAGGAGGAAAATGGGTTATGCATGTATACTTTCATATGATCACTTCAAATCTGTGTACGTGCATTTATTATGGGGTAGGAGGAATAGGTTGTGTTTAGCACAAGTTCAACAGTCGTACACATATACAGGCAGAGACTGATGTTCTCCACAACACAGGAGGCAGTTCCTTTTCAATATGGCATGTATTTTAAAATGGAATTAGCTGCATTTGAGATTTCCATTGTTCTGTTATGGAAAACCCAAATGAGAAGGTGGGAGGTTGGAGGGTGATGCTAGTACTTGTCCCACAGGTATATTCAGACAACTTAGTACCCAACCCAACACGTTTAAAATGGTGTTGTCTTTCATTTTTGTAGAAAGTAGATAACGCACTCGAAATAATTGCCTTACATTAATGCGTACATTAGCAAGGTCATGTAAGGTTATAACTCATAAAACAACAAAACGCCTAAGATGTATGTAGCAGAGCACTGTGTGCTGCGATGGACCAGCTTGTGTTGAGTGAAAAGCAAACAACAGCTGTTTGAGTAGGTAAGAAATTGTCTCTAGTTACCTAAAGCAACTTATTCTAGACAGCACCCTCAGGACACTTGCATTTGTATCAAAACACTTATCTCCAGAAGACATGGAGAGCTGATGACTGAGGGCATGCAACCTGTTAAGATGCAGAAAACCAGATTTAGGTTAAAAGAAAAAATTCAAAGCGGAAAGAAAAGAATGAAAAAGAAGGCTAATAGTATTGGGGAGGTAAGAAAACATCTGTATTTCCACTTAACATCATTTTTAAGAAATAAAAATTATAGGACACGGTTCATTTTTTTTTCCTTTTCTATATTAATAAAAGAAGGGGTAAGCTGAGCATATCTGTGCGTGGCCAGGATTCCAATAGGCACTCCCCTCTGACCTCACAGAAGATTGATTTGTCTGTACCAGAGCTGGGACAAATTCTCCACTGACGTAATACTTCATGTCAGTCAATTTCATTTATTTTAGTGAGCTTACAGAGGCTATTCCTCATCATTGCCTTTAATAATTGATTTCTATTGGAAAAAATAACAATGTGGGGAAATATATTTCTGGAAGTCTGCAAGGGTTCAGTTTGGTAGGATTTCCATGCTTGTATTTGAGAAAGAGCAAATAGGATACCCTGATCATGACAATCCATCCAGAGTTGAAACCACTCTCAATTTATCTCTAATACCTCTTTACTGTAAACTACCTGAATCCAGAAGCTGAGCAAAGGGCAAGGCAGATGCCAACAGGTGTATGAAGGCCAATGTAGCCCAGGAGCACACTCAAGCCTACCACAATATTGAGAGAGGCAGGGGCAAGCTGTATACAGCCACGTTCCCAGGCTCTGGAAAGCAAAACAAACATATTCCAAATGCTGTGGAACAAACTTGGGCCCATCAAGTCCAGACTGAATGAAACAGAGCTCAGTGCAAACAGAGTCCAAAGGCAGTGGAAAGCAAACTCAGGCAAATAAACTCCAGGCTCTGTGAAACAGAGCACAGATAGACACACTCCAAGCACAAGTAGAAAAGCAAACAGAGACAAATATAGTCCAAATTTAATGAAGCAGATAAATGAAACAGTAGCTGTCTCACTGTCCAAGCAAAATCTAAGCAACTTACTCCAAAATCACCAAGCTGGAGCAACCCTGGTTCTTTTACAGGCAAACTACAGCTTTACCTTCCCTTCTCACATCCTTCATGCCTCCCACTCACATTCAGCACAGTAGACTTACTCCTCACTCTTCAATGATCCACAGTAACTGCTGGGGATCAAAAGCTTTCAAATTTCTGTGCTCCTTCAGCAAAATGTGAAGACTTTGGGTGTTTCAAGGCAACATTAAAATGGACCAAGGAAATCCTACTCAACTATACAAATACACACAGTTTCTTTTTGCACTTGTACAACGTTGATTCAGAGGAAACGAAACAGAGACAACAGACACTAGAAAGCAATGAATTTATGCGTATATATAAAGCAATGAAGACCAGAGAAAAAAAAAGAAGCTAAAAGCATCAGAGATGTTTCTGTACCCAAGAGATACAGAGATAATTTCTGAAGTATTTAAGAATCTGAGAAAACTTCCAATGGTTAAAGTTTTTTGAAGAAGATAACACTATTAGTGATACAGATGAGATAAATGTTCAGTAAATATTCCTATTCCATATTGGAATAAAAAAGGATAAAGCATGTTTTTCACTTGGGAATGACTCAAGTCATCCCAGTCTGTTCGTAACTATAGAAGATAATAAAAAGCAGTAACTACTGATATGTACTTTAAACCTGTCAACCCATGGATTTGGCCCCAAACAGTCTGAAAAACCTGTCTGAAGAAAATATCTAGCACATTTTTAATTTATCTTGGAATACCAGGAAACTCCCATGAAATACAAGAGGGTTACATTCAAAAAGGTCAGGCAGGATGACACAGGCAGCAGCAGGTCAGTAAGGTTGACCTGGGTCTTGGGTAAAATAATGAATCAGTTGATGTAGGAGTCAACTAAGAAGGAAAAAGAATTAATGTCATTCAATGTATTTACCAGGAAATAGGTCATGTCAAATAAACCTGAGTTCGTTCTCAGTGGAAATTACTAGTAATTCTGATAGATGTAATATTCAGTACAACACTGCTTAAAAATAGTACCACGCAGTGACAATAAAACACATGTTAAATGCATTAGGAATGGGCTGAGTACCTTTTTTTTTTTATTTTATTCCATCAATAGGAATCACAACTGACCTAATGGCATTTTAGGGGATTCCCCCCAGGCCAAACCTTTTCAGTGTTTTAATTAATGTTTTGAAATAATTTTTAGCATTTGTTAAAAAACCAAACCAAACCCAGGGACCTTGTGTCTCCAACAAAGGCTAGCAGAATAAGCGAAGGTAAGAACAGAACACTTGGACTGAAAAATTTGGAGAAGGGGTAACTGTGGCCCATTTGATCAAATAAAATGTTACAACTATATGAAAAATAATAGACAGAGGGAAAAAACAGGTGACCTGTAATGTGGAAAGCAGAGCTGCTGAGAAAGAGTTAGAATTTCAAGGTGCAGATAACTCCACAGGCAAGAATGACATGCTGAACCAGAAAGGATTATTGTACTCCTGGAGAGTAGAAAGCTTTGTAGGAAAAGCAGAATGTCTGTAGTCTTTGGTAGATGATGGGAAACACAGCCAAGGCAACATCATTGACTTGCTGAGGAACAACTCAGCTGTCCATAGAGGGTCCTTGAACTGTTACTAGTAACACCTGGCATGAGTATCCACAGTGTACAACCAGCTGCTACCTGTGCAACTGCTGCCTCCCAGAGCAGGCTGAGAACCCTGGGAAGGGAAGGAAAATGAGTGGTTGAGGACCTGAACCCTACTGATGTCTCTCTTCAAGTCATCCTTCCCTATGAATCAAGGCCATTTGTATGACCTCTAGATAGGTCTTTCATGCTACCTTACTCAGTAGCCCTTGCACGATGGATAAGAGTACATTGTGCCAGTAAAGTCATCAATCGTTTTACATGAAACTCAATTACCAGCTTCATCTACCAGCTTATTATGCTTTCAGGAGTTTCCTCCCATGCTTGCTTTGCCAGTTTCCACTAGATCCAGAATAACTCAGTTGCTCCAAAATAGCAGACTAAATACAATTTATCCTAAGGGATATATAAGGGATATATTCTACCTTTCACCTACTAGAACAAAAGAAATGCAAAGCCAAGTAACTAAAAACCATCAATGCTCCCCAAAATAATAATTAAAAAAAACCCCAACAACTTTTTAATGCTTTTTTATTCTTTTCTATGTTAGCTAGATATCATTTTCCTTATTCCAGGAAAAGATATTTGAGTAGACCTTCAAAGCAAATTTATTTTCTACTTGTGCTTTACTTTACCACACCAGTTTTATTACTTACAGTCTCCTTCTGAGTGCAGTTCCCTTCCAGCCCTTTTATTTTCCTTGCAAGAACCACGTGCATGGGTGTATATGGTATGTACCAACCAGTACATACTTGGTTCATATTTTGTGCTCAAGTTGCATGGCAAATTGAAAAAAAAAGCTGTTGTCTCTATGCATTCAGATTTGTAATTATAATGCAAGTCATACATTACATGATAATGTCTGATAAACCAGGTCCTCAGTAATGGAAATCAGGACAGCTCCACTGTTGAGCTATGCCAATCGTGTACATTGCAGGATGAACCCATCAATGGAAAATGGAAGACAGTGCTGCTATGTTTTATTATTAATAATCAACTAACTTTGGTTTTTTATTAAAATAATAATTAGCTAACATACTATTTTCTTTCCTCTAATTGAGAAAAAAAAAAATCTGTTAGCCACTAGCAGACCTACTAACATAGATATAACACTCAAGTTCTCTTGACTGCGTATCTTTATGCTCACTGACTAATCTTCTCTTTTTGTTTCTCTTCATAAATACAGAATGGTTGAATGATCTTGATGATGGGAAACACATTTCATAACCACTCATAACATCTGGGGGAAAAAAAATGCTTTTTGCATAATCTGAAAACATGAATTTTATTTAAAAGAGAAAAGAAACATACCTTCTTACACCCATGCAATGGAGAAATGGATGTGCATTTTCTAGGTATGTTCCTGCCTATGTATTCATTCGTCACACACAGTCAACTGATACCCTGCCTTGACTGCTGATGTATATATATATTCTCAGAAAATAAAATGAAAGAAAAAATCTCATGGTTTATCTATGCCCACTTTTCTCACAACTGCTTGTTTTTGGTTCATATTTATAAACTATATTTATAAATAATCCTTTTTATGGATATGTTTGGCGTTTCATTAGAAAGTTAGAGGAGAATAACTGGAGGAGTTATGTGGTACAGTGACAGAAACGATTCACAAACTTGCCATGCCAATGACAACTGAACCACCATAAGGTAAGCATAGACATCATTCCTAGAAGAATCCATTAAGCAAAGACTTCAAGCAATCTCTGTGCTCCAACATCTGCTGGGTGTGGAAAAGAAGGAGGGCTCCATGCGGTGAAAAGTGCTTTGCACTTGTAAGCCAATGAATAGTGATACAGAAAGCAAAAGGAAAATGTGTTCTCTGCCCTCAAGCACAAGAACAGAAGTTCACAAAAGCAGCTAAAAGATGGGTTCTTTCATGACAGTTCTTACCATGGGAGGCACCTAGTGAGCTTTGCGTGTCAGGAAGGGATAAACTTTAGACTTTCCTATTGAGACTATTTCATGAGGCTAAAAGATGGAGACAAACTCTCCTGTCCAGGATTAGGACATTGTCTACAAGAAAAAATGTCTATCATCAGTTTATGTTCAGTGACTTCTCATCGAGTTAATTATAAACTGTGGGAACAGTCACCAGTGCAGGAATGCAGGAACTAGAACCCAGGTCTTCCCCACAGTTGCCAGCCACGGACTCCAATTTGTCATTAGTACACCTTCTCTCAGCCTCTCTAGTTCAGCAAATTCATAAGGCTTTTCTACAACGTTGAATGGTTTCAACAGGAGGGATAAAAACGGTTCCCTAGCCCAAGTATGGTTTAGTGGTTAGGGGATCCTCAGGGCACACGGGCCATATGGGCCTGAAACCCAGCCAAGAGAACAGGGAAAGGGCTATTCATATTCTAGAGTTGTGAATACTGCATAAAGGGGTTTGGCAGTACTTTCTTGGCTATACTTTAAAAGAAAGGAATGATCTCCACGGCAGTTTCCAAGAAAATGACATAAGTACCTTATTCCAGGAAAGGTTTCAGGGAAATACCTCGCTGCAGCTCACAGTTAGGCACTTAAGCCCAGGAGAAGGAGCTATAGAATTGAAGTAATTTCCTATTGACCAGCAAAGGAGTCTCTCTGCTCAGGGAACTCACTTCCATGAGGCCCAGCCTGAGCAGTTCACTTTCCTCACTCATTTTATGAGGAGCAGAGATGCCTAATTCAGGGTCCTGGATTACACACTCGAAACCAGATGAGTAAAAGCTGCAGTAGAAGAAAATAGACCAGCAAGCGCCAAAATCTGAAAGACATGGTTTGGAGAAGGAAGGCATCCAGGCATAAAAGGAACAAATAATTGACTATATTCAAGAAATACACAAGAAGTAACACCAGCACAAGTGGGCACAACTTGTGATGAGCAAAGGATGCTGGATTGTTGGAGAGCTGGCTCAGAAATGGAATGCATATATGTATGTACATACAGGCAGAAGTGTCAAAGCAAGTCTATGCTCCATTCCCATGGGGCATATTATCACCATCTGGGAGATGATTGATATTTATTTGTCTAGCTTATGCACACACACCAGCGCTGCATTTTAGATGAAGTCTCTCAAGTTAAATAGTAAAAGGAACAATAAGACAACCTGCTGACAACTCCAGCTCAGACTAAAAGAAACAGCCAGGAATCTCACAGCTTAGAAGTAACTCAAACCAGTTATTCCCCCATACATTTTCACTTCAGTGATAAAACGGCATGTTTCTCTGTTTATGTACTGCTTAACTTCATAGGGATGTGGACTGCATTTTCATTATGTAGACTTAAAATACATCAGACAAATAGAAAGTCCCCATACATTCTCTGGAAGAAAGAAGGGTCAAACCAAGCTCCTATTCTGACCTTCATGGTTTTTGTTCCACTTAAACCAAATGACTTTGGCCCACAAAATTTTGCAGCAGCTGTGAGGTTCTGCAGTTAGTTTATATAAGCTTTACTGAGTTTATGCTTGGAGAGTGCTGAGTGGTTAGGGGGATACTACACACTAAACCCTTGCCTCTTTTGGGAAAATGTGTATTAAGCTGTCATTTTTGTGAGCATAAATAGGAAATGTTGAATCAACTCCTGACTTTCTCGGCATCTCATTTGTTTTTCAGCTGCATTTTTTGGGAGGTTTGATAATTTACTTAGTAACTTTGAACATTTACAGGAAGAAAGCCCCTGAAATGCCATCCTGCCCATTTAACTTGGGCGTGCTGTTGATGGAAGGTACAGCTGGCAGGCATATGTAAAGAAACTGGGAGACACAAAGTTTTGTGGGAAACTACTGCTCCTCTGCTTGCTGAAAGCATGTTAAATGGTACTCATCAGAACTTGGAATTATACAAAATGATGTCTCCTGACTATTAACTTCTACTTCCAAAAATCACAAAACAAGATATGATAATATTGTGTTTTCTAATGTCTTGATGATGTTTATTTCCACAGCTGTCCTAAAGCCTGTCTCAGTCCTGAATTCTGGATGCTGATGAAGAAGGGTCACAAATTGGACAATACCTTGACTGCACTAAGAAATCCTAGTCCATCGCCATTAGTAAATACCACTGTTGGACAACAAATGACACTCCATCAGCTAAAGCATTTCATAAGGCTTGTGAGACATCTTCTCTGTTGCCTGCCACGCTGACTAGTCTTTTAATGTACCACAAACATCTACTGAAATCCCACAATCAAAATCAGATACATAATTCTGTGCATCTTCCTTGTGTGCTGCAAAAGACTAAGTAGGACACAAGGCAACAGAGAGCTGTATTGGTGGCCAAAATGCTCAGTTTTATGCTGGTGTAACTCCAGCTTTTTCAACTGAGTTGACTTGAACAAAGTCAGACAGATACAGTGGTGAGACAGATCTGCTGTATCTACTGTACTTTTTAGCTATGACTACAGCTTAAAAGATCCGCTTCAAGTAAAAGAGGTGTTTTGGTTACATATGTCAGCATAAGAAACCACCATTTTTTTCTTATGGGTGGCAATTATTTCATTCCTGAAGGTTACTCCGTTATGCACCTACACCAATGAATATATTACATTTTACTATTAGCAATGACTCACGGACCACTAACAACTACAGAATCCCAGATGATGAAAAGTTGGAAATATATATTTTTACAGATCTTTTTTGTGGCTGGTATCTTTAATAATGCCAAACGATTTACCAATGTCTCTTAAGAGTAAAGCAGTAAAGACTCCCATCTGTTAGAACGCTGATCCAGCTTGTTCTCAACTTTTTTGAGTCAGTTTATTATCATCTGGGAGTAGTTCTCAGTCTGGTTCTTCTTCTTTTTTTTTTTTTTTTTCCTGTTTTGGGGAGGTAGCATCATGGACTACAGGGTTGTATTTTTTTAATGTAGAAGTAGATCCTTCATGAATGGTTGGATTTGCACAAATCAAGGACTACAGACACTTTCTTTTCTTTCTAGCTTAATTTTTTTCTTTTTGCTAAAATGTTAACTGGAAAAACTGGAAAAATATGAAATATCTGCATGTTAGAAGTTTAAACTGGATCAGAATCTAGCTTTTATTCCCCAGTCATTCACTTTTCAATTTTGTTTTCACAAGACAATACTTTTTTTTTCTCCAGAAGGTACAGGAAGTGACTGTGTCAAAATGCAAGCAGATAGTTCTTTTTGTTGCATGGGCTTCACTTCCGCCTCAGACAAAAGGAGGCCTAAGAAGATCCCCGTTTCTCCTCCCTTGACAGCCTCTTCCAGGCACTATGTCAGCCTGGGGATGCTCCCCACCACCATCAGCAGGTTACTTCTTCCTGAGACAACCTATACCAACCCAGTTTAACCCAATGTTACCAGACTGAGAAGTTGGGGATTGCTTTTACAGGAGCAGATTCGGGATGGGAAGTAGGTAAAGGAGAATGAAGAGATGAGAGAGGTAGGTAGGGAAGGCAGATAAATGCATGTGGAAGAATTTTACATGATTGATACACAGTTAAAGGGTTCTCAGCAGTGAGAACAAATGGGAGATGAGACTTGTCAATGAATTTCTGCAGGAAGAAAAAATAATCTACACACAGCAATTGTATTACATTATTCAGTAACAGTTTGGAACACCATCTGTGAGGAACATCTGAACAGCCACAAAAGCTTTTCTTAAAAACCCTTAACCTGTTCATTCATCTATTCCTTATCTCTTTAAGGTTTTCATTAGCTGCCTAATTTCTTTCAAATTTACCATTTCGAAGTTATATTAAAATAGATTCAAACTAATGTCCTGGCCTATTCAACAGGTGAATATTTTGCAGCAAGCAAAGATTTCTCTCCCTGACACTGAACACTTAAAAACAAGACAGGTACATGAATCTCTCAGTCCTGGCTTCAGTTCACATCACAGCAGCCAGCTGTTTCAACCAACAGAGAATCAAACCATCATCTCCCAAACCACAAACATACTACATCTTATTCAAGTGAAATAAGAGATGCGTTTCCTTCTGACAGTTTGGGGAACAGGTGGGGAAAATTATAGTGTCATTCTGAGCATTTTTTGGGGGGAGCTAATTGTTACATAGTGTCTATGCTCTTACAGCTTTTGTGAACACTATCAACAGATACTTTCTTTAATTAGCCATGAAGAACAGGGGCTTTATATGCAAAGCAGAAGCCTTGAATTACATTGCATGGAGGAATGTGCTATTTTAGTATTAATTCCACATTTTAACCACTTTCCATTTATTGTTGGTCCTGGGGAACTTTGTAGGTGAAAGCCTGCAAGTCACTGGAGAGTCTATGCATTAGAGAATGCCATGGCCTGGTTTGAACACATGCAGGCAGCAAACTGCACCCTGCTGACAGAAGAATCTTCACATGCAAATGGCATGAATGTCTTTCTCGAGCCTGAGTTTTCCTTCCTTTTTGTTTAAAAAAAAAAAAAATTAAAAAAATCTATAGCTAGAAAAAACCACCAGAAACCATTAATTTCCTTTATACAGGCCAGTTGATGCAGGGTAAAAAACTAGCCAACAGAATTATTCACTTGATCTAGTACTTGTTCGTTATTAAAATGACGCTCTCTGTCTTACTACTACAACTCTGGTTTTTGTTCATTCTGTTCTCATCAAAATCACGTTATGGATTTCCATGAGAAAACACAAAGCAAATATGCAGATGTGCCCAAGTGTAAAACACCACTTCTGCACTCGAAACAACTTTAATTTCAAGATTTGATTTTTTTCTTCCTACAGCACCGATTTTGCTCATCTTCCCAATGAAGCAGTCTCTGCTCCCTTTCCTGTCTGGTTCAAATCTCAGTCCTCATCCTTAATTGCTTGGTGTATTTCTAACTCAAACTTTGCAAGCTGATGAGCGAAAAAACCGTCTCAGTGCCTCGCAGAAGGTGTGTTTGGTAGGCTGCCAGGTCAGGGCTTTACACTGTAAAGACCTTGGGGTTGGGGCCATATCTCCGTTTATGTTTGCGAATAATCAAACCCATGTACAGCACTCTGCGTCTGATCCTGTACATCATAACAGCAGTGATGGGGGACCAGATGCCATATGAACAAATGGGAATCTGTTGCATTCATATAGTGCCTATTTTCCAAGGAACTCAAAGCACTTTACAATCTTTAAGCCTCACCACATGCCTGTGGGGTACAGCAGGGTAAGTAGGCCCGTAGCATTCTTTATAGAGCCAAGTACATTTATTCAAATGTAGCTGAATAATAATAATGCAACCATGACCTTCCATGACACTTACGTTCCTCAGGAACAATGAAACTGTCAGCCACAAGGGTGAGACTCATGAGTCTGGGTGACAAAACTTTTTCGGCAGCTGGCCCACGACTGTAGAACTCACTTCCGTAATAGATTAGGATGACCACGAACTTCACCGCCTCCAATGCAAAATGCAAAACTTACTTCTGCAATTTAGTTTTCCCACCCCATCAACAAATCAGCAAAACAACCTTGATGGAAAACAAGAACCCTTCTATAGGGTATTGTGAGTCATGCTACAGATTCCAACAGACAATTACTGCTCCACTACAGGATCTGTTCAGCATGCTTCAAAAAAAATGCCTGTTTCAAGGATTTAGTTCTTAAATATCTTCTGGAGATTTTTAATTAATTTAAATGGAGCATGATTATATTCTTAAATTTACTTTTACAGAATTACTTTTGCAGGGGTGAAGTGGTGGCAAAGAAAAGAATTAACCTTAATTTCTTCAAAATACCTTTTTCTATACTCTTATGAACCTCTGCATACTGAAAAATAATATACTTGTTTCCAATCCAATAATAAAAGTGGAGGAGACATTTAACAAAGACCACTCCCTTCAGGAACATGAAAACAAATGAAAACCAACCTGCAGGAAATATTTGGAAGCTAAGACGCCAGACTCCTTCTCTGGGAGTAGTAAGAACTTTGGAAACCTAGGGGTTGGAGGTACAATTATGTATGAAAAAAAGTCTATGCAATATTGATTAACTTTGGCACTTCAGATAACACTCTCATCACGTGTACTGGAGCAGTGTGTCACCACCAGAGTGTTTCAAACTGGCCATTTCTCAGAGATGGATGATAAAATAAAAACTGCATTTACCGTCCCAATCCCTGTGTAACGTGTAACGCTGCTTTGCTTTCCAACCAATTTACTGTCTTCCAGAGACAACGTAGAGTACTAAACTGAGCAGAAACAACTTCTATTCCTCAGACAGATCTCTTTGTCGTCCACTCTGGTTTTGCTCAGATGCCATTTCCCCCCCTTGTTTCCCAGTCTCCTTACTCTTTAGCAAGCTCTCCTCCATCCCCTTCTGCTCCCCCTGCGCATATAGTAAGGCTGGAGTTGCCACAGTCTCCTTAATGTTTAATCCTTTAACACTGGGAGAGCATTGTATTGCAGCTCTAATGCAAGGATGAATTCTGGAATGTGGAGCCTGGAGAGAGGCTTATAGAATAAGAAAGAAAGAAAAAGGGAAGAGGAAAAAGGAACTGAGAAGAGAAAGAAGTCAAAACCACACATGGGACAGAAGGAAAAAAAGGGGATTAGGTGACAATATCCGACTGCACTGAAGGGTCAGGAGAATTAAGCTTCAGAGCAGCTTGCTCAATGTGTGCTGGGATAAAAAGACTCTGATATGAATGGAGGTGGTTCAAGTGCAGGCACATTGTGGAATGCAATAGGAGTCTGCTAGGGAACATTTAAGAGAGTTGTGCACCACTTTCATGTAGCAAATAATATATATTGTTTGCTGGGCAAAGATCTGAGCCTCCCTGTCACTTTTACAAGGTTGTTACAGAGAAATTGGAAATACAAGAATGGAATGAAATGGAATAGCATTACACTAAATGAAATAATAAATCAAATAAACAACCTAAGCATGTGCTTCTAAGATTTATTATTGCATATGATGTTTATATTGAATATAAACTTAAAGCAATAGATCCCTATCCAAAGAAAAGCAGCACGCTTGACATCAATGGAGTTAGATCTGTTTTTAACAAATACTTCAGAGCCTGGTTTTTGATACCTACTTGCACTGTATGTGCAACTGAGTGCATAGTCTTTTCACCAGGCCAGCCTTACATGCAGTTATTGATCTTTCTAAGCCATGTAGGACACTAAATCATTATGATTTTCATATATAATGAGAGCATTTTTATAAAACTTAATTGAAAAATTACAGATACTTTAACTTCCCATGCAGTTTATTTTCAATTTCCTATGTATTTACTGCAGACAAAAAACGTAGAGACAGCCTAAAAGTGACAGCACGGTTACTTTATAAACAACAGCTCTCTGTCTCTTCTTGCAACATGGGCACTGGAAGTTAAAATAGTTGGAATCTGAGAAAATGCCCTCTGTCCTTCTGACACGCTTTTTGCTCCAACATGGCTTCCTAATATAAGATGAAATAACAGCCTCATCTCAATCTGGCATGACTACCCGTCTATGAAGCAGAGAGAAAACTGAGAAACATGAGAGATGGAAGAAACAAGTCATGAATAATAAAAGAAAGTGATTCTTAACTATCTAAAGAGAATTCATTCAAGTCAACCATCTGGCACAGGGCACATCCTGCAGAGAGAGCAGCCATGGAAAAATGACAAAGTCAGTTCAGTTAATATTTCCCAAGAAGACACCACAGGAGACAAAGCTAGAGCAGGGTCCCACATCCAAGTGACTGAGACTAAAAGCAATTTGATATTGGTATGAAACACGCTAATCCTTATTGCCTGCTTCAGACAGGTCCAAAGAACTCAGGTACTTTATAAAAAAATGAAATTATTTCTGCTCACTTATAAGTGAGCCTTTACTTCAGAGAGGTTTGGGAAATCTTGCAGAAGTAACCTGAAGGTGGCTGTGTATGTGACTTACATGCACTTTGTTTTAATTTTTAAATAGAAAGGAGAACATAACTCATACCAAAACAAAACAAAACCTAACCCCAAAACACACCACCCCTGCAGAAAAAAACAGAAAACTTGCTTGGGTTGGAGTGAGTAGGACAAGTTTCCTTCCTCCTCCCCAGTGGCAACGCCTATGACCTGACCCAAGACTTGACCTGGAAGCTGAGAAAAGAAGAAAAAAGACAGGGTTTTCAGGGTTCATGACAGCATCTTTAGAAAGATGTATGTTTGTGCATAGGCATTATGGAAGTACAGTGCCATTTCTTCCCTGGAGACACAGATGTGAAAGTGTTGTCAATGTATATTTTCATCTCTTACATTCCTCTGACAGGACAGAAAAAACGTTTCCAGTGATTTCAAGGGCAATATTTATCAGCTTCAATGAAACTGGAGTTTTACTGCAAGGTTCTAAATATATCACAAGAGTTCACAGTCATATCAGCAATTCCTCCTCCACCATCCCTATCCTTAAAAATACATATATTTCCTTTATTTCCTGCATCCTCTGAGTTAGCTACATTTGCTGTTTGTCCCGTTATAGCACAGTTGACAGCTAGGCCCCAGAGCCTTGAAATCAAAACAACAGCACCACTTTCTGTAGTCTGCTGTCTGCAGAGCACGTCTGGCTCAGCTGGGAGCGGTGCAGGAGCTGAAGAATTCGCCACCTCCTGCAAGAGGGCAGCGTGGCTGGGCACGGGCCTCGTGAGGTTACCTAACGTGCATCTCTCTCCGTGTGTGTACACAGACACAACCTATCCTGCCCCGATGGAGCCAAAACATTCATCTCAATACAAAAATCCCCAAGAAAAGCAAAGGCATGTTTTTTGTTTCTTCGCAAGCCCCTCCCAAAGAGATCTCTATCTTCAAGCTGGCATTTTTGCGTCACATACGCTTCTGCCCACATCCTTCTCTTGCCTCCTTTTCCTCCTCAAACACACATACTCTATTAATAATAAAAAGTAGGGACAAGTGGGGGAAAGAATGAGAAAGATCTTTTAAAAAAACCCTAAAACTGAAGGGCAGGTTTACACATCCTCATTCAGAGTCACGCTGTAGGTAGAAGCAGAACAGGAATTGGTTTATTTTGTACCCTGACACCTTTGGGCTTCCTGCATTAGACCCACACAAAATTGTAGTATTTACAGATGACAGATGAAGTGTTCCACCAAACCTCCAAAATGCTGCTTCCTCAGAAGGGCCAAGGAGGTCAGCAGAGTTGTATCGAGACCAGAGGACGTGGTCACCTGCTACCACGGTGCAGCTCTTTTTCATTCCTTACTTTTTCTCTGCATCTAGAACAAACAATCAAGCCTTAAATAACATTTGTTTGACTTGCCTTTGAACTTAACCCAAATGAAAACTGTAGGAGTTCACATAAAGTTCAGGTAGAATTTTGCTCTCATTTTCAGTAAATCACAATGCCAGCTGGAGCCAAAGGTAGCAAAATATGCAATGAGAAGACTAATTTTATATTGCTGTTATCTGAAGGAAGGTACACTTGGAGCCTCAACATGAAGCTCATTATTAACTACCTGGGCCCATTCTGCAAGTGAGAGGCTGCCTGGGTAGCCCAATAAGATTTGATGATATCTAGACTGTTGTTTTCATGTCTAAACTGTAGGAAATCACGTAGTATAGTCATAACACTTTTTAAACCCCTTTTACCATAAAGATTTTCCTTCAATAGGTAAGGCATAATGTGAATTGCAATCACTTCAAACTATTTTGAGACTTTATAAAGCACAACATGCTTTTTGCATGGTTTTGCCCTTTTGCCTACGTAATTCTCAAGCCACGCCTAGGAATCAAGCTCATCTTTCTGGGGAAAAAAAAAAAAAAGCATATGAAAATAGAACAGAACAGCTGATCAAAATTTTTTTCTGCTGTCAGGCAGAGGTAGGTTGTAAATTTTTGTTAGTGAAGACCCATCGGTTTCTTTTGCCTACAGTGCTCAGTGGATGCTTGACCTCGCATTTTTCCAAAGCAGTTATCTTTAATTCAGGCCTCTTAATCATAGGCAGCAAGAGAGAGAGAAAGCTGTGTGGTGCTCAGTCGGTTTGTGGTGCAACAACCAGCAAGTTGATTACATTTATTTCCTTTTCAGTGGTACATATCTCTTCCTGTGACAACACACAGCCTTTTTTTTTTTTCCACGTTGCCCTTGAGCACTCTATGAAAGCAATACGCACTTTCAGCACTCCCAGATCTAATGAAGACTATCATTTAAGAAGAGAAAGTGTTATCCTGACAGCTGGGTCTTAAGCCTTATTTTGAAAATGAGCGCTTGGTCCAGAGGTAAAAACAAAAAAAATCTCTTTCCTAAAACACCCAGAGGATGAAATTTAGGGCAGAGCACAAACTGCAGACTACTTTTCCCTGTTCCCATATACCCTACAGGTAGCTCAGCCACTGGCAGTAGTACCTGTGAGAATCACAGGTCTGTGCTCACTCCTCAAACAACCCTTGCCCAGGCGAATGCCTGGAATCAGGCCAACTATTGTTTCCTTCACATTCAGCACCACTGCTGAAGCATGAAGGAAAATCCCACCCTCGTCCTCCCCTCCTCACCCTCCTTCCCCTCCCCCTCAACCCACACACAGAGATGTGAGAAAGAAAGCGGATCAAATGAAAGCAGGGAGAAATGATGTTCCTTCGTCTCTATTTCCCACTGCAGCACTGGCAAAGAACAAGGTGAGATCTTCCTGGCTTATAACTCATGGTCACCTGCCACAGGCTCATAGTGCTGCATATTTTTCCACCTTTGAGCATCTCAGAATTAGAGATATGAAAGATGAAAGCCCTGGTTCATGTGTGATCTTGTAAATATCCCCTATCAAGGGCTGGATTGTGCCCTACTTCCTTCAGCGTTCACCATGTTTGCAAAACGCATTGCTGGACTTAATCTTCCAAAACTCTGATCTCAAATGAATCTCAAGTTTAAGAGTGCTTTGGCAGCCACAAACAAGAGGAAGAAAGAATAATATTCACAATCAATTGATATAAAATTCCCAAAGAAAGTGCCTGGCGTGTTAAGGATATGTAACATCTAAATCAATACTGTTTTTTGGAAAACACTGGCCCAATCAGTAGTTTGTTAGAATTATATCATTTTGTGAAACACCCATCACTTAGTTGGACAGTACCGCTCACATCACAATCGCACTTCTACTGGAACAATTAAAACAAAAGTGATTTAGTACTAGAAACCTAAGCAATGTGTTCTGTAGTGTCCTGCAGACAGCTTTGGAAGATGGCATTTCTCAGGCCTAGTTTTTCATAATACAGGCATAAGTAAGAGAATGTAGAGAGTTGTGTTATATGGGCAGAGACTGGAAAAGCCAATGACTTTTAAACAAAGGGACCAATCTACAAGTAAAATCTCAGTAAAAGATCAGTGGTTCATACTTGTTTTTCCCTGAACCTAAAGGGAGGGTGAAGTGAAGACAGAGCCAGGCTCTCCACAAAGGTGGCCGTGGCTTGGATGGGAGGTGGTGGGAAACTTGGGAATTTCAGACAAGATAAAAGAAAGCCTTTTAACGGAAGGGTGAGCAGGAACCCAGAGAGACTGGAAACTCTCCAATCTTGGAGAGATTAAAAACTCAACAAGCTTCTGAGCACCTTGTTCTAACTGGAGCTTCTCTAAGCAAGAGGTGGGATTAGATGACCAGAGGTGCTCTCCCACTAACATTTGCTGTCACTCTCAGATTCTTACTGAAGGCTTACATCAGGCACTGGTAGATCAACTGCATGTGAAATTTTGTTCTAATTGCAAACGGTGAGGAAAAGTTAATGAATGAATAATAAATCTAGTTTATTATATACAATAAATAATAATGAATGTGTAATAAAATATTGTGGAATTTGCAAATTATTAGTTTGCTTTTAACTCTTGCATATAATGATACTACTGATAGGATTATGTTTTGTATGTTCCTAACATCTACTGATACCTGCTCCTAAAGTTCACTGTGAAGGTTTTAGTCATTTTTTATCTTTGTAACAGAACAAGGTTTGGGGTTTGTTAATTTTTTTTTTCCACAGCATAAACCAGAATGAACCTCAGATCAAAGTCACTATTCTGAATACTATGCCCTATGCTGCAGTGTCTGAGAGCCTTCCAGTAATATATTACACAATGAGATTAACAACTGTCACGTGTTGCTTGTTTCTCATCATCTCCCCAGGGATAAACTCAGCCTAAGTGTTACACTGGTGGGAGTTTTTGTTTGCTTTTGTTTTGAAATATATGAGAATGATCTGGCAAATGAATATTGCCAGGTCATTTTCATTAAGTACAGGATTGATCCTGAACACTCTTCCATGTTACTGTTTCACAAGGAGATAAGAAGATAAAATACCAAAATTTGAGGAAAAAATTGCCATGACGAGGTTTAATTGGCATCTCACAGAGAAATTAAATCTAGGATCCAGTATGCCCAGAGGCATTGATACTGCTGGGCATATTGGATACTGCTGCAGACCTTCTGACTGGTGTTATGTAGCGTCTCCTCTCTGTGGCCCAAGAGGTGTCAAGGCCATCGCAGAGCAAATCAATAATTCATAGGATTTGAGTTATGGAGAGAATGGGTAATGCTAGGGTGAAGTCAACAAATGAACTTGGTTGGAAGAGCTCCCCATGAATAGAAGACTTGCCCTTGTTCCTGAAGGAAAGGCAGCCATCAGAAAAATTCATCATGAGCAAAACCTGCTAAATATGCTCACTTTCCAAAAAAAACACCATCCTAAAGCAACGAGCAACACTTATTCTGTCTGTACAAAAGATATGTGACTTAGATGTGGTAAAAGTAATGTGATGGCTTCTGCTCACGGACAATTCAAGTCAGTACGAGTCAGATATGCTCATTAAATCAGGAAAGAATCTTGGCAGAATAAACAAAAACACCAATTCAGGCTTTTCTGCACAGTTTTAACATATATTTTTCTCAACCTTGGCATATACCCCCTGTCGCCTCTCCACCATCATCTCTGCGTAGCCCCAAGGGCCATTAATCCAGCTTTGAAGACAGCACTTTCTTTCACAACCCAAACAACTGCCTCAACACGTCTAAATAGGTAGTGCTCTTACTTAAAAAAAATAAATATATATATATTCCACACTAGGTTAAATAATTCATTCACTCAAAGTTAATTATTTACATGGAATTTATCACATATAAATTCCCAAAAGCCAGAACTACAAAAGAGTGGGAGCTCTCCTCATTTCACAGATGGGAGAAACAGGAGCTGATGTTAAAGGATATTCCTTCAAGCCAGTTGGTGCAACAAGTCCTAACAGAAAGTAACTGGGGCTTGTATGTCTGAATGTCTCGAGTTCTCCTGCACAGTTTGGCTGAAAGTAAAACTATCCTGCACACCACAGAGTGACACAGAAATACCAGAAGTAGCCCAGCTAACTCCTGTAAAAGGTAGGAAGAAAACCTAATCACAGTTATTTGAAGAGTTGTTCTGATCCAGAAAGGTAAATTTGACTTGTGAAATTTGTGGTGCATTCATAGACCTGTGCAGAGCAACTGAGCTTTGAGACTCCAGCCTGGTGCTGTGAAGCAGAAAAAGGAAGTCAGGGCAGAGACAGCATCAGGCCCAAGATCTCCTGAGTTATGTCCAGCTCTTTGGGTCACTTTGATTAATGCAAATCTGGGAAATAAAATTAACAGGCCTGGTTGAAGCTTCATATCTTTCGATAAAACTCAGTTTCACATTGGAAAATCAGATTTCAAATTTGCATTTAACAAAATTGTGGACTTGCTTTTCCTACAGTTTTGCAACAAATATCATTGGTGACAAACCCTGGGTTTGGAGAGGAAATGTACATCATTTTTGTCTGATACTTTCATCTCAGAAGTAGAGATGTACATCCTCCTCACTCCACCTCTTCAAATTCCCATACTGCTTGGAAATGATAGAAAAAGACCCTGAAGTAGGAAAACTGATTCTCTGGTGCACAGATTGGGATGAGAACCAAATTATATGAACTGCTGATAGTAGGATAAAAAAAACCTATCATCACAATATAAATATTAAAAAACTCATCCTGTCATCCATACCAAGATAAATTTAGAAGTACCTGAACTCCCATGAGTAGCTGCCCCAATGAGCTTGTATTTGTCATAACAAGATGGTAGCAATTTGAAATAAACTAAGATTTGGTTTTAGAATTGTATCAGAACCATTTTTTGCCAGATGAGTAAGAAACCAAGGTAATGATTTCTTTCATTGTTTATGCTTCAAACTACAAACTTACCTCAAACTTGAGTAGATCTGGTTCCAAGACATGTTTTCTAGTTATTTTTTTTAATTAATTTTTTAAAAAAATACTTTTTACATAATTTAATTTTTAATTTTTCTACAGTTCTCTGCATGGATGACAATTTGTGTTTACACCCTGACAAAAATATTTGATGCTCTGTCAAAGCAAATCAATCTTCACTCTCTCTTTAGATACTAATGATGCCACCAATAAAAGATCTCATCATAAACAAATGTTCTGCACAAAATGGCATGCATAATGGTATGACCCCTAAGGATGCAGGGCATGTCATTTTGAATTTATTTAATCTCTGGGAGCCCTGTACAGAGCTAACTTTTGAGTCTTTGGAGTCTCAAGCAAAACAAGATGATAGTGCCCCATACAGAGTCAGAAACAGAAGAGCTTGCACCTGCAAGAGCCCCTTCTTCACATTGTTGTTTGACGGGGCTTCTTGTTGCAGCGTTTCCTCCCCACAGCACTGGCCCTGAGGTGACAATTCTCTCTTTGGGAGGTGAGCAGAGGAATGGCTCGGTCGCTCTCGCCTTCTGCTGCTGACAGGTTCAGAGCTGCCTTCTCCCTTCACGGCCCCGAGACCGAGAGAATCTGTTCCATATACACCACTTGCTGAACTTGGTATCAGAGTTTGTATGTAATAAATCATTTAAATCCCACCAGGCTGCTGCAAAAGCATTTTTCAATGCTGATCACAGGGAACAGAAGAGTTTGGTTTTCTATAGGTCCTTTCATACATAAGAAACCCTGAAGTAATTTAGCATGCATTGACTCGTACCCTGGCATGTGCAGTGGATGGTCAGCAGAATGGCCAGCAGAAATACAGCAGGGGACAAGACTTGAACTGTCTACGCATGGAAATGTTAGCAAAAGATGTCCCAAAGAGGTAAAATTCTAAGCAGAAATATGGACAGAAAAAACACATCTGTGAAAGCAAAGAGAAGAAATGCTGGTTTGGACAAGAAACAATCTCCCTCTCAGCCTCAAGGATTTGTTTGGTGGTTGGTTCATTTGTTTCTCATTTCGGCCTAGAAAAATTCATTCCTTGGTTTCTAAGTTTTCAAGTACAAGATGAAGCTGGGTAGATTTTACAGCAATTTCTATGAAAAATGCCAGCTAGTCCAAAACCTCATTGTCTGCTCAAAATCAGTTCTCACCACCTAATTCTCACACCACCTAGTGTGATACTAGGAAATTCCAAGGAAGGTTTGGGCTCTTGGTGGATGTTTGCATTCCAGATGAAGCAGTATGAAAATACAAAAGATAATGAGTGGGAAGAATCACTTTTATGATAAGCCAAGAGGTAAGAGTACCTCTCAGTCATTCAGGGTCTCAAAAGTAAAAGACTAGGTTGAAGGTAGAGCCTCTGAAGGCCTCAAAGACTGCTGTGGGCAGACTGGGGAGTTAAGCCTGTGATATTAGAGGAAGAATTATGCATACTATTGAGGGCACTAAGAAATTCAGTGCTCAAAGACTAAAAAGAGAGGGTGTAGTAGTCAGAACATGAGCAGATAATAGTTCTCTTTTTAAAAGAGCTCTGAAGAGAGAGAGAAAAAAAAAAGCAATATTTTAGGCGTATTGTTTAATACCATCCTTAAATTACCTTTTTCCACAATCAAAAGCAGGAAAACAGAAGTATTTTATCACAGAAGAGCGGGAATCACACTTGAAAACGCAGGAGGTATTGAACATTGAATGTACTTATGAGATTATAATTTTATGCAATTAATTTCTGATGAGAGACCAGTGTATGAAAAATATACCTGGTCCGTATGCCCAAAGGAGAGGAAGAAAATGGTTCTTTAAGGCTCTTCATTTCTATAGAAACCCAATGTAAAACTATAAGGACTTTTAGGTGTGCATTTTAAAAGAAATTTCATTTAATTTTAGTAGTTCAGTAATAACTGGACTGGGGTAACCTGAGGTTGAGAAGCATGGTGCACCTTTCTAGCTTCACACAGCACACCAGCAAGGAGATAGACTGGACCACAGGCGTTCTGGCTCCCAGCTGTGAGCTCTAGTTATCAGCAATTTACAGACCAAACCTATTCAGATTGATGAGGGCTTTCTCTACCAGGGGCCCTGCTTTTTAGGATCTGGCTCCCGGAGCCCAGTTAGCACAGGTTTAATTGCATAAGCAAACACTGCTATTATGGAGTGAAACATCAGGATGGCTGTAAATAGTAGGGAGAGAAATTCCTGATACAGAAGTTGAAAACTGGTGTCTCATAGACTTCCACATACCTTCTCCTGGATATAGAATTTAAGAACCCAAACAGTTCAGGGTCAAATGTTTCAGGTTGACCCCTATAGCAGTGCCCCTTTTGAACACTTTTCCTTCTGTCTGCTACAAAGGTTAAAGAGTAGGAAATGCCCATTATTGTTTGACCTCGTGTCACACAGACATTTTAAGGCCCAAATGTGTAGTTATTTTTAGTTCATGCTATTATTTTGAAGCCAGGCACAGGCGAACAAAATCAGCAAACTTCACAAAGAGAGACAATGTAAAACGGTGTCCAGCATTATCTCCCCTTTCAGCTTGACAGGAATATTTGTCTTGATCCTAAGGGTTAGTCCTATGCTTCCTCAAGGAATGTTGAATAACTTCCGCTCACGTTACACAAGCGCCTGCCCGTATATCACTTTCCTGTGTGGCCACTTGGCTGCAATGTGTACAAAGGCTTTGTAATCCTCCGTTCTATTATTGTTTCCTAAGGATGCATCCTGCTTGAAAAACAGCAAAGGAAGGGAAACAGTATCTAACATTATTTCCTAATTAAACTGTTTGCATCATGCAAAGTCTATGATGAGTTCCTTCCTTTTCTCTCCTTCCCTTCTTGTTTACTAAAATCAGTGGATACAAAAAGACGGCAGGAGAGAGACACAATAAACCAGATCCTAATCTCTAGCACAAAAGGTAATGGAGCTCTTCCAGATTTTCACCGGCATCCTGAGGATCAAATTCTTGTCAACGTGCTACTGTAACCTCGCTGAGGGCAAGATTCTATGAAGACATGTAAACTTTACTAAAATAATTTAACTTCTGGCCTTTTACAACTGGAGATATGGGAAACTTATTTATAGTGGTTGGGACAGTTTGGAACGGGGCTCAGTTCTGGATCCAAACTCTCCCTATATTCAAAATTGTTTGTTTGTATTCCTGTCTGGTGTTTACAGGGATGGGACTGAGCCATGAGGCTCACATCCAGAGCTGAATTCAGAACTGAGCTTCCCCAGAGTTCGAGGATGTTTGATCCAATGTCTCGATTTGGGCTGACCTCCAATAAATAGGTCAATCTTGACAAACAATGGTCCTTCTTGGCTCTAGAATCTATACATCTGAGAATATGGGGTTTCATATCTGCCAAACACTCAACAAGCATTAACTGCTGCATACTGACACCGACCCTGAATGGGCAGTCTTAAACTTAAGGACTACCACTGCCCACTTCAAAAACACCACCACTGAGAGGCAGAGACGTGAAACAAGGCTCTGAGGCCGCAGAGCAGCTCAGCAGCATGAGGGAGAAGCCTGGGACTCCTGGCTTTGCATCCTGGGCCCTGAGCACTGGACTAGGCCACCTCTCCAAAAAGAAACTAGTGCAAAACCAAGTAACTATGCAAAATAAAACTCTTCCAGAGGACTCCAGGTAAGTCTCCTTGAGAATTAAGCAAATGAATTTGACATATCAACAATTTACAGAGGCCCTTCTCCAAAAACTTAAGACTTTGACACAGCGTCCTTCCAGAAAATAGGCCTTGCTTACAAGTTATGTTGATGGATATTTTATTAATCAATATCAATTACTCAATGAATGTGTTAAGGTAAAGCCAAAGAGAATTATTCCAAATAAATGCAAAAAAATAACTTTGGAATATATAGAGTAGGAGGTTTGCTTCCACGGGCAAAAGTGCCCCAACCAGAACTCTGCTAATAACATATAAGCATGCAACACTGGAATTCTCCAGCCAGCTTAGATACCAAAGACTCTCTAGATGTTGCACTAGAGCTAATATTCCTCCCTGAAAACATGATGCAAGTAGCGTTTCAAACCAGAAAAGTGCTACAGGTTCACAGCAGATAATGTAGATGATGGGCTACCAGGCTGGCAACCACAGCAAACAGAGAAACAAGATGAGTGAGATGGAGGTGTTGAAACCCAGCCAGGCTGACCGCATCTAGGAGGACTTTCAGCCGTTACTAATCCAGCCATCAAGGGACCTCCATCTCCCTTCAGACAGAATTGTCCTCTTGGCTTTGGCGGAGCTGTTCCTCATTCACATTCACCCAACTGAACACAGGATGAGGCTTTTATCTTTGCAAGCATCATTCATAACCCACAACTGAGAGGTGACTGCCTGAAGAATGGCTCAGAGAACCGAGTGTCTCTCTGTGGAGAGAGAGCTTACAACTTCTGAGTTGCTCCTGAGCCTGAAATACTTCAACCTCACTCTTACAGCCAGACTTTCAGCTATATATTTTCCCTCTCATGTGTACCTGTTGACTTACAGTTCTCACAAGGATGAAATGAAGATCTCTTTTGGACAAATTTACTGTTCTGTGAAGCGCAAACAGTTCATCCTTGTAGATTTTACATTCATAACCAGTACTGACTGGGGAAAATATATCACTCTTTCAACAGGTCCAAAAGCCACATTGTGCAATTCCTGCTTTTATTAAGCTATGCCTCAGACACCTATCAATGTGTAGGTTATGACAGAACCTGGAATTTTTGTATCCTCAGTGTATGCAACTTGTTAACTGTGGGTAGAATCTTTTTGGGATGAAACTGTCATGTGAAATTGCACACTGTAAAATTTATTAGGTTGAGCTGCAAAGATGAACAATGAAGACCCAACTCCATGATTCTCACAATGTTCACTAAAGCATGGAAAAATATGTATGTTTTTCCATATTTTAAGGATTCCCTGGCAGCCTGGGAGTTTACAGCTGTTGCTACGGCTACTGTGCAAAAGCTGTGAACAAGTCAGAAACTGTGGCAAGAATTACTTTCATTCTTCAACAAAAATTCTTTTTAAACTGACACCCAGTAAAGTAACTGGAAAGGACATCAATGATTTCTGTGGTTTTTTGGGGTTACATCTCAAGATAATTCAGGCGGTCATGTAATGAGGAGTTCTAGATACCTGCATTACTTCTAACAAGCATTCCCCAAACTGTGATCTAGGAACTGTAATCTAGAAGACATTGAAAGCCAACCTACAGAATTACTAACTCTTCACATATAACTGTGTAGAGATAGATACACACATATATACACAATCCCACTAGATAGATAATATGAGAAGTTATAAAGGGATATCCAAAGCTTTTTTTAATTTGGTTGCAGCAGAAAATTATTATGATAATATTATGTATGGTGATCAACTTCCTGCCCCCCCCCAAAAAGTTTAGGCAGCTCTTCAGTTTAAAAAGGTCAAGTTGCTCTGTTGCAATATATGCAAGTGAGAGACAAACACTAGCATTCTCCTTGCATTCACCTGAATGAACATTTTGAACCTGAATGTTGTTGAAAAAGCTTGTGCAGAGGTTATGTCCATAAAGAAAGCTAAAATTGATGTAAAATAAAGAAATTACATATGGAAAGAAGTCATTTAAGGAACATGAGCCCAACCAGTGTGCTAATGGAAAGACACAGATGAATAAATAGAAATTAATAACCACAAACTCTCTTGCATTATGAAAAATATATCATTACTGTTATTCATGTGGGGAAGAGGTTCCAGCAGACAGAAGTACAAGTCTCCTTTCCCTGTCATCTGAGACAGACAGAAAAGCAGAGAAAGGGCAGTACTAGAGCATCAGCAATAACTGCTGCAGCTGCAAGAAGTTATAAAAAAAACCTCCCCATCTAATAGTCCCAATCCTAGCAACAATTCCCTCCTTTTTTTTTTTTTTTCCTTTTCTAGTTGTCTTTACCACTTGCTGGTTGTTGGCAAAGTAAGTAGACGTTTACAAAAATGAAGAAAATAAAAAACACAACAAAACCCAAAAACACACTCATCCTAAAGTCTTCAGACTAATTTAGAGCCTGATCTAAAGCCCACTGAAGTCAATGGAAAGACTCCCTGGAGAGAGGATGAGAGAGAGAACAAACCACACGTGACAGATGTTAGTCATGTTGCTTAACTCACTACTGGGAAGCGCTTCGATACTACAGCAGAAAAGAGGGTAGAGAAGAATAGCACCACTGCAATAATCAATTTTCATTAAATTAGTACAAGTCCATAAAACTGATACACTATCATGGAGAGTAAAAACAATGGGGGAAAGTAAATAGTCTGAGCAAGACTACTTAAAAATCTACACAGGTATATCTAGAAAGCTATTTTAAGTAGTCTTTTCTCAAGTGAAGTACATTGTGCTGCCACTGAAAAGTTTTTAAAAATGAGCTGACAAATGCAAGAAATCACATGCAGAAAAGAGTGACATGAATTAACTGAGAGGAAACACAGGGAGCAGCAGGAAATCCCAGGATGGCTGAGGTGTGTTGGTGTGTAGTGATATCCAGCTACTGGTTGCACCAGTGACAACTGAAAAAAAACCATCCTGAACCCACAGACCACGAGGCCAAGGCCCTTCAGTCAGGTTAATCAGCTCAGTCTCTGCCCTGTACTGATATGGTCACGCTGGGTTTGTCTTCCTCCGTCTTAGCTCGTGGAGCACATTATCTTCTAGTTAATTAATCCCCTGTGCTAAGGGCTTATTGAGTGTGCTGAGGATTTACTAACCCAGTTTGAATGAACGCCACTGGCATCAGTAGGCACAGGTATCAGCAGAGGTAATGACACCGCAGCTCCCAGTGTCATGCCCACACACATGGAACCTTCATCTCCAGCCCATCCTAGCAGCAGCATTCCCTCACCTAACTGGCCCATCCCCACCAACTCCCAGGTGGTCACAGCCTGTGCAGAGACACCCGCTCCCAGCTTGGGTCAGCGCCTCCACACTGCCAGTTACTGGAGTTAACCACTACAGGCAGGAACTGATTTGTGCCACAGGGTGTCTGCACAAAGGCACAGAATGATTTCCAGTAACTGTGTGGAAATACTTACCCCATAGCTTTATAAGCAACTTCACATAGGAATGGAGAAGCTGCCTTCATCTGCCATCTGGAAATGGTTTGTGTACCGCCAATGGTATGCATATCACAGTTTGGGAACCCCTGCTTTATACCAAGAGTCTTACTAAGGGTTTCTCTGGCTGCCATACAGCTGCTGTAAAGGCTCTTCACCCCGCATTGTACCACGAGATGCTGAAGACCCCTCAGAGCAGCTGTATAACTGTCTGTAAAACCTCATATCTCATGAATAACAATTTAAACCTGCCTTAAACTCCACTGGCTCAAACGCTGATCGAGCTGATTTATATCTAAGTAAGAGAAAAGACAAACAGATTCCCAGCCTTTCTAAATCTCTTCTCATCTCACTAAAGGAAGGAAAATAATTTCCTCCAAGGCATACTGGAGAAGAAATCCATTACCAGTTACAAAGAAGAGCTGAATGTTATTGTTATATCCAAATAACTATAACAGTCTTTGATTCTACTTCTATTACTTTAAGACAAAAACATGGGGCATTTTATAAAAGTGTTACTAGGGTGTCCCTTAATTGTTACCTTCTTACCACAATTATATCGCATAAAATTTAAAACTAATACAAAAAATCCATTTAATTTTTAATAACAATCACTAAGCAGTCACTTTCTCTGTGGCATGTTCATTTGTTGCCCACTTACAAATATTACATACAGCAAATGTCGAGCCTCTAATTTATAGCCAATTAATTCCTTTTGATACTACCTTTCGATTAACGAGGAGGGCTTAGAGGTACTTGGGGAGCAGGATTTAAACCGAAAGGAGAGCTACAGGAAGCAGCTGATTCATACAGGAAACTGGATGCCCAGTGAGCCATGAGGCAGAGATCCTCAGCCACCCAAAGGCTGCTGTTACAGAGTTAACGGTGCTTGGCCTCGATTAGTCTTTTGGACAAATATTTGTTTGCAAGAGGGTATTTTGAAGGAAAAATACAATAAAAAACCCAAGTCCTTATTCTTGCATTTAAGTTTTACCGAATATTTAATCTCACTTAGGATTTAGAATTGATTTGCCCCTAGTAAATTATTTTAATGAGGTTTATTTGACATGTAAGTATTTCTGCGTATTTTAGAGGAGGGTAAAAAAGGGATGGATTAAGGAAGAGCACTGGGGCCCTCCAAGATAAGCAAAGTTCTAAAATAAAATAAAGGCAACTAACAAATTTACATTTTAAGAGTATGCAGGATGGGTTTCTTATAAAAGTAGCCTATGTGTGTGTGTATATATATATATATGAAATGGATGGAAAAAGTTCCAGAAATGAGGCAATTCAGCTCCTGACTCTTCAGCGTTATTTATCTGATCATCCTCTAGCTTTCTTATTCACTGGTGTTAAAGAATCCTAGGCAAAGGTGAGATGAAAAGGAGAACACAACTCTTGTCAATCAGACAAAAAAGACCCAGTCACTTACTATCATTCATCTTGGTAAGGAAACTCATACACACATCCACGTAGCTCCTATCAGATGCAAAGGAAGAAGCCTTACAGTTCATTTCTTATGGACCTACAGCTCTAAGGGTCTTAGCAGAATGAGAAGGGACATCACTTAGATTATATTAAAATGAAGTGGAGATCAGCCAGGGTCACAGAAGCTTTATAAATATTTAAAAAAAAATGAGTCTATATATTTAGCAAAGTGTCAGGAAAGAAATCACATAGCACATGAATAGAAATGCGGGGCTCAAGACTGTAAATATAAGCACTATTTTTGAACATCTGCATTTATTGTTAGACAAAGTCTACTTGTTTACATGGGCTTCTGTATCAGGTGGAGAACCAATAAGTGTATTTTTAGCGTTAGCAGGTTTTAAACTTGAGAACTTTGGGACTTGGGGGGATTTTGATTAACCTGTTTAGACACAGGGTTTTACTAATATTCTTATGAGGGTATGAGGCATACCCTTATTCTTATGAGGCATACACAATTTTTAAACAAATTCAGACAAGCTAAGGTAATAATATTTTTAATGTCTTATTATTTTGAAACTATTTACAGTGCACATCATCCCAGTTTTCAGCTCAAGTTTTAAATTCTTTGTTTACCCGTATTTCAAAAGTATGATGTTATGTTTCAGAGGAGAAAAGTCATGCATCATATTTAGAGTTTTGTGTGAAGACTAATGAAATAAAGAAAAAAAACCAACTGTATTCCTTTCAAGGGATTTTCCATCCGTTTTTGAATCTGACAGAAGATTTGGGGAGTTTTTGATTTTCTGCTCCTCTGTCTCCCCCTTTTGTAGCCTTCAGCAGGTGACTTTAATGTTTATTGCCATTAATCTGTCTCAGGCAGATGTACAGGGTCTGTCTGTTTTAAGGGATTTTGCCCACTGGTAAGAAGGTACTCAATGATTGATTCAAGTACAAAAAGTGAAAGTGCAAATGAAACACTAAGAAAAGCAAAAGAGTTGCTAACATTAAGAGTTTGATGTTCCAAAACATCACCTATTCAAGGCAACTTGTATTATATCTAGTCTATAGAGTTACAACTTTATGTATTCACTATATATACTTTCATAAAAGTTAATGGTGAGTGAACTGGCATGAATAAAGTATGTAACAACCCAAGAAAAGTCCACCAAATCCAACCACAAGCAAAGGCTTTAAAAAAAAAGAAAAAAGTAGTTCATGAAAGTTTGGTATTTTTCATTGTATCCTGTTTGTTCTGGGTTCCCTCTAAAAGGAGCAGTGCCAAGATACTATGAGAAAGGCTGTTCTTGTTCTATTTGCAGCCCAGCTAGAAGCAGGAAGCACTATAAATCTCGCAAGAAAGTCTGTTCTGCCAGCAGGGCTGATTCTGAAGTTAACCCAAGTTGTGTCATAGCCTTCAACAAGGATCCAGTCAGGCTGAATCATCGCATTTATAGAAACCAAAGAGCTTCAGAAGGGTTTGAATAAAGATCGGGAAAATATCTGAGCACTGTTCCTAGTTCCCCAAATCCTATTCAGGAAGCAGTGTGCAAGAGAGGGACATGGTCAGAACTAGCGACAGGAAAATCCAGGTCCTGCTCAGCTTGAAGGAAGGAGTCGGAGGCAAAGCATGAGGGGCCACAGAGAGAAATGACAGAAACTGAGTACGTCTTAATTCAGGTCTGAGTTTCATTTCCTGGAAAATGTATTTCAGATAGATTTTTTGATAGGATTTTTTTCTTTGCTAGAATTTAAAAAAAATAATCTATCCTGCTGCAGAGATCAATTATATAATATGCAAGATTGCTAATCTGCATTAATCCAAAATTTGAACGTTGGAAAGTTATACAGATTGTTCCCCACTCCATTGCTTGTTTCTCATGTGTTGGCCCACCAAGGATTAAATTAAAGAGCAGTCAGGCCCTTAGTAGTGGAAGAAGTTTTGTTTCCAGAAAAGTATGCTCATTTTGGACAATCAAGCCTGCTTCTCACAGATCTCTTCTTATTACACTTATTAACTGTGCTCTCTTTGAGTTGCTGTGTGAATGCATATGCTTGGAAGCATATTTGCAGTTGACGTGATGAAAATTTCCAATATGTTAACACAGGAGGAACAATTCAAGTATCATCTTCACACTTTTGAATTTGGATTAAATATAAATGAAAGAAAAATCAATGCAGAAAATCAATGCAGCTTTTTGCTGAAAATGAACATGAGGTCACACTGGCAAGGCCGCAGGGTAGAAATAAGCAGCAAATTGTTTCTCTGCCCTTGAAAACATCGTCAAAACCCTGTTAGGGAAAAACTCCAGTAATCTCTTGACGTTTCCTCCCCGCCTCCTGCCAAAACAGAAAATGACTATCCCTTCCACCCCTACCTCCAAACAACAAAAGGAAAACAGAGAAAGAGTCATATGGCAAGATGTCATCCTAAACTATAAGAGATTCAGTTACTTTTTGACCCTTCCTCCCCCTCTCCAAAAGGTAGAATGCAGCGATATTCCGGAAAGAAGAAAACCTTTCTTTATTTACCAATCAGAAATTATATTCTTATGTTGCAAAATGTCTCCTAAATTCCCACAACTCTACCATAGACTACTGGGTTTACTGTCATTACATCATAGGGTTTCTAGTCAGCTCTGACCACAGGGAATATAGATGTATAAAATCCAGACCCTTCCAAACCACCCAGACATAAAACAATGAAACATCTCAAACCATAAAGATTTCCTCACATTCACTGTGACAAATGTGTCTGTAGAAAACTGAGCACCCATCACACCTCCCAGGCTATGCCTACATAGAGAAACTAAATAAGTGTGTGCCCTTGTTGTCTATGGTTGTCCACACCATTCTTAGCCTACTCACAAAGAGGGCTTTGGCTCTTGCCAGCTACTGTTCTCCCAGATTTGTTTAAACATGATCTGAGAGATAGCAAAGGTCACTGATTGTTTCCCCCAAGCAGCATGGCCAAGGTATCTTGGCATGTTGAGAGGGCAGAAGGGCAAGTTTAGCCTTACAGATGAGTCATACCTTGTTTTTTGATCTCCAGGCTAAAGAATCACACACAGCTCCTTGTGTTAGGCTACAGATATCATCTTGACAGTTTGAATTGAGAAGAAAACTGCACGCTTTACTATCTCTCTGTGATTCCTTCGTGCCTTCTCTTGAACGTGATGGTGGAACTTCTGGAACGACTCTAGAACAACCCAGTTTAAAGACCACTAGAAGTAGCTCATTTTCTTACAGAAAAAATGAATCACCGAGAGCTCTAATGTAAATCTAGTTCAGGCAATAAGACAAGGGGATATTTTCAGAACTTTGACTTTCAGTTTTGGCTGAAGAAGCAATACATTGTCTTTCCCTAATGTTTCATATCCAAGACTCCATAGGACCTTTAAATGTTGGAGCTAGACAACACCTCTGTGACATGGTTTGGCCCATGTCATTATTCCCATTCTACAGACAGGAAAATTGGGTCACAACTGGTGAAATACTTTTCCAAGGTTTTTCAACATGTAAGTGTCAATGCTGAAAACAGGATGCGTGAGTCACAAATTCTAGACTCCTGTTTAACTGTGTAATGAAAGGAGATTCTTACTTCAATTTTGTGTGATGGTAGGTTGGTGCCCCAGAATGGCATAGGCTTCCTGAAGTTACCTGGCCCAGCAGTGGCTGGGACTGGCAGGTCCACAAAACAGACAGGAGTACCCAGTACCAGGCTGGAGAACTAACCCTGCTCTAATGGCAATACAGCTGCAACAGCACACCTGGGTCGTAAACTCTACCTCTCAACACCAGACAGCAGGGGGCCGAAAAGTTAGATACTTCAATACACAAGGTCACCAGGCCAAAGTCTTTTTATGGATTCAGCCCTCAAAACAGGATTTAATAGTACACAGTAAATAAGGCCTTGGGCCACACATGGAACAATGAAGATAAAACAAACTACTGAATAGCTACTCATTAAGAGTGCTCTGAACATCCTGTGCACAGAGGTAGAGAGCTCTGCGGAAAAAATAGTATGTGATCAGATAATTAAAAAATGAATCATAATGAATTACACAGGCAACCTTAATTAGGGCATTTCCTAACTTTTCCATGCCTTTCTTTGTGACATCAAAATGTTCTTTCAATTTTTGTGTGCATAGTATTGAGCTCTGCTCAGTTATGCACTAAAGGCCACAGCAGTATTTGTGTGGCAAAGTCACATTAGGTTTCCCCGAGAGGTCTTTACAAGTCATTTGTTCTTTTCTCATCCACACCAGCTTTGTGTGGACGAGTCCCTGCAACCTTTACATTACTTTGATTACTCAAGAGCAAGAACAGATTCAAGCCCTGCGTCTTTAAGAACCGTCAGAAGGAAAAGACAGAACAGCAGAAATACTCGTTGTACAACTCAGCTCTTACAGCTACATCAGCCTATAACCATACCGGATTCCAGCGCATCCGTGGGAAAGTATTTATTTTACCTGTAGGTATAATTGTAAGCAATAAAAACAGTTCAGACCTTGCCAGAAAGGGTGTGAATTTCTAAAAAGAAGGAAAAACTCTGAATTCCAATACCTGAGCAAACAAGTTAGTATAAAAGAAAAAAAGTAAATGAAACAGTGTTGCCAAAACAATGAGGTTATGATTTGCCAACAGCTGGATTGCACTTTCACTTATAAATGCTGCAAAGAAGACTCTGAGTTCTGAGCACATTTTCTTTTGAATCCAATCGTTCTGTTTGTCAAGTGCAAAGGATGTGTAGAGTAGGAAAAAAAAATTAGCGGAAGCTTTGAAAACCAAACCCATCTCTTTTCTCTTGGAAGCCACTTCACCAGTTTGGCAATAAAGAAAGAGCACATCTTGCCAGCTTAAAAAACATTGACTCTGACTCCCTGAAACCAGTTGCAGAGAGAAGGTAGGTAAAAAGAATGAGGCTCCCCCAAAACTACACACGTTTAAAAACGTACCATCGTCTGGTTGACCTTGCCAACTAAAAGTTACAGTTTACTGTCTGAGACCAAGGATACAAAGCTGGAAGTGATGCTTGTCTTACAGTCAGCTTGTGACAACTGAATTTGATTGCAGTCTTACTCTGCCTCATCCCCAGGTTGTCATGTTATTTAAAGCTTCACTGGTACATCACAAAATTAATGAGAATTTTGACTCATTTGGCTCATTACTTGAATTTATACGAATACATTTTTAACAAAATCTCCCCAGACAAAGGTTTCCACTGGCAAGCTCTTGCATTTCCTCATGCACCACAAAAGTAGCCTTCCTGACAACTCTCATTTCCACCCCTGAGTGAAACCAGAACATACATGAAAAGCAAACTAGGTGTGGGAACAAAGTTAATCAACTTCAGAAGCCCTTCCAGCAGCCTGTTTTATAGGATGGTTTAGGACAGGTGTTATTTCAACTAAGCATGTTCGACTAAAGCCCAGCATCTTTGCTTGATAGGGAATTAGCATATCTAAAAATGTTACTAATTTCCACCTGCCAGATGTTCAGAGTTCAACCTTTGATACCTTGATGGGGTCTGTACACCTCTGTACTCACTTCCACCTTCCACCTTCTCAGCTGGGCTTAATTTTTCACATGGAGTTGGCTTCTGCTTCTTGGTCTTTCATAATCTGCGAAATCTTTTCTATCCTTTGACACAATCTAGTTTGCAGCTATTTTTTCACTCTACATTGAAGACTTTTGAGATAATATTGAAAATCCTAGAGATACTGTCTCTCTCTTACTGAGTCTCTGTATTGTTGTATAAACACCTGCTTCTTTCTGCTGTGCACCTAGACAAATGCCAGGTTTCTCTTATATGCCAGTTAGCCCCTTGAATATGAAGGCAGAAAATTGTGCTGGTTTAGTCCAGAAGGTCTGGCAACGGTGAAACTTGTAATGTAACGTCTGGCCAAAATGCTCCTTTCATTAGATTTGACAGATCTGGCCATATTTGAAAGGTATCACACAGCAGTCTCTCCATAAAATTCATCATATAAGGAAAAAAACAGTTGAACTTTAAAAAATGAGATGCATTTGTACTTGGCAACACTGGTTTTCTGATTGTCTTCTAATGGCAAAGACTAAACAAGATGGCTGCAGCAGTGCAAAGGAGACAACTCAAACTGAAGGCCAAAACAAAAAACCTATAGACAACTCCACAATACAGACAATTTCCATGCAAACTGCAACTGTTGAATTTCAGGCCTTTCAGCTGTCTATCTGCTTAAAAGCTTTTTATTCATCAAACAATTTACTTTGTAACAAACCTAGGCCTGGAAAATTTCTGCTCAAAACATGCTTCTTTCACAGAATCAGAAATTAGCTGATGACTTAATAGCAACACTTACAACTAAGCATTATAATAAGGAAGTATTTTATGTACTTGCCTTGCATTCTACCAAACACAGAGATGTAAGAATTGTCCCGTTCTTGTATCACACATATCACGGATCAAAAGTTTACTGGTAGGATTCCCAAATGGTGGAGTTCTTTAGCCTTTTTGAAAGGCTAAAAAGCCTCAGAAGAGCTAACAACCAAATCTTGTGGTTAGCATTTGTGATAAAATTAACTAAATGAAATTTAGCTTGTAAACTGAGGTTTATATGTCCAGAGAAAGACAGTTTAAAAGAGATGTTTAGCCATGAACAAAGCAATGCATGAATAATAGCCAATTCAAAAAGTCCACAGTTCTTTTCAACATATTTGGGAATTTACTGCCACAGAAATAACAGATGGAAACAAAGGAAAGACACAGTTATTTTCACAATAATAATTTGAGGGGTGGAAAAAAGACCTATGCCCTCTGAATTTTTCTTTCAGAAGTCCTGTTCCAATCATACCCAAATCCACTGTATGAATTCTCCAGATACTACTAGCAAGATGATTCAGAAGAAGTCTGGATATATTAGCACTAAATTCGGGACCAGGAAGACTGACCAAGTAAGAAAAAACCATCAAGATCTCAGATACCAAGGGTTAAAATATCTTGGCAAAACCTTAACTATTGCAGATAGGTAGATACAAGCTACAGAATGGCCATCTGGTTCAGCATCCTGTCTTCAACAATGGCCATAAGCAGACCTCGTGTGTAAGTTAAAGCACAGGGGCAAACGTATATGATACTTTCTTTGAGTACTTTCCCAGTCTGTAATTATTTTAAGCTTAAATATTTCCTGACCTTGATGTGACTATTTAGTAACCTTCAATAGAGCTGTCCCTTCCAGGTATTTGCCCCATCTCCCCTTAAAGTCATGCAGACTGTTTTTGCATCCAAAGCATCTGTTGGCAGGAAGTCTAATTCCAGAGGTCTACTTTTCTTTGTTTTGAACATGATTCTTGCTAATTTCGTTTGACAGCCCCTAGCTCTTGTTCCATAAGAGATGGCAACTGGTATCCACCCGCTCACACCACCCCTGATTTGTAGGCTTCTATCCCACCTTGCTTATTTATTTTCTGAAAAGAAGAATTTCAAGCAGTTCAGTTGCTCCTCGTTCATACTTTTGGTCATTCTTGCTGCTGTTTTCTAGGCCTTTTGTGGTGTTTTGGTTTTGTTTCTAACTTTTGCAGTAGAGGGACCAGCACTACACATGGTATTCAAGCTCTGGGTAAAGTACAGGTTTGCAGAATGACATAGTGGCAACTCTTCCAACATTCCAGGACAACAGCCCTGGAACTGCAGGAGAAAGGGAAGGGAACAATTCTCACTGGAATAGTGGCTGCAGAAGTACCTATTCATACTGTAATGATTCGAATCTCAGATGAGGAACAGCCTGGATAATATTACCAATAATATTACAAAACACATTTTGAAATTTCGGTGAACAAACCCAGAGATCCTTGCTACTGCTGATCTATTCAAAGGTGTGATTTATTCAGGGCTGACACATTATTCAAACTACAGAAGCAGCCATTTCTCTACAGCTATGTTGCAGCAGCAGTACTCGCACTTTTCTGTTACTTAGAAACTTCCAGAAACTAACTGGAGCGGCCATATGGGCCCAGCCATACCTATAATTTTCCCCGCTTTTAAATAAATATGGTTCTCTGGGATTAAAGTCAGTTTTTGTGTTTGTGCCTCGTCATACCACCACAATAGAGAAAAACACCTAAAGTTTGAAATTTGTGCTGACCTTCCTCACCCCTTGACTACAGTTTTGTTTTTTGCTGGGCATGTTTCCAATTCAGGTGTTATGATCTGATGAACTTACCAACAGCAAGCACAAAGAAGAGCTGAGAAACCAGAGTTAAGTTTGTGAAAGTTTTTATGCACTTGAAAGTGTCCCCCTAAAGAGCCCATATTCCTGCAAGCTTTCTGCAGAATACTTGCCTATAATTATTTTTCTCATCTTTAAGTGCATTTACATTACACTGCAGCAACAATTGGCACATATGAGCAGCAGATTGTCTGTGTTTTTGATTAGTGTGGCAGCAACATATCCTTTGTTTTTCAACCCTGGGCTAAATGAAACATCTTCCACGGAGACAAATCTCCACAATGATTAATCATGAAGCATCCCATATGGATACTGATATCCCATATGCTTTAAATGAGGCTGGGTGGGAAAACCTCTGCTTCACTCATCTCTCAACCCAACAAATTGCTGGAAGGTACCCACAGGTTCACTCCCCCATGGTTGTAACCTCACTGCAGAACTGGCTGAGAGCAGGTTAACTGCAGAAACCCTTGCTGGTAGAGTACTAATCACTTAGCGGTGTCGTTTTTAATTTAGTTTTTCCATACAGACAAAAGCCCTAAATGCGGTTATACTCACACAGAACTATTTTTGCTGAAGTAGCTGATTTCACTGATGGACCTGATGTAAGCCATACCATTTAAAAGTGCTTTTCAATAGTACAAACCGCACTCCCATGGTAAGGGTTTAGTATGTTACAGCAGGCTTTGGCTCTGCTGCACGCAAACCCCTTCAGCGTTCTGTAGACCCTTCCTGTGATACAACTGACCCCCACTTGGGTTTATATTTTGCATGAACAGTTTCACCACATACTCCGAGACGAATACTCCGAAGCACTGTCAAACTGTTCCATAATGCAATATATTGAGCACAATACACTAGCCAAAATCAGCTCTAAAATAAATAGCCACAACTTGATCGACGTAATAGAGGTCTATTTGCTTATACTATTACTGGCTTGGCCCTCTCCACTTATTTAACTTCAACTCAGAAAGTACATTAAGAGTCCAATGTCCTTTTTCCAAATGGAAATAGAGCAAATTCTTCCTATCTACACACATAAATTAAAACACCAGAAGTACAGCACAGTATTTCTCTATTTATAGCTGGACCTCAGGCCAAGGTATAGGTTCAGTTTTGACTTAACTTTTCCTTCTCCCACACATATTTACTGTCCCATTTCATCAAAATCAATTACTGATGACAGACTGCTTAATTGGTTGGAGACTCTCACTACATTTCTTTCATCTTCTGACCTGCAATCGTTTTAATGTTGTTCCACAGCTGGGCCTCTGCCATCACAACATATGATAAAACCACTAGGCATTTGAGCTTCAGCAAGCAGAGCAATACGAGCTGGATTCCTAGATGCTTTGTGCCCTATACTGAAGCCCCCTGGAATTAAGTTGGCTCCCGTGATGGCTTCTTTTGCTATTGTTCATTCAGGAAGAGTGTCAATGAAGCAACATCTAACTATTTGTTGGACAAATAGAGGCAAATATTGGTAATCAGGAATCCATATCTTTAATCTCCCTCCAGAGCTAGGAAAAATTAGTTCATATTATTATGGTGTTGGCCCTTGCTGGGACATTTCAATCATGACTTTAAGAGAGATTTAGCTTTAACCCAAAGATTTCATCAGCTTCTATTAGTTCAGTACTTGCAAGATGCCAGAAATACCAAGAAACAAAAAACCTAAAAGATAATATTTTCCTTTCTCTGTCACAATGTGGTCTCCATCCAAAGAGCTCAAAAGGCTAAGTAGAAAGAGGGACAGATAAGATTAGTTCAGGAAGTAACTTTGAAGGATCAGCTCCTGCAGTGATTCATCTATGGAGACAATGAGAGGCTCCTCGCAGCACAAACCAGCATCACTGAAGAACACTGGGGGGGTGGAGGGGAACATTAAGACTAGCTATAATGAACTTCTCGGTATTGGTTCCCTGGACTTGGATGATTGGGATCAAACTTCTTAAGATGAGTGTTCAGAGGAACACACCAATGTTTTTGAGTGAAGACTTTTGGAAACAGAAACAGATAAGGAAGATGGTGACAAACTTTTTAGCAGGGCCTGTTGCAATAGGACAAGGTGCAATGGTTTCAAATTAAAAGGGGGAAGATTTAGACTAGATAAAAGAAAGACATTTTTTATGATGAGGGTGGTGAAACAGTGGCAAAGGCTGCCCAGAGAGGTGGTAGATGCTCTGTCCCTGGAAACATTCAAGGGTAGGTTGGACAGGGCTCTGAGCAACGTAGATCTAGTTGAAGACCCTGTTCATTGCAGGGCTGTTGGACTAGATGGCCTTTAAAGGTCCAAACTATTCTATGATTCTGTGATTTATATCATGATTTCTATATATTCGGTTTTAATTTGCCAATAAAATACAGTAAGTGTAAATCTGCCAACTTAAATTTTGTGGCATTGATGGAGATATTCAATTTGCTCTTTACTAGCATTTATAAATGTTAATTTCCTCTATCTTCTACCTTTTTTTTTTTTTTTTTTTTTAAAGGTAACCAGGCTCCTACCTACTTTGTGAGCTCATGAGTATAATTCAAGAATCACTCTACTGACCTCGCTGGAATATTTCTCAGCTCATTATGCTACCTGAGAGGATGAGCAAAGCATAACATATATTATTCAGAGGCTTCACATGATTCCTGAACCAAAGAATCAGGCAAATCTTCACCAATTTAGGTTTAAGGAGAACCAAATGGACCACATTTCTTTATATGGTTTTCTGCACACGATTCCATTTATTAGTCTTGAACTAATGGTGCTTTACTATGAATAAATATGCAAATTGTGACCAACTGAATTAAATCCAAAATCCTAAGATCCAAAGCTGCTCTGCTCTGAGCCAGTACATTGCAACTGCTGAGGAAAGGGCTAGAAGACAGTTATACTTGCCTGGTTCACTAGAAGACTCTAGTGTGGGCTCCATTATAAACCAATATAAGATTAAAGAAAAAGAAAACCAAATCTTAATATAAATCCATCTGAAAGAAAACTTATCAATGCTGTGAAGACAGTGATTTACACTAACATTTAATTTTAGGGACTAAACCATCCCATCTGAGCAACAAACAAAAAATTAACCTATTGTTAACAATTTTCTCCTTCATTATTTAAAACAGAAGCATTCACATAACTCAAAAGTATATCAAACATGCTATTTTTTTAATCACTGCAAACAGCAAAAACAGGACTTTAAACCATACTTAAGCCACAGCAGGGGTTTTACCACCGCTCATTGAAAACAACAGCCTGACCCACATAGTAAATTTCTAACATATCTGTGATTTGTTTTGCATTTAACTGAAGCTTCATGCAGAAATGGCTCTGAGAAACGATGCCAGCAAATAAGATTTAAATCTTCTGCCTTACTCAACATGGAAGTCTGCCTGTATCAGTGACTTTATTTTAGATTTATCACTTTCCTTTGGTCCATGTTTGATCTCCCTTCTCTTGCCACCCCCACAGTGGATCCCAGCTCTGCACGGTAATTTCTCTCTAGCTTTGCAAAGGTGGCAGCTTCTGACAGACTAAGGTCCACCCAAAAGATGAAACAAAATCACCATCGAGTATTTCCACCCAAAAGATGAAACAAAATCACCATCGAGTATTTCAAGGTGAATGCTGCTTTCATCTGAAAAGGAAACCATTCCATCTATCTTAATACTTTTGCCGTGGTTCTTCCTAGTACTTAAAGACTGTCAGAAAAAAAACCCCTAAGAAGTCTTGTAAGTTATGAACCAAATAGAGTTTCTCAGTTACTGCATTAATTGAAGTGTCTGAAGAGTCTCAAGAAAGGGTATCTCCTTGTTTCTGGAGTAAGAGTGAAAATCATCATGCTATTTTGCCAGAGGAGTTAACATCTTGAAACTGAAGGAAAATTCCTAGCACAGGGATAGATTAGATCCTCAACTGCAATTGGTACCTGATTGTTTGGCACTGAATTTTTTGCCAGGGCACTGGAAAAAAAATGTCAAGTATGGCATTATTGCTGCTCCTTTTGCTACACAAATCACCTGCATTCTGGAAGCATGAGCTCCCCAACTGATTCAGTCTGTGAAGGGTAAAGTACTGAAAGACACTCACAGATCAGAAGGGACTACTATGATCCTTCATCCTGATGTCTTACAATGTCTTACATAAGGAAAGCTATAGAGCTCAACCTGCTAATTTTTGCAGTGGAAAGAACTGTATCTCCCTGCTATTATCAGATTGTATTAATAATAACAATAATAATATTGTTATTTATTAATGCTACTGATTATCTAATTGAAGACAGCTTTGTATGTCTGTACCAACCAAAAATTCAGCAAATTTTATTTTCTTTCAAAACAACAACTTAACCCTCATGTCAGTAGAGTATCAGGACCTTAGGACAGACATGTAATTACTAGTAGCACCACACCAATTGAGATCAGGGCAGTGGATTTGGCAGCCATTGGGGAGCTATGGGTTTCCACGCCACCAGCACAGACGAGACCACCAAGGAAGCTTAGATAAACATGGCAGGAGGCTGAGAACTGTGCTGGAAACTAGGACTGAGCTTTGTGTCTGAGTGTTCCAAATAAGATGTTGTTTAGGTATAACAAGACACAGTTATACACAGAAAATACAGCAATGGCTGCAGAGAGGATCTGAACACTTTCTTCTACTGGAAGACGCCAAAATGAATTAAATGCAAATAGATGTCCCATAATTTGTAACAAATAAACCCTGGCACAAACTTAGACATAACACTAACTTCAGCTCTCACTGTGAGGTTTATGGCTTTATGTAACCTTGCACTTTCAGTTGCTTACTTTTTGGTTCACTCTTTTGTTACAACCATTGTTGTCTACAACACACACTATAAAATGTGCTCCAGCCCAATTTTAGACAAGAGTAGATTCTTTCCCATTCCCTGTCTTTCTTTCCAAGTTTCTCTTTGCCATCTCTGTTTACTCTGATGACCTTTGTGTTTCTTCCTGACATTGCCAGTCTCATGGTTAACCTCCCTCTTATGGACAGAATGTGATGATAACCTTTTGTATTTAATAGAATAAAAAATGGATTTAAACAAAAATCCCACCAATATCTGTGAGGGCATTAAATATACTCCAAGTCTCAACAGATTGAAGGGGTTGGACTGATAGAGCAACTGAGAAAACCACATGCCTTGTCAAACAAGCTCAGTCTGTCCCGTAAAATGACACTAGCCTGGTCACAATTACCCTAAATACACAGCTTAATCCACTGCAAGTCTTGTGACAGAAAAAAAAAAAAAAAGCCTGACCTTTGAGCTTTGTAGCAGTCACAAATAATAAGGATGAGCTACAGAATAACTTCATTTTGTCCAGATAATTACATACGGTTCTCTTCACAGCAAGTCCTACCTTATGCTAGAAAAGAAAACTGAAGTCTGGTAGCTGTAATTTAAAAGAAAACGGAAGACCATTTACTAGGAGCAAGAGACATCACTTTGCTGGAAACACAGAAACAGCATCAGTCATTCTGAATGCCACTGACCCTTCCCTTCGGTATGCAGCTAAAAGCAGAAGACAGAGAGAGAAACCAAAGAAAGCAAGGCTGTTAATATCCTGAAGATAATTTCTCAATGTTTGTTAAGGTTTTCACTATCTGAACCTTAGGTCCTGTCTTGTCAAGAAGTGATTTCAAGGAGATGAGAGCATTTTATTATAGATGAAAGATGTCCACACGTGGAATTTTCTTTCTATTCTTTAAACTCACTCTACTAAAAGTAATTTGCAAGACTAGCCAAGTCCCTTTACACATAGAATTTTCCTAAACAAAAAATAAACTGATCTCCCATAATCACTTTGTGCCTGAATTCCTGGAAGATATTTTCCTGTTGCCCCCAGCGACTCTAACTTGACTTCCCACCCAGAGCAACCTTTTGTACACTGGCAAAAGGTAACATATTGAGGGGAACACTGAAGACTAATGTCCCACAGCTGGCTGAATCCAGGGAAATCACTTCAGAGGTTGTACCTTTTGTGGTATCTCTAAGGATGGCAATATCTTTGTGAGACCAACCTTATAGTATGTAGTCTCTGTAGACTCTTCAATTAATTTGGTCTTCAGAATCTATAGGTTAACAAATTCCACAGGTGGGCAGTACAAATTAAACGCTGTTCAAAACAGGTATGGTATGGGAGAAAGATGAATAAAAGAGACCACCATGCTGGGGAATCTCTGGTTGAAGGAAGACAAAGAGCAGTACTGAGAATCAGAACCACTAAATTAATGTGAGAATTCAGTTAAACCAAAGAAATATGAATACGTCATCCTGGGAAAGATATAACACACAAAGAGGAGGCCGTCTGCCTCAGGGAACCTGACAATTCCCACCACTCAAACATCTGCTATAGGCAAGGCCTATGGAAGCAGTTGGATAGTAAATGCTGCCTATCCCTTGGCAAGGAGCTGGCTCACCACTGTCTCTCATTGTCACTGGGGTGTTTAAAGGCAAATGGGGAAACTCTTCCACCCAATCTCGTTCTCAAACATCATACTTCTATTTTTCCATTAGAATTGCCTTTAAACATGATAACAGGGATAGTGGGAACAAACACCAACACATGTAAGGTAGGGAAAGGATTTACTGCTCGTGGCATTAATTCTTCCACTAATAAACCATAACTGCAAATTCAGTTACTCTTAATAGCAGAATTAGGTTCTTACCTGTTACTTTTTGCCATTCACATGACCTTTAGTCATTGGAACTGGAATTGACTTGTGTGGGTGTAGTTTGGTATGAGAATTGAAGGCTCTCGTAATTCTCAAACACACCTACATTGATGTAAGAGCTGCTTAGTGTTTCAATGGAAAAAAAGAAAAGATAAGTAAATCTTGATAATGTAAATAGTGTTCAAGCTTTAGAGATCATTTCCTGAATACATGGAGTAAACTAGGGCAGGGGGGTGGGAGGGAAGACTTAAAACATATTTCAGAAAGCAATTGAAAAATATGTACAGTTTGATGAAATTTGTTATTTAATATGAACTGGGGTGCTGTCAGAATATAGACATATAGATAACTCATCAACTGATCAGTCCTGTCATGACCTGTAACAGCGCTTGGAGCTTATCATGGAAACAGTCAAATTCTTGTTTGTTGTTTCAACACTTGATGTAAACTGGATTACGCTATGATATTCTATTCCTGAACATTCTCAAAAGTCTCACTATCACTGCTCACCCGCAAAACGACAAGGTTTTGGATTTATCATCAGATAGAGGTGCAATTCTTTTTTAAGCTTTCCTTTGTGAGGCTTGTTTGCTATCACAGGTTGAGAGCGTGTACTTAGATGGGTGATGAGGAACAAGCCTCCCAGGCAAATATGAGTTAGCATACAAGCTCTGGAGCATTTCTTCATCCATATAATTTCCCCATTATGAGGGACAGTTTAATAAGTGCCTTTGAACCAGGTTCAAAACAGCTTTTTTTTTTTTATTATTAAATATTTGTTAAAACTAACCTCACAAAGATAAAGCTATAGAAGGAGATTCCTCTGATGCCTATTGCAAGAAAGAGAACCCTACTAGCTTTTCCCATGTAAGACTGGGAAGAACTTTTCCTTATAAAATTTGTTTTGTTTTAGCAATGAAATTGAAGAAAATAAAAAAAGTCATCCCAAAATCAACTCGATCCAAATCACATTTTTTTCCCATTCCTGCTATTGAAATGAAAAAGGATCTTCCCACCCTATTATTAACATACAAAATTAAAACAGAAAACAAAAATAACACTTTTTTTCTCTCTTCCCTCAAATGCCTATGTATGATAAAAATTTTGGAGATGAGAGATGATCAAGAAGATCCTCACATGGGCTGTTATTTGTTCAGTGGCTGGGAAACACAGTTTCAGATTCAGTTCCCTCCTCTGTGTGAGGTTTGAACTCACACTTCCCACCCCAATGCCCTGAGTTACATGAGCTAATTCACAAACCACAGTCAAACTCCTGGTTTGATTTTGGGAATGACACCATCTTCTGACTAACCGTTTCCTTTGTCGGCTCTTCTGTAGTCTGTGCATCTCAGAACAGGAGGTAACTTTCCTAACCAGAAGCAATTGAACAGGCAGACATCTGAATTAATTCTTCTATGTGTTTCCTGCTGAGTGCTCCAGTAACAAGTGTGTGGTGGAGCCAAGTGCTCCAGTAACTGGCACTGGGGAAGCCAGTCCAATGTTGTTACCAGAGGATCAGAGCAGGAATCAAATTATGACGCAGAAAAATGAATAAGGGCGTGAATTTATTTCTGTGTTGGCTTCTCAGCAGCAAGTTAATGGTGCGTTTGGACCCACAGAGTCATGGCTGTGGATGCCCTTCCCTGCAGTGCCAGGGAGTAGTGCCCGTTCAGCCTCCCCATTGCTTCAGTCAACCCAAGGGCTGGCTCAGAGGCAAGACTCACAGGAGGGATTAGAGAATCAACAACCACCTTCTTAATGAGATTTCATTTCCCTAATGCAATTACTTGTTTTAATCCCACTAGTCCTCCCTCAAAGAGTCCCCAGAACAAAACAGGCTACATGAAAGTGAAGAGACCAAATAACAGACAACTGAACATCTTGGGCATCCAAAGTTCATTTTCAAAAGCTGTAACTGAAGTAAACAAAATGAAAAAGGAACTTTTCAGTCTGAAAAAGCAACTGAAAAAGCCAGCAGGGAGGAGCACACGATGTACCTAATGCTACCTCATGCCAATGATGGTCCACCCAAATTTCCTTTATGGTCAACGGAGAGTGGCAGTCTTTTCCCAAAAGCAAGTCAGGCCACCTGGGTGAGGTGGCTGCAAGACCACTTCTCATCTGTATTTTTGAAATAGACTTCTTTTTAATTCTAAAATATAAACCTCTTAAAAACGCTCACTAAATCATAGCAACCTTCCTCATGCATGAGCAAAATACTTCTTTTATTAATGCTCTGGTTATCCTCTTTAATGCTTGAGCATCTTCTTTTTGACTTTAGCACCCAGTAACAAATACATGAACCAAAACATTCCAGGCTTTGTATTTGGCCTATGTAAAGATTTCAACTTTCCTCAACTTAAAGGAGGAATCTGGCATAATGATGGATAAGAGAGGAAAATATAATTTATCAGCAGCAATTAGATATTTCTGGAATGCAATCATATTTTTCCATAACAGTGTTCGTTTCAAGGCACAGTATATTTTCTATAGAGAAGATGAGACCGTATATAATCTTTTTGAGATGAGAAAAGTGTTTACAAATCAGCATGTTGGCTACACTTCCTGCTACTGCCACCGGATTTGGAAAAAGGGATCTTAGTAGCAGAGTAAATACACAGCAGTTTACTCCCAGAAACTTGGCTTTAAATTCTAACGAGGAAAAATAAATGTGATAGCCTCCATCCCAGTCAGCACAAGTGATTTATCATCACCGACCCCTCAAAAATCTGGTGCAGCAGCCAGCGCTCATCTGGCAGGAAAAGCCTCAGTCTAGAGAAACTGGAGACTCGCCTGTCAGCAAGAGCAGCACGTACACCACTTGTCTGTTATACTGGTAGGATTTATTTTTCAGACCATCAATGTCATTAGTGATATTAGCAAAACTAAGTATATAAAAGAAACTGGTAAAAGTTGAAATTCTTAAAATAGAGCTGCCTGGAAAACAAGATTATTTTTTTCCACGGCAGAAAACAGTAACACGTTTCTCCTGAGAAAGAAAAAGTTGACATTTCAGACACGGTGGAGATATTCCTGCTGTGCATTGTGCCAGCAGTCTCCTTTGGATGGGGCTCTGGGACAGCACTTATCCTTCTTCACACACTGCCATGTCCACGCCTGACCAGGGGAGATGGTGCAGGGATCCGAGGATCACTGTGAGTCTTTAGAAATGACACCTCCTGGGGAGTCTCACCCATAAGGGAGTAATGAGATGAGACACAGCAGAACTTTTAACTCTTTTACAGCACTACAGTGGTTGAATGCAGGGCATCCAATACTTCCATTTTCAGAATTCTGTTTTTCAACAAAATTATAAATGCATTTCCATTTGAAAGAATTCCTTTTTTCCCAAGCCTGACAAAAGAATCAGTTCCAACAACAACAACAAAAAATTCAATTTGGTTTAATTGCTTACACTTCCCACATCATCTCACAGAACTGAAAAGCACCAGCAATTCTCCTTGTCATTTCCATTTCAACCCTGTCACTGGCGCTGCAAAATCAGATCCCAAGGAGAAATACCTTTATAAATCAATGACTAAATGCTTTCATGAGATTTTTTTCCCTCAGCCTTATCTTAAAAGGGTGATGTCTGACTGGCAACACTAAGAAGAGAATTCTTGTTATTGTCCTCAGGCTAGGCACTCTTTTGGCAACTACAAAATAAATTTAGCCAAACCATAAGCTCTAGTAACTATAAGCATTTGGCATTATCTCTCCTGAAAATATAGCTTTTCTCTGTAAGTTTATTAATGAGCAGATATTTTCAGTTAATTTTTCAGTAGAGTTTCTATCTAGGCTTCAGAGAAGCGAAAGGGAGTTTATAGGCACACAAAGCAGGAAAAAACAAACTGACTTCATCTGCTGGTGACTGGTTTTTTGTCAAATGTACATAGGCAAAGGGCTTTAGAAAAGCTGGAAATTAGTGTTTTCACCTTCTTTGCTTGGATAGCTATCAAACATTTTTTATTTTTAGCATCAAAGTAGCTGAAAGGGCATTGTTAGAAAGAATGGGCTCTCTCTTGGCTCATGCAATAAACTTCAGGGAGGGGGCTTAACTTCAGAGACTGCTCTGAAAAAATGTTTTTTTCATTTCAAATCCAGCTCAGCAAACTCTGTTTATTCTGTTCCTCAAAGATTATGGTCTTATTTAATTGTACAATATGTTTTTATGTATATGATTCAGTTCCTGTAATCAGAGGAGGACAGCAATAATATCTTCTAAGAACATAATGATCGCTCTGGGTCAGACCAAAGCTATAAGTAGCTCCATATCCCGTGCCCAGCAGTTGTCACTGGAGGATGCTTAGCCAAAAAGCATAAAAACCAGGGCATGCAGAAAGTCATTCCTCCCATCCCCTGCCCCAGGTTTCCTCTCTCAATTTCTGGAAATTAACTGCTCGGGTTCTTCCTAAACCAGACACTACTCTGGATTATTGTGCTCAAGAGCTATCTAATGGCATTGTATGGCTGGTAAGCGAGGCTGTGCCTGCTGCTTACTTGGGGTTTGTTCTGTGTGGCCTCTTTGGTCTTGCCCTCATTATCACCTCTCCAGCTTGTTTCTTGAATCACGTATTGGCATCTGAAGCAATAAAAAAGCAGACTTCAGAGATACCAATTTTCGAAGAGCAGATCAATAGCATGTTTGTTATAAAGTTATTTGTAGAAACCTGATTTATTATTTTATAGTGTTGGCTAGAAATTATATATGCACACACTTCTTAAGGCACTGAATCAAGAAACGAGATCTTGGCCAAGATCTCAAAATTAGGAACAAAACCCACGCCATTCTGGCTCTGCACGTGCATTTTCCAGGTCCTACAGAATTTTGTGCCCAAATAAATTCTAACACCTCATGGCAATGAAATAAAATGACTCGAGATACTGTATCCTGAAGTCACTGAGTAAGGCAGCCATCTATTACCACCAACACAGCCAGTACTACTGGACATAGCCTCATTTTTGGGAACTCCTCTGCCTTCTTTTACAACAGGATTTACTAAAGTGTCCCCCACAATCTGCTCTTGTATTTCTGTACAACCACCAAATAAAAAGCAGGAAAGTGATAGTGCCTACTGTCAGATGCGCTTCTGTGTTTTATACTCGTCTGGTTTCTCATCTTAAAATAAATAACCCAGCTTTGGGCTAGTTTCGCAAGCTTCAAATAAAAGACAATCATGGAAGCAGAAGTCTCAATAACACTTAGCATTTACATTATTAATCTTCACACGGTACGAACATTAATTAATTAATCTCAGTGAGTGAAATTCAGCCCCTCTAAAACTCTGGTGACTTTCGTGGATATTTGCCAGGGAGAAATTTAACTTAGGATTTTTTTCCTTTTGTCAATCCTGCTCACTCGAATGCTTGGAGCAGTTTGTATTTCCCACTCTGCCAGTGGCAAAAACCTGCTGGCAGAAGCAAATCTCATGACGTGCCTGATGGCTCTATTGAGGTAAATCCTGCCTCTGTAAGTGCCGTGCAGTGATTTCCTGGGTATAACCAGTGGCAAAGATTTGGCCCACTGTGAACCAAAGGGAAGAATGAACCTACTGGGAAAACAAGAATAAACCTCTTCCAGCTCGCTCAGTTCTACTTTAACGTTTAGAAACTTCTGCAATTCCTAATCCACATTTCTCTAGAAGCGAAATAGAAACAACAATTTTGCCTCATTTCTTCCATTTCAGCAGCTCACTCTTTTTAAATGTCGCAGACGGAATCAATGTCACTCATATAAGAAATTTTAAAGTAAAACGTAGAAAATACTTTCTTTTAATGCTCAAACCTGCAGCAAATATAAACCATTGTAAATGAAACCTAATTTGCTAACATGCAGTGCTAATTTGATTACTCTAGATAAAGGTCTTAGTGGGACCAATTGGCGCTTGCTGCAGTGTGAAACCAGGAGGATAATTTGCTAAGAGAAAAGTGCAAGCTCTCTTTGGCACCCTGAAATGTGTTCAGTTGGTTTTGTGCTTTTGCATTTGAGTGAGTACTCCAGCACAAATTGGGCACAATTAGCAGCACATTTAAAAAAATACAGCTCAGTTCTGGTGCTAATTTGTCCTTGCAATAACACCAATTTCCCCTGTATTTACACTCAGTAAGCGTACAGAGGCTAACACAGAGGAAAGCTGTGGACAATTCTCATTTGTATAGCACAGAGCAAATAATTCTTTGTGCCCCATGTGAAATGAGTCGAATATCTCAGCCCACTTTCCAGAGAACATGTGTCTACATCACAAAATCTGCCACCACAAGTTGGCACTAATTGGCAGTCTCAGCAAAGTGGCAAAGGAATGAATGGCCCCTGGATACCGAACTAACATTTTTCCCCTACAGGTGGTCTTTTCAAGTCGGAATTGAGACGTACATTGTTTAGGCAAGGTGAAGTTTGTGCTGCTGGTACATGTTTTGTTGATTCATAGAAGATTTCAGTGTACAGCGAGCATTTTCATGAGCGTTACATTCACACTATTAAAAAAATAAACAAAACCCTTACATTGTGTTAAAAAACAACAAAACAAATTCCAGCTGTCCCTATTTTTTCTCCCACTTTGCCTCCTCAAAATCCTTAGTACGTTCAAAGGCACGATCAAATCCTTTCAGTTCTCTTCAGCATATATTGATGAAACAGCTCCCTTAGATCTGATACCAAACCAAAAGATTAGAATGCCAGCTGCTTTTATCAGGGACCTGACTCTACAGACTTTATTCACATATAGCCCAGTTTGTGCCATTTTCTAGGCCTTGTTCAAAACCCACTGATATCAGTGGGAAGCCCTCAAAATTCCAGTAAGCTTTAGAAAATGTCCTTTGGTGAGAGAGGGGCAAAGGAGTTCAATCTGCATAGTACTGTCACAGGAAAAAAATATATCAGAGATGCTTTCAGTATTGGAATATAATTACATTTACAGGGAAAAGAAATTGTGGACTAAATTTCAGAATGATTGAAAATTAAATCCAGATAAAGCAAAAGCAGAAATAAGTTAGGTATTTTTCCTTTTTTAACAATGGCAATTAACTAATGGAACAAGCTTCCAAAGGAAACACAGAAGTCCCTGTATGGTCACATCTTCAGCTCCAGGTAAGATGCTTGTCCAGAAGATGCGATTCAGTTATCAAGGACTAACTAAAATGTTATGGCATTTGTTATATGGCTCAAACTAGATGATCTAATTTAATTATCTAACCTATAATTAATTCATACATTTTTAGATATATTTTCAAAAATTGCCACTTATGTACTGTAAGATGAGTTGATTGATTTTTTTTGTTGTATCCCTTTCTGAAACTTCCAATTAGTACTTGCTTGTTTATATTTTCTAGCAGGAACTTCTCCCCTTTTTCAGAGGCTTGTAAATGTGAACAAATACTGAACAGCAGAGCAATGTGTGTAGTAATGTCTAAAATGGAACAGATTTTCACCAAACAGAGAAGCAGCACTTACTGTTCAAGGCAAGAGACGATTCATTCTCGTCTTTTGGTTCAGCCACTGTCCAGGAAACAGCACAAATCAGTGCTTGTGGGTTTCAGCCAGTGCAAAAGTGTTTGTGTGGAATGGACTGAGACAATAAATCTCATTTCACACAGACTGGCACACAACAGTGGGACACAGTTGTTCAGTGCTAACAACTCAGCCACAGGTAGGTACAAGACCAAAGTCTTATCTTGCACTGATGGCAAAGAAAAACAGAATGTTTCTGCTGTTCCTATGGGAAGGAATCTTTTCCTGCCACTATTCATAAGCACATAAAGCTCCCCGAGCTCTGCCCCATTCATTCATTCATTCAAACTGAGCAGGAGTCAGGATTAGCAATCTGTAACTTAGAGCAGATAAAATCCTGCACGGTGCTGGGTCTGAAGCAGGCCAGCTTCTGAACTGTGACTCTCAAGTGTCACATCTTGGTCTCAGCTTTCACTTTATCCACTCAGAGAGTTGAATGTACCAGCCGTTTGGCCAATACATCCTCGGGAGTAGTTTAATACCAGATGCCCGAAGAGAAGCTATCACAGTGGTTATCAATAATCACCTTCTAAGGAACAAAAAGGTATTTCTGGGATTCTCTCGAGGAATAGCTTTTCAAGTCATCCAAAAAGAATTTTAACCTGTCTGGCCTTTTTATAAGATGTAAAAGGGGACTTCTGTATACTGTTTTTGCATTGTTTACTTAGAGGGATGCAATTTGACATCATTGCAAATTGTCCCAGAATAACTTTGACCTGTAACTCTCACACAGATTCACTCAAGCTGTCTCCAAGCTAAGTAGAGAGATTGGAAGGAAACAATAATTGCTTGCTGTCAAGTACAGCACAAACCATAAGAAATCTGCTTTGTGGCCCTGACAATCTTTGCTCTATACGTGCCAGGTCAGCTTCTTAAACCAAGTCAGCTACTGCACCATTCACAGCTTGGTGGCACAGTCCCACTGAGATCTGCTGTTCATGGGTAAAGTCACTGGGTCTAGTCTTGTGGGTATCAGCCATGATTTCTACACACACTGGAGGGAAACGGGTACCAGTAGGACAGGTGAACAGATCCAGCAGGGTAAGGATTGATCTCGCTGTATGGACTACAGCCAGAGTGTCAGTAACTATGGCTTTCACTGTGAAATAGAGCTTAAAGCCATAACACCATTCTCTCACCTATAGAGGAATCAAAACAATATCCTGTTCTTTGTCACTTCCCACAGTGTACATGACTGATCCCATATTCCTAGAACTTTGCTCCTTTTCATTCCACCTTGTCTCTGACCCTAGGTACAGAAATGGAAGAATACTGTTCAGAAAGAAAATAGTTATCCTGATGAAACAACACAGCATTTGGCACACTCCCCTTTTGCACCATGCTTTGAAGCAGCACAGAGCTAGAGACTGCAAGTACTAAGTGTTTCTGTTATTATTGCTCTTGGGCCAAATTCCCAAAGCGCCCTGTTTGGCAATTAATTTGGCTACCAAGACTAACCCCTGCTTGTCCTCAGGCTGCTACAAAAGGAGCATTAAAAGCAGAAACCAAAACAAATAATACCTTAGAGAGAGAAAAGACTCTAGGAATGGAGTGGGAGACCAGACTAACTGAAGCTGGGGAGGTCCAGCTTTGTGGCATTGCAGGGCTGTTTTACTGCTACCATGCACTGGCTTCTCCTGCCCGCCAAATTAATTTCCTTTCTTTTTGATGTTTAATTCCAAAGAGTTACACAGAACAGGCATTGAATGAATGTTATGTTTTGCACCAGTCAGTCCAGTCTGTGCTCTTCCCTTAGGCCCTACCTGTCTTCTAAACAAGCCAGATATTAGACATGGTAGCGGGCTCTGTTGACTGATGTGAGTGTTGAAATTAGAGCTTTGGTTACTGCTACCACTTATATTTGCTTTACACTATTTGGAAAAAATTCACTAAATACATTTGGATAGCAGGTCAGGCCAGTTAGCAGTATTTATTTATTTCTGTCCTGCGGACTGGCCTGGCTGAATGAGAAACTCACTGTAGGGATGACTTGGCTGGGCAACAGAATTGCATTTACTGCTGCCACTTATTTATCCCAAACTCTTTAGAAAAAAGTTCATCCTCTGGAGTTTTATATTTTACAGCATGCCAGGAATTTTATTGACAGTTTGCTTGTTGATAATCATGAAAATTTCTTATTTTAAACAAAAATAAAAATAAACCAACACTAAGCCAAAGTAAAAAGCCAGCTTTTAAGGCGATAGATGATACGTGCTATCATAGCTGTGACTGACTTCCATTAGAAAGAAAGAAAATGACAGTAAGAGTTGAAAAACAAGACAGAAGAATCCTCCTTCATTTCGTGTCAATCCCCTAGGTGCTGGGTACAGTGAAAATATAGTACCATAAATCAAAGCTAATACCAACAGCCAGATGGTTCAAATTTGTGTACTAAGCGTTAGGCGCTAACAGTGCACAACAGCCTGTTGTCTTTCCACAGGAGGGTTCCCAGTTTTGAGCAGCTAATTAGTCTGAGGCCCAATCTGAACTTTTTTCCACACAAAAATTAATGTATGCAGAAGCAGGCTAAAATCCCTTTCTAACTTAGACCAGTGAAAACAGGCAGGAGGAAATTTTCCGAGGGAATGGTATAGACAGGAGCTTGCTCAGAGAGCCAACATGGGTTAAGAGAGAGAAAGAGGGAAAGAAAGAAAGAATCCTTGGAGAAGAGAAACTGTCCATCTTCAAAGTTTACTTGTGAAGCTGCTGCACCAAGGGTCAGTGTGTCACAAACTTAGTACAGGTGGTGGGAATAAATATTTTACAGGTGATATAATTTACATGATGCTTACATTTAACTGAGTCACCTGCTATGGCAGTCCTTCAGAGACTTAGTGACAGGGACACCTAATTTGTAGACCCCAAATGACCTAAACCAACACTCTGCCTTGCTAAGCTGATAATTTTGCCTGGGAGTAGTATTCTCTGGGAACTTCACTGGTAAAACCGCTGACACCTAACCCATTAGGCAGCAGACTTGCTGGACTGTGCTGATGACACAGATACTAAACTCCGTTTCCACTTCCTTCAGGCACCCAAGAGTTTTTTTGCAGATTGGAGCCTCAGCTATTTAATGGGCCACAAGCCAAAAAGGTTCTGTAAAAGACAGATTTTTTTTTTTTTGGTTCCTTTTCCCTCCAGAGAGCAAGCTTCATATATTCAGATGTGCTAGGCACTTTGGCAATGCTGAGATCCAGGGCACTGCAATAATGTTTAATCCCATTACTAATGCTTATTTTAGAATCTGCTTGTCCTTAAAGACATGATAGTGATCTTAATTATTGTCTCCAACATGTATTTGCCTGAAATAATTATTATACTTCATTCCTATAGAGACAATGAGATAAAACTCTAATTTTGTTTTATTGGCCCTTCTATCCATCAAGAAATGAGTTTCTTGTGAGAGCTTTGAAGTAGTCCCCTTCACGGATTAAACCCCTTGAAAGTACAAGAGCAGAAGGGCGGGGTGTGGGGGAATTGAAATAATTTACATCCCAGCAGACATGTAATGGGAATCAACAATGCAACTAGACCTACATGAGGGCTGAGAGGAAAACGTTGAGACATGCTATTCAGCGTGAAAAAAAAGTCTGTTTAGCTGCAGCTTTTAGCTCAGGAGACAGCCAAGGGCTGCAGTAAGTCAGAGGAAATAAGTAGCAAAAAAAAGGAGAGCTTCCCTAATCATATTTAAAAAAAAAAAAAAAAGAAGAAAAAAAGAAAAAAAATTTTAAAAAAGCTTTACTGGATAAAAGAACATCAGATGCTTAACTGTCACTTGGCTGGCTGCCAGGTTAGCTCAGGCTCAGCATCACTGTCAATATGATCCAATGTATAGGAAAACAGATAGCACAAACTCTAAGCAGCAGCTAGATTTGATGTTAGAGCGATGCAAGATATTCACTCCAGATCTCTCCTTAAATATGAAAAGTATTATGCTCTGAATTTTGCTACAAACAAAATTTCAGCCACGTTTTTCTCAAAAGGCAGAGCTGTAACCGAGACTGGTTTATGTATTTACCTTCAAATGAATGCAGGTTGTTCTTTTTTAAAAATTGTAATCAAGGTAGAAAAGAAAACCTATCCATTAAAAGCAAACCTTTGAGCATAAGAATTCTACCAGCTGTGATGACAGTAGCAAGGCTCAGAATGCAGTTGTAGGCAAGGATGGATCTCACACAATCCTTGGAGCCGTCTCCTGGGATGGAAGGAACACTTTGGGGCTGGTCTGGTAACGTCTTCTAGAAAGCTAGTGCTTTCCCACGGAAACCAATGGTATCTTTAATTTTTAGGAACTTGGTTGTAATGGGAGCTCGGCATCCTGCCCTGCAGCCGACAGAACAATTACACATGCTCTGAACTTTATGAGCAATAAAATTGATCTAAAATTTAATCATGTCTTTAACTTGTGCATCTGACTGAAACCAAGAGTGCTGAGGCCCCTGCAGACTGGAAGCGGAATGGTGGGGGTACTTTTAAATATAGATTAACATGTCTTCAAAGAAAGAAGGTTAAGAAAAACACCTAAAAAACCCGCCCCAAACCTAAGTGTGTTCAGAGCACAGATTTTCCTGTGCCGGGCTGTATGTAGCACATGTGGCAGATAAGGCAACCCTTCCTCTCCATCTACCCATCATGGATGTAGCTATAAAACACTTCTTTTTATTTTTGTATGCAGCATGTTTAAATTTCTGAATCTCTACTATCCATACAAGCAGCTCTCATTTTTTTTTTTTGAGGCACAGAGGCAGAGACACAAGGGCTGTGCATTACCTCTTCCCCTCTGCACACGTAGACTTTTGCTCTTTCTGCCTTCTGGCCTTAATGATGCCAAAATAAAGATCTCTCTGTCTGACAGCAAGTGGCTGCTCTTTTTAGTGAGCCTTCCCACTGTACAGCAGCCTCTGAACTACTGTGCTATAAGAAAAGTATATTCACTTCTTCCAAATGCAACCTAGAAAGCCCAAACAGTGGGGAACCTCCTACTTGGTATCATGCCAAAGAAAGCTTGGAGAGAAAAATGGCAGCGTGCAGACAATGGTACAGATGGTGCTGGTCAGAAAAATACTATATATGATTAGATTATCACAAGAAATGCAATGCAAATGGTAATCACATGTATGTCACCGGTGCTAAATATAAATGTGTTGGAGGCCTCCCATACGGAGAAAGCTCAGCTGATATTGATAAGATTTAGTGCTTCAGTTGTTGAATGAAAGGCTTCAGTCCAGCTTAAAGGTATGTGCTGACACCTTCATTGTATTTTTTTGTAAGGAAAGGCTCATATCCTCTGAAAAAATATCATCTTAATCATGCAGACAGCAGAAAGCTCAGGCTTCTACACCCCACAGGTTTTACAGCTCCATTCATTTTGCAGTCTCTCACTGGCCCCGGGAATGCTGCGCAGCAGTTTTCTAAGCTTCCTTTTGCAGATCCTACACTTGCAAACACCAGCCTGGTGCAAGAAGAACATATGGTCCTATGAAACTATCCTGCTCTTAAAAAAAACCCAAACATATTCTGATAATAACTTCCTCTGGGCTGATTAATATTCTCTAAAATTCTCAGCACTATTTAATCATGTGTTAAAAAGTACTGTTGCTGTGCAAAGAACAAAAGGCAAACTTGTCTTACAGCTCTGCAGCATCGATGGGAGACGATGGCTTTTATAACATCAATGCATAAGAAATCCCACCACTGTATTTAGGAAAAAAATCTGTAATATTTTTCTGATAATACTGTCCACAGGGGCCACACCGGCTGTCTGCCGGGTTTCTGCCGGGCAACAACCATGGGTTGTGACTTCCCATAGAAGCAACTGTGTCATTTTATTAGGAAGTAACAAGTCATGCAAAATCACATGCTGTATAACATGGTTTCAGAAGAAGTGCCAGTACTGTAAATTTAATCAAACAATAGACAGAAAGAAGTAGAATTACATCCGTCAAAGTTCAAATCCCTCTATGATTACTGTTGGCAGCAGGCTTGCAGACACAACAGACTTTTGTCCTTACTAAGGACAGTCCTTACAAGGACTTCAAATCTTACAAAAAGAGGATCCTGTCATTATATCAGAACCAGGGGATAAAACTTTGAAGCAGCCACGGGACCAGACCTCGAATCTTCTCTCCCTCAAATAATTGTCCTCACCACTAATGTATGAAACAAGGGCTCTGACAGATGACAGCTATAAAAGCCAGCCTAGATCCAGGGTTTGAAGGGACGACTTCCCTCTGCTGTTGGCTCTCCACCTGCGCCGTGTTCCCACCCTACAGGAAAAGCCAGGGGACCTGAATCTCCACTGGCACTTCATCCACAGCTGTTCAGAGCTTTCCACCTCTCCCCAAACTGCTGCTAAAGTGCAGATGCACCTCTGGTCTGCTCTGTTCTCTGGAGGATGAACACCCGTGGGGGATTTAGGCATAAGGAAAGGTAGGAAAATCTCACACCTTAAACATCCCAATAGAATTAACACAGGTCTTTCTTGGTACAGGCAATCTCTATTTTGAGTGCAAATTTTCACGTATCTCATGGGAGGTGAAATGACTTTCTTACAGCCAGACATTCAAATAACAAAGTTGGTTTTCCCTCCCCATTCATTACCAGGAAAATATCTGCATGGTATGAATATTGCCTGGTGTTGCAGTACTGGGTTTACAGAAGTTTAGGCCTAGCTAAGCAAATATGAATAGAAACCCCTGCAAAACGCTTACATTGTACTAAGTTTGAAACTTAGGAAAGCCCCAGTTCCGCCCAATACACTGTCAATGGTTCCCCTCCTAGCCCAGATGGTAGAGCCTGGGGAAATCCAGTAAAGCACCCGTAGAAATACTTGGGGAGTAAACAGAAATGTTTGGAGCGCTTTCTTCCCTCCCCGCACTGTGCAGGGGGAGAAAAGGGAGTAGAAATTTCAACAGACACTTTTATTTCTCTGCTGTTACATAATTGCCTGGTGCCTTTGCCGAGTTTCCTCCCTCTTCCAGCAGGATCCAACCCATTCTAGGCTGGGAAACCGAGACAGAGAAAAGGTATGTGACTTGCTCAGGGCTACGCAGCAAATCGATGGCGGAGGTGGGAGGAGAAGGTACACGTCCCGGCAGAGCTGCTGCTGAAGCCCTACAAGACTCCACATTCCTGCCATTCCTTGCACATACTTTTTCAAACCTGAAATGTTGCTGCATCACGGGCTGACCATCCGACTCCACGCACCACCTGCTCCTTAACGAGCGCTTCGCCGTCCGGGGTGCGCAAACAGACTCTGCAGCTATTGCTTGCCTTTCTTTCAAGATGATTTAAGATTTCTGGAAATCGTGCCCATCGCACCCAGTATATTCACTGACCAGTGATTTTTCTTTTTGGTAGCCTTCCCTAACCACAGGCCTCATTTAAGCGTCATCGACTGAGCCTCCTATTCTTTTAAAATTCTGCAGTAGATTCCATTTACTAATACTAACAGGAAATCCCATGAATCTGCCTCATGCCCTTTCACTGACTTCACAAATCCAATTGATACAGATAGAGCCAATTTCTGAAACTGCAGCTGTCCACACTTACAAAGCTCTGACTGTTAGATAAGAAAGTGCCAGCTGGAACAAGAAGTTTCTCCTACTACTAGATGCCACGCTCTCAGCCAAGCGGGCAGCTGTCAGCTTGGGTGGCGGCAAAGCTGCATAAATGGGAAACCCTTAGATCCAGTCCCTTGTGCTCAGCTTAAAGCAATTGAAAAGTCCCACAACAGGAAAAGCAAGCAAATCTCAGTCCCAGAAGAAGGCAATTGCACTTGTCTCTGAATTTCCAATTCTGGCTACATAACGCCGCATCCCCTATGGACCACAGGAGCTGGAGCCTGAGTAAGGTTCAGTACTTGGGCCAAAAAGCTATGTTTGGCCCCTCTTTTGACCCAAGAAGGGCCATGGTCCCAGCTTCACTGAAAGAGAAGCTAAAGGCCTCTTCAAATCTCAGCAGTGTTTGGCACTTCACAAAGTTAACACATGGTTTTATGATGATTTTCACTGCTGGTTTTAAATCTTGCATGAATTTTAACCTGCATATGATTACAGATCCCAAGAAGTTTTAATAAAGAGATGCTAGGCACTAAACTGAAAGGGAGGGAATGGGCACACTAGTCGGCTCCACCACCCTCGACCCAGCTGAGTCAAAGGGGAAACATGGATTTTCTCCTACTGTGTGGGTCCAGCAGAAAATAAATTGCCCCAGCCTGACCTCCCCGTGCCAGGAGACAGTGAAGGAAAGCAGAACCAGAGGCTCACTCTGCCTTCCCGAGGGGTGTCCTGAGCCAGTGTATTGAGACATCACCCCCACCTTGACACTGTTTGGAATATACACCTGATACCAATAACACTGTGTGCTATACCTGGAAAGTGGATTTCAGAGGAGTGAAACAAACATTCACCTTCAGATGGTGGGTCTAGTGCTCTGGCCTCCTCAATTACTCCATGAAGTGGCTCTGCTACGTGCTACCAAGTCTTTCTGCAGGCTGTGCCTGTTGGCCACCTGGCTGAGTATTGGGAAAACAATTATCAGTCTTTTGTAGATCCCTACTTCACCTATCCTTGTGGAGTGAATGAGCAAAATAAGTATGAAAAAACCATGCCATCGATGATACTCAACAGATTCCATCAACGGCTTCCTAATGGACTCCTGTTTAAAAACCAATGGCATGTCCTGGCTCAGTGCTCTTTGTTGGGGAAAGGAAGCAGGACTCAGCTGGTTGGAGGCACCACAGTGAGGTGAAGCACAGAGGTCCTATTTCTCCAGACAGTTAATGCTGCTCTGCTTTTTCCCACTGCTCCCCTTTGACAAATAAGAAAAACCCATGACAGTGAAAGAGGGTCTCCAGCTCTTTAGATGTACTCTCCAGAGAGCCACTGAAAGCAACTGCAGAACTTCATTTCTGTGGAACTCCCTCCATACATTGGAGATATTTATTATTTGATTTATTTGTGAGGTTATTAAATTTCATTTGCTTCAAAAGACAAAATTTGTAAAACAAAGATGCTTAACAAGAGTACATCTTCAGTGAATCTTTAAAAGTTATGAACAACTCTTTATTTCTTCTCTAAAGTAACATAGCTGCCCCTGGGAAAACGTTTACATGCCTATCCATTCAGTTTTCCTATTTCTGGATCCTTCATCTGCTTTTCTGGAGATATCTCATTGCTAATCTCTCTCCTCCCTCATCAACCACTGAGAAAGAATTTTTAAAAGAGTTTGTAAGCCTTTGAATACAGACTTTCTTGAGATTTTTAATCTTTTTAACCTTGCTCCTAAAAAAGAACATTTTCAAAAGCATCTTTTCTACTTGGTAAATGGCATCAGCCGAATACTTTTACCATAATGAACAGAAATTCTTCAGTTGGGATAAGTTGGGAAGAACATTAAACTAGTAGCATTCAATAACTTTGAATTATCCATGGGAAGGTCTGGTATCAGCATGAAAATAATGAAGTGATTTGACCTACTGTAATAGATAGACAGACAGACAGACATATAGGTAGGTTTCAGAGATCTTAAGACACTAATAAGAAAGGGCAGCCCATTCATCTAATTTTAAAGCCCAGAATTCATGAAAGCACTGTATATAAGTATATATACTTAAAAAATAGGTCTTCATTTAAGTGAAGAAATTTTTTTTTAAAGTGAAATGCTGCATAAACACATTTGTGAAGATACTTTGGCACCCATAATTGTATATTGGTTTTGCTCTTTGTCCTCTTCTTTATTATGATTTCCTGAATGGGAAAAGGGTCTTCAGGAAAAAGCTAACAGAAAAATAAAAAAATGAATATAGAAATATAAAGTCCAAATAGTAAATACAACAGTCAGGGTTTTTTTTTCAATGGAAACTTTCTATATGGATCCATGCAAGTTACGTGTATGGAAAGTAGAACCGTGGCTTTGTGGGCTTCTTAATATAAATATCCCTGACATAAAAATTACTATTCTAGAAGGCTTTGTGGAAGGATCGGAAAAAAGCTCCTTGTACGCAGACCTATGTAAACTGTTTAATAACTAGGGAGAGATTTTTGGGATAGAAGCTGTCTTCCCCCACCCCCACCTTTGCAGACTTCTGTCTCGTTTTATAAAACCGATTTGCTGTGTTGTTTCAGAGGGGGCAGCTGAGCAATCCGTTTCACTGCCTCCCTTTCCCATGGAACAGATCCCCCCCAGCCCTCCTGCTGCATCCTGACAGAGATCGCAGGCCTTTTTCCCTGAATTCTTTCAATAATGCTGTAATTGCAACATTAGGAGAAACAATTATGACTATGGGGAGCTGCTTCTCTATGCCAGATCTGCTTAATAACTTAATTAAATAAACAGAAATATAATTATAATGTAAATATTTCCTTTCTTTAATTCATAGACATCCAGAGAGAGAGAATGCTGCTGAAATGATATAAAATTATTGAAAACCTTTTCAGTTTCTCCACACTTAAAAACCATTTCACTGTCTTCCCACGCTTACCCACTTGTAATATTCCACTTTTAAGATTTTGGAACCATCTATCAGACAGAGAAAAATGCATCCTTGGAAATGAATACCCCAGATAGTCAAAAGTGTTTATAATTGAAAAGGAACCATGAGGAGTAAATTGCTCTGTAATTTATAACTGCAGATTTCCTTCCTCAAATTATTTTCATTCAGCAGTTTTCTCTGAGAACTTTTACAGTTTCAAATGTTTTTGAAAAAATGCAAGAGGCACTCGGATCATATTGTCTTTTGGCACGTACACAGCCACTCCGAGACGATGACCCTACCGTATGGCTTTACATTGAATGAAATCTAATGGCTTCAATACATTTACTCATGATTTACATCGGTTCAGCTGAGACCAGGCTTAAAACTAACCATCAAAAGATTATTCCCCCTCTGTTGTCACTGGGGAATTTTCTTTGGCTTCACCACAATAAAAAACTCTGAAAACAACCTGTTACTCCCAGTTATTCAGAAAGAATAATAAAAAACTAATCAGTGACAGCGATACAATCCTGAAACAGCAGCACGTGTGACACCACCTCAGGCCAAAAAATCTCTGTAAACTAGTCAGAGTAATAATAAAAAATGTCGTTCAAATCAGGAATAAAATTCCTCCTGCTAGCTGGATATGACTCCTGATTACAGTGATTTTGGCTCTGTTCTTTATCTGTCAGAATTGCTAAAAGTGAAAGCCAGAGTGTAAATGTAGAAACCCACCTAATGCTGACTCCTGACTAACACAGACTTGAGTTTCTTGGGATCTCTTTATGTGGAAGCATCCAAGAGCTCCTGGACCTGAGCAAGACACTTAAAAATTCTCAGGGAATGAAAGAAACAGCAAGTTACAGTTAGCAATAATTATGGCCAAACCGTATTTTCTGGCAATATCTTCCTTCATTTCACAATCTAAACCCATTTTTGCTTTTTGACAGCCTCCACCCCACTCTTTTTCCTATATGCATATGACTTAACTTTCTATGCCACAAAACGTGCAGTAATTTTCTGTCTGATGTCTCCTGTGATTGCCCTAGGTCTGCGTTTGACCTGGTGACCTCAACACCCATGCTAGAATACACCGTGCCAGCAAACGGTTATACCATTAACTGCGTTTCTCGGCTGCAAAATTCAAGACACAGGTGTGCACTGTGTGTTTAGGAAGAAGCACAGCAGATGACTTCATGCCATACTCTGGAAGAAGGATGTAAAAGAGTTCAGGCAGCTAACACGGACGGAGGGAAGGACAAGCTCTGCTCCATGAAAGGAAGGAAGATCATAGATTACTGCTGACATTCACATGACCTATTTGCTAAAGCTGCAGTAACCACATTCCTCTAACAGCAGTGAGCACACACTAGAACGCACCCGAGAGAGCTCTCAGCTGGCAAATGCCCCAGCGACAGCTCCCCTTCACTGCTTCCCCAAGAGGTCCTCTTGTCCCTTGGTCACGCAGCCTGCCAGCTTTCACACACCAAAAAACTTTCTCTTTAGGATCAGTTGGTAGCAAACCCTTGTTTATCCTCACTATTGTTATTGTCACATAGTGCCCAAATGGGCCATTCAGAGCCTAAATGCCCAGATGCCAACGGCTGTACAAACATGACGTGTACGAGGAGAAATCTGCCTTCTCCATTCTCCTGTGTTTCCATAAGGAGGCACCTCAGCCCCAACTGAGAGATCCGGAGGGCTCTACACAGAGCTGCATGTTCAGGGCTTAATTAGTGATTACAGAGACACCAAAAGGGAGGATGGAAGAAAAAAAACCAAAACCGATTAAACCCACTGTTGATGCAGACCGCTAGGATGCATAACTTTATGGATGCAAATTGGTTTAAGATCAAAAGAAAAAAAACAACAACCACACCCTCATAGGAAACATGCTTATTCACAATTCCCTGTTCCTTTGACATTCATCTCCTTGTCTCAGAAAAAGTGACCCTGGGCTTACTGCCATTGTTGCTTGCATCTTCCCCCTCTTCAGACCTATTCTTGTTTCTACTTAGTGCTCTTAATTCCTTAAAAATAAAAGTTTATATTTATCCATATAGTTATACACACATATTCCACTCAATTTCCTCAGGATATGACTCTTCCATGTTGCATAAACTTCCTTCCCTGGACTTCTCTAGCTCCATCATTCTTTTTGCTACTGTCCAGGGTGCAGCTGTCAAGGGCAGGAAGCCCCAGACTCTCCTGCTCATACACAGATTGATCAAGGTCAGGAAAAGCGTGGCCAGGACCTACTGCCTCCCACCTTCTCAAACAAGTCCACAAATAGCCCGAGGAGCTTTCAAAGGCAGAAACCAATGAAGCAGTTGGTGTAGTAATGTACGACCCATCTCTGGAAAGGACATCAGGTTATGGTGCTCCCAGGGCTGGCAGAAGGCTGAGGAATGGGCAGAGGAAACTCAGGTACCACCCCTGACACATTAAAAACTGCAGTGGGAGATCATGGTGATGAGATGCCTTATACAAGAAGGCTTCAAGGGATAGAATGGATATGCCTGAATAATGCAGTTGCTCTATTATTTCAAATAATTAATTAAAAAAGAGATTAGATAAAAAGTAACTTATCTATATTAGATATACAACCTCTTCAACACTCCTAATTTCCAAAGACTTGCAGATACATGCATAGATTAGAAACTGGATTTTTTTTTCCTTAATCAATTTTTATTTAACTTGGAATAGAGGACTAGAGAATGAATATAACAGGTAAAGAAAACTTAAAGAAGATATTACACATGTGCTCACTCATTCAGTCAGAATTTTTCAGAAAAAAAAACCCTACCAAAACTATTTAATGGTTGTTGGTGTTTTTCCTCAAGTTTCTACAGGCTGATTTTTGGTGACTTCTCATAATAAGATTAGGAAAAATTGATGCTGAAATGCTAACTGAAAGAAGGAGATTTTATGAACAGATTAGGAGAAAAAAAGATACTGTAGCTATGCCAACTGAGAAGGGACTGAGGCATGGAGAGCTACAAGAAATTCAAAAGAATCATCTTAATTATAAGTGTTCATCAAAATGTCTCACATAGATGAATCATCATGGTTTCTGAAGGGTGAAAAATTACCGTTCAGTAGAACTGGGTTTCAACTGCGAAAAGGTGAACTGGAACTGAAATGAACTTTCCCACGCTAAAGAAAATGCTTACATCCTGCCTGGCCAGTTTGAAAGACAGAAGTCAGCTACAACGTTTGGATGGAGAACCAAAATTCATCAGTCAGGGGTTCTCTAATCCAAGGCCTTTGTTGAAACCCGTTTCTGTAGATACACATTTATGCTCACATGACAACACAACGTCAATAGGTGTTACCAAAGACAGATTCTGCAAGGTGTCTTCAACTCCCCATCAATTTTAGAGGCAATCAATGGTTACTAGAAATCTGGCACTTTGCAAAATTTAAGCCACCCTGAGCAAACACCATTGAGAAAATAAAGAATAAAATCTGTAATTTCTATTAAACTATAATTAGCTGTATCTCCTTCTGTAATGCCAAAGCCCTAAGAAACACGCCATCTTGTTATTGGAGCAATAGGATAATTATTATAGCACAAAACTGGTAAAACTAAAAATGTCCTCTGTTTCCCTTTGATGTTGAAAGAGAAATAATTAATTCAAAGACATGCAAAAATTAGAGGAATTTAAAATCCCAAACAAATGTCGTCTAGTCTTGTCAGATACAGTGTGCCTTTTATAAGACATTTCCTAGCTTGCCCAACCACAATGGAGTCCCCACAGCTTTTTCAGATCTACTCTCCAGGGTAGTTACATTATCTTAGAGTACAGCAGAATAATTAAATCACACCAATTAAAATGGATGTGACTTAAAGGACTCTTTTCTAAAGCATTGCTCTCTATCAACTGGCTCACTCCAAGCCATGAGGAACATAAAAGTAACGTTGCATCTCAAAAAAAAAAGGAGGGAGAGAACTTTAGGATGCGATTGTATCTTAAAGATCATTCCAATGCCAAAACCCTTCTCAAGAGGACAAAAATGTGTTTTTCTTTTGGACATAAGATCAGACATACAATTATGAAACTGTTGCCCTATAATTAGCAAAAGTCTCCAGCAAACTAATCTACTCTTTAAAACTACATCAGCCCACTGAACTAGAACCTCTTCAGCAGTGCCACCACGGGTTGACACTGGCCATTTGACTGCCCAGTGACTGGACCAGGCTGTCCCCTTCAAAGTGGATACTCATCTCATAAATGCTGGTGCAATTTATAATTTCTAGCATATTTATGATTGGCATTAGAAGAACAAAACTCCTAAAACAGGACCCATGCTTTCCTATCACATTCAGCAAAAAACAACATTACAAATATTCTATTTCCACTTGTAATTTGAGTTACAACCCCAGTGCTTCCCTTGTGATAATGACTTAGTCCCATTAATTATGTCTTGGATCCTGATTTGCTGTTATGATAATCTATTTCTCACCCAGTGTGTCAGTCTATATCTGCAGCCTTGTAAGCGTAGCCTAGATTTGGTCTCAGTTTCAGAAGGCAAGGTTTGAGAGCTTCAGCAAGTTATGTGTTTGGCACATAAAAACCAGCAGACAAGTATTTTTGACTCAAGGTACTGAAAGATCGAGTTCTTTGATGCTTGGTGGCCTTCCTGGGTACTTGTCAATATTATATAAAGGGCTGATATTTTGTTCCTTTTTTTTTTTTTCTTGTTTCTTATGAACTTAAATTTCTTAATCTTAATAACATGATGGTTTGTTTTCAAACCCGCAAATATAATCCCTGATATAAACAAATTATGCACTACATTGGAATTTCAATGCAATTATTAGTGTATGAGCGCTTGCATAATTGTCACTTCCTAGTATTTTATTCTCTTAAAAGCTTATTGAACTAATATTCATAATATTTCTCCACCATTCCAAAAATATCAAATGCTGTCATCATTTACAAGAAACTGTTCCAAAAGCCCTGAACTTTTATGTTAATGGTTCTTTTTTAATTCCCATTTGGAATGCCATTCTATTTTTACCATAGACCTTTAAAGATGCATTAGAGCAACAGCTTCTCTTTTAGGGTTATAGAAACTAATCACCCGCTAATTCTGTGAGTTAGGAGTAAGAAAGATATAAATTAGATCAGGATCTCTACCATTCATTTTTTTGTCAGATAAGTATTCACATCTGATCCAGAAAGCTTTCAGTCTTACAAACACATTATCTGAGCAAAACAGGTGTAAATTATTTTCCTAAAATAAAATACATCAGCACTCTGAACTGAGCTTCAGAGTTCCACCTCTAGTTACAGAAGGTACTAATGCACCATCAGTATGACTGCAGTGTGTATGGACCACATGTGTGATATATAGGAGTTATGTCTGACTCCATCTTAATCCATACCATGTTATGACGTTACATCCCCCTTTCCAGTACTCAAGGGAAATGCACAGCTCCTCTCATGCTGGTTAAGCACTGGCATGTTAGTATATTATTTCGATTACCAAGACATGGAATCTCCAGCCAAAGTGCCAATGGATTTTTAGTTTAGTTTTCCATTGATAACTCCCTGATTAACTGATCAAATAATTAGTTCTCTGTGAAAAGATGACATACTTCATACGTGTATGACATTGGATAAAAATATCCCTTACTGAAACAGCATACAAGGTCTTAGAGCTATTTAACACTTAGCAAATTTGTCCCAGTGATGTGCAATGACAAAACAAGAGTTGGTTCCAGGATTGGGTTTTTACTCAGCTGTGTATTTCTTCTCATAATGTATCTACACTGCTCGTGCTCAGTTTTATGGGTTCCAGTCTGTCTTTCAGCTAGACTCTGTCTCAATTTTCCTATGTAATCTTGGGGAAATCTTTGAACCTTCTCTCGGTTCAGTTGTTCAGGTAGGTTAACGCTCAGTGGCCAACTTGTCCATTCGGGGGTGAGACGAAGCTTAATTAATTGATACTTATTGTGTTTTCTGAAGTCTGTTGATGGAGAGGATCATACTTGGTATTAGAAAAACTGTCATACTTCAACTATCTTAATCTTGACAAGTGCAGAACTAAAATGGGGGAGGAGGAAGCTGTCCCTTAGAAGTTTCCTTTCTTTTCAGTTTAGGCCTAGAGGTGACATGGTTGGACTTCGAAATTAATTTATTGACCAAAGCCATCCAAGCACCATTAACTGCAGTGGAGGCTTCTCATTTCAGACCAGCCATTGCTATTGATTCTGAGGATCATCTGATTCCCTCTAAAAGGCCCCTCCACTACTTCATAATTAAATTTTCCAGGCCTCACTAAATAGGACAGCATGACTAGACTGAAGGTAATACACAGCATATGTATTGTGAAAGCATAAAATAACAGCAGAGTTCCCTCTAACAGATAGCCATTAATAAAGGACATTAATCATGTTAGACATTAATTTGCTTTTACAACATTTTTGTTTGAGGAACTTTTGAGTTCATGTCTTTGGTTAACACATCTGACTAGTTTATCCCTCTGATATTCATTATGGTTGGCAATCGGTCTTATTGTATTTATGGTCACTCAGGCTGCATCTACAGTTACACAGTAAACATTGTAATGTAAATATTACCAGTGTTCCTTCACTGGCCTTTGCATCGACTAGCACAGTTTGGCCACTTCCACGCTATTAAACATTTTCACTCTCCAAAATACGCTGGGCACTTACAGCTGCCTACTAGGAATAGCCCACAGCTCTTCCTATCTCTCTGGCTTGCTTAGAAATTGTCTAGAGCACTAATTGGCCCAGACAATGCCAAGGGCCATTCCAACAATATAACACCACAGGAAAACAGGAATATTGCCCGGCTTTGTGCTATATCCTAGTAGATACAAGCTCTGTCACACTCTCACCCTCCTTAGAATATGCATGGTCTTTATTCACCCAAATTATTCTATAAAAGAAAATACACAGCAAAAAAAGTTATTAGCAAAAATTACCTGCATTAACTTTTTCAGGTGTATGTGTTTTAGCGTTCAAGCTCAAGTCAGAGGAGCGTTTTTGAAGGAACCTCCTGCTTTGAATGTCCCCAGTTACCACATTTCAGTTCCCATCACATGTCAGATTAAAAGCTGGAACTCACTTCCTTTCAGGCAAAACAAAACTGGAAGGGCACTAGTGTTCTACAACAAATAGTGGATATTCAGCCCACAAAACTGGTCCTACCCAGGGCCAGTCCAAAGTCAAATGCCTGCAATGTGGACAGCCTGGTCCTCAGCACCAGTCATTTTCCTTTGTAGATTTGGTCCTGTCATGATGCATTACAGCTAACGTAGACATTACCTTAGAGTCATAGAATCATTTGGGTTGGAAGGGACCTTTAAAAGGTCATCCATTCCAACCACCCTACAATAAACATCTTTAACTAGACCAAATTGCTCAGAGCCTCTCCCAACCTCACCTTGAATATTTCCAGGGATGGGGCATCTATCATCTCTCTGGGTAACTAACACATGCTAGAGTTTCACCACCCCCGTTATAAAAAAAAAAATTCTTCCTTATATCTAGTCTTAGTCTACCCTCTTTTAGTTTAAAACTACTATCCCCTCTCCTATTGCAACTAGCCTTACTGAAAATCTGTCCCCCATCTTTCCTGTAAGCCCCCTGTAAGCACTGAAAGGCAGCAAAAAGGTCTCTCTCTGCAGGTCTCCTGCACTAAAGCCTGGTACTAATGGCTTTCAAGTCCCACGGACTGGTGTCAGCCCAGTGAGAACACTAACTGCACAGATAAGCAGATCAGACTCCAAGAACTGGAAGTCAGTTCAGGGAAGGGAAGGAAAGGACCACTTTGAATGAAGCCTGTAGTGCCCTCTAGTTTGACTCCCTCTTCAGAAAAATCTAGGTTCAATTCCCCCATCGCTACATCTGGTTCCACACTGGACTAAAAGGTTAATGCTGGTCCTCAGTATCACTTCTCCTCCAGATGAATGAGTTCCACTGTTACCAGAAACGACTGCCACCCAAGCTACAAACTCTGCATTTGGCTGATTATAACTTCCTTCTGCATTTTGCCTTGCAAAGTGAAAAAGGTGACTTGCAAATAGTCATTCATAAATAAGCTCAGGACTGGACCCTATCAATACACATAATCAATGTAGATAGTGTTAGCTATTATGTTCTGTATAATGGCCAGTCTTTTGCAGGGGAGTTACAAGCATGCACGATGCTTCTGAGTTTATATGTCTTAAATTGACTTTAGATTTCTTTGCTTTTCTATAGTACATATTTTCAGAATTTTTGGATCTGATTCAGCTTGTTTCGCCGAACAAAACAGTTTCACTGCTCTAAGACCAGAGGAACACAGTGGTGAATCAGGCCCTTTATTTGACTCCAATGGCTTACTATCAGGCCTACTGCAAACTACCTATTGAAAGCATGACAGCAAGCACTATGCTCTATAGTAAGCATTTGGAGTATCATGCTCTAAGTATAGGCCATATGAAGAGGTCTTTTGTTCAGGAAAGCAAACTGTACACTGTTTAGTAAGCCACACTCCAAATATAGTATCGATAAAGCACGGCTAAAATCAACTATTGCCTCAACAGGCATTCACAGATTTTGTCTGAATTAAGCACGCTTGAATCTTTGGGCTACAATGCAGCCACTCAGTTCTTTCACAGACAGTTCAGGCAGGAATAGAGTAGGCTGGGACCGGGTATCGGGCAACGTGCAAGAACTTGAGGCTCCAAGTAGGGAAGAAAAAAATTAGAAAAAACCAAAATAAAAATAAACCATATGGAATCCACACTCAGATGCCTTTAAAACAACCACAAACATTCTTGCTGCCTCAAGCTGCAAATGTCGTGAAACAATTACTGGGCTGGGGGACTTCAAAGGTTCACTGAGAGCAGCAGTTTTATTTTTCAATCAAACACAGGAATAGGGCTTTTTTTTTCCTCCCTCCCTCTCTCGCTCTCTCTCTTTTTTTTTTTTTTTCTGAATGAAACAGCGCCCAGGCTTCCTGATTTCAAAAACCCTGTTCCGCTTCGCTTGACCACTCCATAACCTTAAGAGAAGCGCAAAAACTTCAAAACGAAACTGTGAGTCATACAGAATGAAAAAAGACATTCTTATATTTCATTAAGGTTGAAAACTGCTGCATTCCTTGTTTGTAAAATTTACATAAATGAACTTTAAGAGCTTGCAGCTGAATTCTGGGTAAAGCTCAAACTTCCATAAACTCCTACTTACTTAACCATTGATTCTGGAAGGTGAGTGGCAGTTATTCTCAGGGGTTTGCAGATTCATAACGCACCATGCACAGAAACAACTGGACTCCTTCTTGCCACTGGTAGCCTATTTAAACTTTTTCCCATTTTTAATTTTATTTTTATACTTTGTTTGGGATCTTTGCACTTTTATTTCATGCTTTCATTTAAAAAAGGCAAGGCTTTAACCTCATTTTCCTTGCAAGAGCTTTTGGCAAAGGCTGTAGGGTGCAGTGGCAGTCACCTAGAGCCTTGGCTGGCACTGGTGGAAGTAGCTGTGCTTAACACCGTGTATTCTGAAGGCTGAAAACACAGGGCACGTTTGGCAAAACAGATGTATGCCCAGCTGTCCCAATTCTGCAGTGCGGAAGGAGTACACCTCCCTGCCACTGGGAGACTCCGGGCTGCTCCTAGAGGCTGGATCGCAAAGGGTTAAGTTGGCACTGACCCCTTTGTACAGAGTCATGCACACAAAAATCATGCAGAAATAACATGCTGCCCCCTTTGAAGAGAACTGAGTCAGATTGTTAAAAATGAAACTGACTCATTGTAGAAACAGTGGTCACTGGAATGGCATCTCCACAACTGCTGCGGTAAGAGAGGAAGCTGCCTGACCGCAACTGCCTTTGTGCTTATTCTAGCTGTTTAAGTTCTAAAAACCACAAAACCCCATTTGAAATTCCACTGTATAGCAAGGTTTGTGTAATGAGGTTACAATTCATAATAGGATCATTGAAAACTGAAACAAGCAGCATTAATATGTGGACTGCCTGCAACGAGCTAGCAGCAGTGTGATGATGTCATTTTTAATTAAAAGTCTGTCCCTGTTTGATACGCTAAAAAAGAGTGCAAATCAGGGAATACGCTGATCCCATCCATAGGGAAGGACTGTCAAGGAGCATAGTGGTATCACAGAGCACCCTGCGAGCCATATGGCATGGCTTTAATGGAACTAATTCCCACGTACTCTGCTTGTGTCACGCGTATCAGGATTCTGCTCCCACACTGAAAAGACATTAGTCTGAAATAGGGGGAGGGGAGACTTGGTGATAACCAGCATCGTGTCCTTTATCATGTGGCATAACATAAATGCGACTGCAGCAGTGCCGAGATCAAGTGGAAATAGGCCGAGAGTTCATGCAAGAGGACAGATCCTTCATTCCTGTAAGTCAGCATAACTCCTGGGACTCTACCAATTTACAGAAAAGCAAGTCTAAGCCTTTTAGCAGATGTGATTAACCAAAATGGCTGGTATTTGTACAGCTATTTACTCATCCACTGTTGCATTTTCAGCCAAGACTGATGTGGACACACAAAAAGCTTATCTTTTAAGATGAGATGCTGCTGATCAGCAGCAGTGCAGATCAGCACTGTTGGTTCCCTTTCAACCTTGTGCTTTGCTTAAGGCAATTAAGACCAACTCTGGACTTCAGTAGAAAGAGGACACATTCCTGTGAATGTCAGTGGCTGCTGAACACTCTGCACCTCACAAAGATTGGGCACTAAGGCCCCAGTCAGCTTGTCCTTAGTTCTCTGAAGTGCCTTTTTGAGTAGACAGAGATTCACCTTACTCAGCTAGATAAGAATTATAGGATGTTAGTACTAATGTCACAACTTGGGTGAAACAATAGAAGAAAGATGAGCAGGAAAAAGTTTACGCTTTAATTGACTACTGTTTCCACGTCCTACAAATATTTCAGAGTTAACTTTGCCATTTATTTAGAATTTTATTTTTGGATTTTCCACCCTAAATTACTGGGTTTGGGTCCAAGTCATGAAGACTATTACGTGAGCAATCCTTATGCCAAGCTGGTCTGCAGACCTGCATTAAACCAGTAAGATTTATGTTTCCTTTATAACATTTCAGTGTAGAGCTCAATGCAAGGGTATGTGTGGATCTCTGAAAAACATTAAGAGTTGATCATGATCAAAAAATGAACTTGGGAATCATTAGCATAAGGTTTTGACATTAGGTCTTAGTTTTACAGAATCTTGCCCACATTTAGAATATACATTGCTATTAACATGAGGGATATTTAGCTGGGAGCTTCATTTGGACTAGTAGTTTTATTTCATCCACTACTTTAAGTCCCCCTCCCTCTGACAGTTATTCACAAAAGGAAGGAACAGAGAAGTTTATCCCATCCTAGGTATCTGTAGGCCTGCAAAAGTCTTCCAAGCTTCCTGTTAAAAACTAGAAAGATTTCCAAAAGGTTTGAGGTTTAGCGTAATGGGGAAATGTTTGGGCATTTCCACGCTGAGCACCTGGAACAATCCCACTCTCCAAGCACCATCCTACAGGATTCCTTTTTGCGAGACAGAAGCAAACAGGACACATCTCTCACTGAGGCAACTAGTCCTTTAAAAGCCCGTGCCTGGGTGCATGTGGCTGCAAGCACACACACATATGTATGGAAGGGAGAGAGTACGTATATAACAAACTTTCGAAGCCAGTGGGAGGGAAGGATTACCATGGGATTGGACCGCACATGTTTAATTTTCACAGAAACTTAGAATGAAATATGCTACATCAGACCTGAGACAGCAATGTTCAAATTCTTATTGACCCCAATCACTTTAAGCCTATTGAATGCTGTAGTCCATATATAAGGTTGAAATTGCACTTGTAGAATATTCCTTGTTGATACTGAGAGCAATATGCTTCTGGAAGAAAGAGCATTTCCTTCTTGAACCACGCTGAGCAAGTTCAAGGTCAGACAGAGCAAGTGTGATAGAACAGGTTGTGATGTAAAGGGCTCAGAGGGTTACACAGAATTTATGTGACAAGTTAAACTTGGCTATTTGTCAGGGAATGCAAAAGAGCCTATCATCTTGTGCTAGTGATTGACATAATTCCATATATTCACTACTGTGAAGCCAAAATTTATCAGCTAAAAAACCAAACAAACTATCTATCCTATGGAAAAAAGATCGTTATTCCTACGAACTTTAGCCACTGAACTATAGCCAGATAAACAATGAAGAAGAGCTTTCAAATTTGTTCTCTTTTATGTAAAAAAATTGGTTGGAAAATTAAACATAAAGCAGTTCTCAGTGAATGTTAATCTATAAATAAAACACTGAAGATCCTTAACATCAGTATACATTTTCCCACCCCTGTTCAATCTCGCCTTACCTTGGAGGCATATTAAGAAATGAAACTGCCAGGATGTTTCTGCACGATACCCTTTTTGTCTGTTTCACAGCTAGAAAGTGAAAAGCTCAGCAGGTTAAATACCAGCAGAGTAAAGTATTTTATTCAGATATCAGTTGCAAAGATCGGGGGAGGAGGGGGAAGGCAGTGAGGCCTTTCAGCCTACAGTGCCATGGGAGAAGAAAAACGAGACAGCAGAAGTGTGTGGTAACACAAAAAGAATGTTATCTCAGCGGAGGGGAAAATACTTTCAAATGCATAATTGCAAACACATACCCTCAGCAGCTAACCCAGGGCCCTCTCAGACTGCAAAGCTAAGAGTTTGGAAAGTGGCCAAAGTATCAGTTTTATTTGAGAGATCAAAGTGATGAAAGAGAGGGAAAGAATAGCATCAAATATGATTGATAAAAAGTATTGCTTTCTTTGATTGGTTTCTGCTCCCCCTCCCTTTTCCACCTCATTCTTCTCCCAAGTTCACTGAGAAGAATGTCAGATCTGTGGTACATCTAGCAACACATGCTCGCATGAGATGTGCCTATAGGAAAACACCTGCTCACTGCACATACCTGCTTAAACTCATTATGGACACGAGATTCCTACTCACTGCAGGTAACTGCTCTTAGCTATAATACAATTATTCGTAACACTCTGCAGCTTGCACATACAGGTATTGTTTCATTCTATGATATTCGGTTGCTTTGCACAATCTTCCTCATGCTGCTCAGCACCTCCATGATTATCCCCGTGGATTTACTGGGACTCTGACCTGTGCGAGTTGGTACTCTCATTATTTCTGGTTTGTAATTATTTTCTAGCCTATCTTTATTGTACACACCATCTTTATACAAATTTATGGAGGAAGATGAAAGGTTTATGATGGTAACACAGTTAAGTTTATGGTTCCTTTCACACAGTTAAGAGTACGTTAAGGACGGACAACCAGGATGAAGATCTTAGAAATAAAGTGCACTTTCACATGTGATGCATTCAAACCATTACTAAATGCTTACAGGAATCCTAGCTGATGGGCAGGCAAAAGGATATGCTCAGGCCCATATATTTAACAATATTATACAGGCCAGGACCTGTAAACAATGTACATAGTCACTTTATATGTGCACACAGGTTGCAAAATCAGTTCCCTGCATCAGCTTTGCAGGCTGTGGAGATGACATTTACTAGAACCACTTACATGAGCAAGAGTTTATTACAGAATAAAAGACAGATCACACCACAGGAATTTGGAGGAAGAAGCCTGTGGAGATTACTGGTGAGTAATGAAATGGGAGGAAAAAAAATTGGAAAAGGTATTGGTTCCGAGGCAATACTAAGGAAAAGAGAAATTTTACAGAGAATGGACAAGGCAGCTGCAAGCCATGACAGGCACTAGAGGAAGGGTGGAAAGAGAAGAGGGAGAGTACTCCCTCTCAAAGAGGGAAAGCAAAGAAATAGATCTAAGAAGATTTGAAAGGTAGCTGGAGATGACCATAACTTGACAGAGAGATTGTAGGTGTTTCTGTGGTAAAAATGGGCAAAAAAACCTCCACCACAATTATTCAAGAGGGACACACAGCCATGATGATGAAATTAGCCACTGAAGCAAACCAGGAAGATACAAGAGAGCAGGTAGGATATGAGCAGGTAATAAATACTTTAGCAACAAGGAGAGTGCTCTTTTTTTTTTTTTTTTTTCTTTTTAAGGAAGGAAATATGATCCACAATAGCAACTCCCTTATGGATTTGATAAACTCAGTCTTAACAAGATGCGGTTGTGAGCCTGGTTCATTAATCATTCAGCCATCCAGCTAATCCTACAGCCAATATCTCAAAGTCTGCAATAATCAGGCGCTATCTTGGCAAGCCTGAACCACCGGGCAAACAGCAGATCAGCGGGTGCCTGATGGATATATCACACTATATAACTCTGCAAGGAAAATGGGAGACAGAGACATAAGGACATGTATGATGATTAAAGTCACAAGATAAACCTGGAGCTTGGAAGCAGAAAATGTTAGGAGGAGGAAAAAGAAGAATAGGACATGGACAGGAAGGTAGAGAAGCTGTAAGGACATGGTAATCTACATGTGGTTAGGAAAGATGCAGAAGTCTGAGATAAAATGGAAGGGGCAGGCAGATTGTGACAGAGAAGGACGACAGAAAGTTTAAAAATAGCTCCAATAACAGCTTGTGTCATTGTTGCAGTTTCTTTTTTTTTTAAAAAAATATTATTTCATTACTTTTTTAAAACCTCATATTGCCACTGCAGGGCAAAATCAAGTGTACTGTGAAAGGAGGAAGACATACCACAGTTCAGACCATACTACTCTTACTAATTTGACAGATGACTAAAATCTTCCTTTCTTCCTTTGCCCACTCCTCTAAATTCTCCCTCAGTTCTCCTCCCACCACCCATTCACCTGTATTGGTGTGTACTGAAATCTGTAAGCAAGGTGACAGACAGGTCAAGTGTCTCCCAAGATGAAAAGACACAAAAAACCATGTAGGTAAGTGTGATGGAGGCATCTTTTTTGGGATGAATTCAGCCAATTTCAATGTCTCCTCTTTTGATCCTTGTGGTGTCAAACATCTTATTTGTTTCCAAGATCTAATTAGCCCCCACAACACTCCATGAGATAACTAAGTAATTGGTATTACCTCCATTTAATGTGGAAGAAAATTGAGACTAATGGATTGAACGATTTAACTGCACCACAGGGAGAGTTAATTCCCAAAGCAGGGATTTAGGCGAGATGAGTTCTTAGCAGTGTTCTCTGACCATAGTAATCGATAGTGTTGCTGTTCCTACATCAGTACCTCATGGCAAGGACAGGCAACTGTTATAACATTTCAGGGCTGTACCTCCTGTTCATTCATTTTACACCCTATGGTTAATCAGAACAAAATATTGACCCAACAAAACTGTACAACTATCAGGGCCCATTACTCTCTTTTCTGAAAAGCAGGTTCAAACTGCAAAACCTATAAACTCATTTAAAACTAATAGAGCAGAAAGAAACAAATGGACAGTGGACAAGAAGGACAATAGCAAGTATGAGGAAACAACTAAGAATCCCACTGAAACCCAGTGAGAAAGACCATGTTATTTCAGAAACTGTGATTAAGTGGACAAAAAGCGTAGGAGCCAACGTGAGAAGAACAACACAACAAAGATCAAACAAATCAGTGAGCTGCAGGGGAATCCAAACTAATATAGAATGTAACACATATATGGATAAGAGCTCCAAACCTGAGAGACAGCAGGACACCACATACCCTGAGTTCCCTTGAGAGTCAGATAACCTACTGGTTTCAAAGTCTAGCAACTGCAGTTACCAGGTAATAACACAGTAATGCCTCCAAGGCACGTGTTAGTATGTGGTCCTCACCACCACCTCCTTTCAGCCTGAAAATGAGCGCTGTACCCCAGGAGGGATGCTGAGAAAAAACAGTGAGAAGAATGGAATTACAGCCAGACTGCAACCACCTTCTTGATTTAACTGTCTGTTTTGATCAAGGGGACGAAGCCTGGCATTTCCACAGAGCTTGGCATATAATCACTAAGTAGTTTGCATATACCCTTTTTACTCCCTAAGAAGTATGGTGAAAATGAGACAAGTTTCCCTACAAATATAAATAAAATACAAAAAAAAAAAAAAGGAGGTTGCAAATTTTTTTTTGCCTGTGGAGTCTGTGGCATTCTTCTAATTTCTGTGGCAAGAAATGGACTAAAACTTTCTTAAATCCACCTCACATTGCTCACATGAGTAACTTTCACACATACCTACAAAATAGTTGCACAGGTACAACAAAAAGCTTTTAATTAATAACAGGTATTTGGTAATCTTCCACTTCTCTCTTGTCTGTGCAAGAAATGCAGGCAGCAGAATGGGGTGTACTGTTTGGCAGAAAAAGTTACCTTTTTTAGGTCCTTTTTGGAGCTTGTTGCTATAAAGAAACAGTAACTGGTGGAAAACAGGTAAATCTTTATGTAGCACCTCAGATGCTTGAGAGCCAACTAGGAGATGTTATGGTTGAATGAAACATAAATTTTCAGTTTGATTTTTAAAAGGAATGACTCATTATTTTGCCTGGCAGTTACTTCAGTGGTAAAGCAACATGCTCTCCAACACCGAAAAAAAAAGGAATGGCACATGTAGTATGACAATGATTCAGCAGAGGCTGGTGGTGTGGGCTGTCAGCTACACATCCTGTGAGATACTTTTTTGGCTAAACCAAAAGTTATTATGGTAAAAAAATAAATGGTACTCATGCTGTTTCTGGGGATTTTTCTGTCTCTTATTTAGATGATATGCACATGATCACAGGTTGGTAACTGCCCGTTAAACACATGCTGGTGAACTCTGAGATTTATCATTTTCTCTGAGAGGAAAAAAGTCACCCATTAGTTTTATAAATATAACCAGGAAGCAGCTTAAAAGAAATCAGCAAAAGCCTCAGCACCTCAGAGATTAATTCTGGATGACGTTTCAGGCATGTAAGGTCCAGTATAGTTGATCCCAACCTAAGGAACGCAAGATCATTTACTCCTTGAACAATAGGCAGGGAGACTGAAACACAAACCTTATCTCATTTCAAAAAGGGTTTGAATGGCTGGGACTAAATAGCAGAGACTGCAGCAACCCTAAAATTCAGGATGTGCAATGTCTAGATTTCTGTTTGAGCCCCGAACTCTCATTTAGGACAAATAAATTATGATTGGAACTAGTTTTAGGACCTTACTAAATAACTAGTTATCCAAAGCTCTTCTATTTTTTTATCCTCTTATGACACACTGATAACTTTATTGCAATTTCTGCATTGTTGCAAAAGGAAGAGTCCATTCCAAATGGATTGTAGACATTTATTTACTTAAGAAATTAACTTAGTTTGGAGCTATCAGTTCAACTAGTTCAAAGTGAAAGCAGCTTATAATGGAGATCTGGGTAAATAAATTTAAAAAAGATGATCTTTGGAGGTTTAGTGATAGTACTTGCAAAGGACTTTACTAAGGGCAAGGTTTAGCTTGCAAATAATCCCTTGAAAGTTTGTAGCTAGAAGGCACAGGTGCTAATATCTATTCAGAAGCCTACACCAAACAGTGGCAGTTAAAAAATTAGTATACATTATCATCTAATCAGAAAAAAAAAAAAAAAAAAAAAGAAAAAAGTGTGAAATAGTTTGCAATTTACAGTTCCTCTGTGGGTGTGTGGTGACACAGATACTGTACCTGTGTGAACTCTACTGAGTGCTTAGAGAATGTGCTCTAGCATTGACTAAGCATTCGGAAAGGTTTTCACTGGAAAAGCAGCTTTGCTAAGAGGGTATTTGCACAAGAAATGTGGAGGCATTTTGGGCCAACCCTTTTAAAAATGTTCAGATGCTCTAGAATTTAGAAAAAAATTCCACAACTTATTCCCTCTGTGGCAGCTCCAGTCTTTTGGGTGCATTAACATTTCAGATTAATCCCACTACTTTAAAATACCCTCCTGTGTGAATTTGCCCACTGAGATGGGAATCACTTTATTGACGTTTGGCCTGTGCTTTGCTTAGTGGCAATTTGAGTCTTGAGTCAGTTGGACAACACTAAATAAATAAATAAATCTGAGTAGCTTCGCACCGGTCTCCTTTAGAAACACCCAAAGGTGTTTGAGACGTCTTCCCAAGCAAAAAGAAGTTATTTGGCCTAAACAATCTGTGAAGGGGAAAGAACAAGTGTCTTGAGCAGAAAGAGAACTACATTTAGCTGAGATGAAACAAATGTGTCCTGTGAAACAGGAAGAAAAGAGGAGGGGGGCAGTGGAGAAGGCAGCAGACAACTCTGACTTGCTCACTCTTTCCAGGCTTTGTATTTATTTCTGTCATGGATCTGAAAAGGCAGGCAGCAGACTTTGTGGAAGCGCCTTATGAAATGGGGTAAATAATGGACCCCAGATGCCCTTGTTTCCTTCATTATTCAGTCTAGGCCTTCAAAGCTGTTTTTCAGTGTGAGGTATCAGAGGGAGGTAGAGTGTTCTGTTAACAAGATTTCAATGAGCTTTGGAAGCAGGTCCAGGGAAGCTGCTGGAAATGTTTCAGACATACAGTACTTTTGTGATTTTCTGACCTGTATGCAGCGAGAAAACATGGTACAGAGGGTGCCTCGATTTTTAGGAAAACATCATCTAAACAATACATAAACAACAACAGCAATGCTTTGTATGTATGTGATCCCATTCATCCAAGATTCCAAAGCATCTAAAATACCTTAAATTGTTAAGCCCAGTTACAATGCTTCAAACTGAAGCACAGAGAGTTTAGAAGATGTATTCAAACAGCAGAGCGAGCAAGTGGCCAACCGGGGCCAGGAAACCAGGCATTCTGTCTCCTACTTTCCTCTGCTCCTTCCCCTGCCCCTGCTATGAAGCAACACTGCCTGCCCGCTTACCAACACAACATGGACAAAATAGATTTTACTTTTTGCTTTGAGACCCACCCTAGAAATTTCTCTGTGCATATTTCTAAGATTCCTCATGATTCATCATCAACCAAGAGCCACGTGGACCCAACTGACATATCCAAACACTTTTTGGATAGGTTTAACATTGCCTGGCAGTTCAAATCCAGGCTCCACAGATCACACCCATTGCTTATAACCACGTATCTTTCTCTCAGCTTTTGCACTTTTTCTTCCTCACAAATGTTAATATTTAAAAGCCTAACAATGTTTCAGAAAGCTTTTTTTTTAAAAAAAAAAAAAAATAGAAAGAAAGAAAGTCCTGGCTATTTCAAGCCACCATTCTTCTTTCAGCTTTTGCTTTCTCCATTGTTGGCACCAGGGGCTCTATATTTGCTCTAACGACATTACATCCTGTACGTGGGGATGGCTCTGTGCACTCGGATGTTTCCGAGTCACTCGGGGTAGAAGGATGTATTGTACACCGCATCCTTTCTGTTACTGTGTCTTACACTTTTTCGAGCGTGCAATCTTATCTTAAAAAAACACAATGGCACCACCTAAAGGACGTATCATGTATATGGGAAGAGGCATTCGATGCGTTTGCAGCAACTCTCTCTAGGCCACCCTGTGTCTGTGTGCGCATGTACACACATGGGCTTTGGACAACACAGAGCCCTACAGTGGGCAATCCTCATTTTCTCAGGAATCAGCGCAGCACAAAGCTTATTCATGATTATAAAACCATGCATACAGAAAAAGACATCCATATTTTTATAGCTCCTCTGATAAGACTGGAACAGAAAAGACAACTGTTAAAGCAGCTGCCTCCTTCTCTGCACTCAAAACAAATGTAACAGGCATGCCTAATATAACAATTTGAACAGTTTTAAGGAAGATTAAATATAGGAAGAAACACTCTTGCCAACAGAATGGCAAGTCAATATAATCCATATAGAGAACAAAAAAATGTGGGTTACAAGAAATTAAAAGAAAAAAAAAAAAAGGATGGAGATCCTTTTATTCCACAGTATTTAGATAATACAGCAGCATATATGCCACTATATATCTTACTATACATTATGCAATGGTCCTAAGTTCCCAGAAGAGTGGGGGAGTTTTTAAGAACAAGTTTAACTTGTTCTCCTTTCTCAGCATCAGACATAGCTTCCATAGTTCATTCTTATAGATCATTTTTGTGAAAGCATGGAGTGCTTTCACAACTGAGGACAGGCATAACAAAGGCTCTCCCTAACAAATATTTGAGGGTTTGATAACTTGGAATGTACATTTTTCCAAAACAAAACAAACACGAACAACTTCAAAGCTAATACAGGCAAGAGTCTACTGGTGGTTACAGTTCCGTGTAATATATTCATCTGACTTGTTCCATTTACAAGGGGAAAAAGAAGAAGGAAAAAAATCTGATCCTTTGAAACAGTGTTTGTTTATAAATATAACAGAAATAGTGTGAGTTATGCATGGCAACTAATTTTCAAATGCTTATGACAGTAGCCATACAATACTGTTCTGTGCTTTGGTTTCAAAAAGGGAAGACTAAGACACAATCAATTGCTCAACAAAAGACTTTAAAGTTATTTTGAGAGGTACGGACTGATTCAAAATGTTATTAATGGGTTCTGGAGACCTTCACTTGACAATTTAAAGCCATTACCATACGATACATGTGCAAAGCTGCTTTATTGCTTCAATTTGGTTACTAGTTAGCGATACTGCATGAGAAAAAACTGCTTCTTGATAGCTGAGGAGAGACACCAAGGACTGATTTGGCCTAAAGAACAAACTACTTCCTACCCTCCAGTTCAGGATGAGGCATGCTGGTAGAACTGGGCAGGGAACTGCAGGTTGTAACTGCCTATTCAATTCATAAATAAGGAGACTTTGGTCTCCCACAGAGCAAAATGAGAAGGAAATATATTTCAAGGCTTATATTTTAAACACTGTTTTTTAGAATCAAATGAAAGTGGAGCCTTTCAAAATATTTAATATGCCAGTTGTGTAAGAAGGATGTGCCAGCCTTAAATATTGCCGTTAGGAGCCAGATATTCAGAAGAACTCAATTGCCCACGTGCATCTCCAAATCAGATGTCTAGATTTCCTGAAGCACTAGGCCTCCAGCAGAAAGTTTTGATTATTTTGGCATTTCCTTTAGGAGTTGAACTGGAAGTTGACAATGACGGCTGACTACTCAGCTCCTTGAAAAACCTGGCCTGGAGATTAACAGCTGTGCAATATTTAGCATACTCACCATCTCTGATAATTTGCAGCATCAGTTGCTTAAGTCTAGCAATAGCTTTTGGGAAGCTGGGCACTAGTTTTCTCACTTCATAGATTAAAAAACAAAGGCAGAAGTATCTGTTTAACAATATGTCTAAAGTAAAAGCTATCACAGACCCGTATTTCCCCATTCTCATGTATTTCCGTAAAAAAAATAGCAGTAGCAGCAAATATTTCGAAGACAGCAACAACATCAATGCCCCAGGCAAGACTGAAGACACACATAATTGAGGCACATACAAACAAGAGAGAAAGATCTCCTGTTCTTCACATGAATTTGAAGCTCTGTGCTCATTCTTAAGAGAGACTCTGCATTAATGACTTCTGCCTATAGAAGGATTCCAACCGTTCCGAACATCCCTGTCTGAAGAGGAACTCAATATTACAATAGCAAATAATAGAAAAAAGCTGATGGAAATGTTGTGAAAGACATGGTGGGATGTCCTACCATACAGGTGGGAAAACAGGGGCCAGTTGTGGTGTGGTGTGCATCCTTTTGGATAACATTAAAAGGAAAATGCCAAACCTTCTAAAACTTCAGTCTTTCACTGCCACAGCTCATAAAAAGAATTCCTGCTACATCCCCCAAACATAGTTTTCATAATACTAAAGGGCAGCCAATCAACTTACAAAAACTTTAAAAGGGGACCATAAAACCATTCCTCCCATTTCAATTAGAAATGAGGCAGAGAGTTCATAAAAAATTAGTTCCCTCAAAACGCAGGGATACCTGCCAACCTCTGGGTGGGATGGACATTTTTGTGCCAGTGCATTATGTATTCATTTCTGTCTGAGTGGTTATAAAAGCCCATCAATTCAAATTGCCTTGTGAGGAATTTAGCTCAACATAGGTTAAAGCTCCTTTATACAACAGTCATCTCCTTAGTGATAGGTTCTTTAACTCTTTCTATAATTGCAACTCAGCAGCAGTTACACCACCAAGCCTAGTAGCTTCTCTAAAGTCAATATCCTGTTAAAGTTCGTAAGAGGTCATCTCATTAAAGACCCCAGGATATAATTTACACGTTAGGTCTTGGAGTGCAAGATGTGCAAAGCTGGCACTGCAGCATTCAGTGGAAAAGTGGAGAGGGATAAAAAAAAATAAACTGCTCTAGTCACTGGGATCAAACGTTCAGAGGAAAGCCTTGAAAATATTTATTCTCCCAGATTAGATGGAATTCTAAGCAGTGTTTATTGGAGAGAAGAGATGGAGTGTGCTATGTCTTATTCTTGCTTCCTGTATCCGCCTTTCTCTTAAAAGCGCTAAGTAGCAAGGCTGCAGGGATTATGGTGCCGAGGGAATTCTTGCCACTTTCCTCCTCTCTCTCTCTATTTAAACATGACAACTCTTGGCAGGCCTCGGTCACATTGTTTGTGTAGCCAGGACAAGAGGGTGGAATTCTGGAACATGTTCCAGCCCACATTCCGGATTTTCCTATAAACTAGCCCCTTATTTTAAACACACTCCTCTGTGAATTACCTTTGTGTTGCTATGCCATTTGAAAATCTGTTTCAAACACTCCTTGCAAATTAAAATCTGATTCAGCTTGAATTCCAATCAAGGTATTTCCTTCATGGTAAATAATCTACTAAAAAGACAGTGTTTGATTTTGTAGAAAAAAATAAATTTGGAGGCAGGCGGGGGGTGAAAGAGGGAGGAAATGGCTCAGAGTCAGCCGGGGTGTATGGAATCTTTCCTTCTAAATTAACAATTTGAATAATTGCACGTATTGATTGCATAACAATTTATACAAGTAGACTTTATTGCTTATATTGTCAGAAAACGGGTCTTCCCTTTTGTGAGTGCAATTTGCATATCTACCTTTGTTGCATCCTCAAGTAAGTAACAGGCAAAATTTCAGCAGTCATTTGCCTAACAATCGGATGTGTTAATTTGCAGCTAAAAAAATTGTACAAAATGAAGGTCAAATGGAGACAGTCAAAAACTCAGTCCCTGCTTTCTCTTACTCAGCTGATTGTTGCACAAAGATCAACATTGCTCAATCTGGTGTGTGTGCTTTCAGCTCAATAAGTGCTTTCATTCATCATTCACAACTTGCTTTATTATGAAAGTTGAACTATATCTTTAACACAAACCACACTTCCTTTGTCCTGAATGAAAGATCTGCCTGGGCACACTGGAGAACAGGCTCGTTGTTGATGCAATGTTATCACATGCACTGAGGCCAATATCTAACATCTTAAAGCCCACAGCAAAAACTACCTGTGTAGAACAAACTTCCTATGTAGAACAAACTACCCAAGCAGAACATTTTTAATTAAATGATGGAGGTAAAGGAGCTCTTTCTCCACCAATAGCACCAGGTTTAACAATCCATTTGTCACACAAACATTTCTGCATCTTCTTTCATGAAGCTACTGATGCATATTAGGACCTACACTCCCTGCAGGCACAGCCCTCCTGGATACCATCTGCATACCTTATTAGAAACTCATTAACTGAGACTGGCGGAACTTCAGCCTTACGCCTGCGTACCTATCTAATGCTTTTTTGGAAGCTTCGTGTGTCGCTTTACTTCCTTTCAATTCACTGTCCTTTTGACTGCTTTTCCAACTTTAGATAGTATTTGGAAAGGGCATTGTGTCCTATGTTCAGATACTCCCCAACTCTCCAAGGGAAAACGTCAGAAATAGCAACAAAACATGGATGTTACAAGTTACCACTCACTTCCCTGTTAGCTTATAACTGTTGCAGGTACAGAAAGGCAACAAAATTAGGCTGTGAAAAAGCAGGGTGGAAGACGAGAATAGGGACGTTGAGAGGAAAGAAATACGAAAACATAAAAGTTGAAAGAGAAGTGAGAATCTACTTACATTTGTCACAGCAAGCACCTTTTATGAGTCTGAAGGCTGCCTAATCAAGTTAGAATAAGTTCAAGAAATGCCTGCACTGTCCATATGTAGAGCATGGATTTCATCTCACTGTATTTCACAAGGCACTTCTGACAACTGAGATAAGATATGTCAACACTCTTTGCTTGCAGAGTTTTTCACTCTTTTAGCACATCAAATGCATTTTATATCTTAGCAAAATCTATTCTTTCTACTTCTCTGCGAACATAGATACATTTTTGTGAAGGTTCCTTCACACTTCTTCCCCACTGGAAGTGGTATTAAATGCAGGACTGTATCATGAGAGAGAAGAGAGACTGGAAGGGGACTCATTCCTTAAGGGTCCATTCACACTGTGAAGCCAAAGGAACCTCTTCTGGTTCATGAACCGAAAAATGCAGGAGGCATTAAGGTACCCGCTGCTTTCCAAACTAGTGCTGCTTGGTTACTGTCCATTCCAAGTACCCTCCTGCACAGTATCGTAGCATGAGTGCTAAGTGATAGCCTGAGAAAACAAGTCACGCGTGTACTACCATAGTGAATAATGCCCATGTGCTCTCCTTATCTCCCCTCCTCCCTTCTTCAACTGCTGAGAAACCATTAACACACTCAGAGCTCTCAGAGGGAGAACAGCAGCAAAGGGGTGTATGGATTTCAGGTGACCTCCTGGACTCTCTCAGCTGATGATTAGCAGACACTAGAGTAAACCTACCTCGTTAGCCAAGAGCAGCTTCATAGCCACTGGCTGACCCAGTCTACACTTATCCCACCTGTTTCTCCAGAGGAGGCTTTCCATTCTTCACCTGGTTTAGGTAACTCCAATATTAACAAGATTGTGAATGGAAGGCAGTACAAAGGCAAGCATGCATGCTTGTTTCCATGCACAGTATGAGAATGTGTTCCAAAAGAAAAGAATGAACAAGAAAATAATTTTAGGAAAACAGAGCAAAGGTAAGAGAAATAAGTATGGAAAATTTGGAACTATCTCTAGCTAACTATGGCAACCTGCAAAAGAAAACCAATAATCAAATATGCAAGTTCACAGGATAAAGTGGTTATTAGCTTTCCAGTTTCTGCAACTTATAGCCAACAAATGTCTTTGTAAGATTTTAACAATGCATACAAATCTTAGGAATTTGAGCCCCTCCTTAGAAGTATCTTGAATAACAATAAGCTGTAAATAAAGCCCTGAATTCTGGGTATTCCCAGTCTACAGATGCCACAGAGAGATGGTTTTCTTTAATTCTTCAACATTAAAAAACCATAGGAACTTCCCCTTTAAAGGTGACTGATTTCTGATCTGCTAAAATCTTAATGCACTTCCAGTAATAAAATTTCAGCATCTTCAGGAATTTGCAGTATATACTATTTACACCCAACACAACACCAGAAGTATCATACACCAGTTACAAATTGACAGTCCATCCCACAGGGCTTAATACACTAGAACTGCTATTTTCTTTATGTCACTATAATTGTATTCTAAGTGCAGTAGCAACAACATGTTTCTAATAACAAATTCCATATAAGTGGAAAACACACAAAGTGCACCAAAGCTAAGTATATTCCACCCTTGGCATACAGGTATGCTAGTTTTCTCAGTAAGACTAGAATTATAAAATTGGCAGATCCTATAAACAAGCATTTGTCTAACAGGAATCTGTTTACGTTGAGTGGGTAAGAATTTGTATTTAAATTTTCTGAATGTATATTTGTGTTTCATCATATGTTTGGCATCAATCTACAATTAAACTAATTTCTATAAGCAAATGGCAAGAACTATCATGTTTAAAAAGATAGCAAAAGCTGTGAAAGATTAATGATAACAGAGTTCATTAAAAATGAATTTAAGTCCTATGTGGAGCCCCCTGCAAAGATTAATTTCAGTTGTATGCCCAAAGGTTACAAGCAATTTACGCCCTATTTAAGTCATATTCCATAGCACATTTACATCCAGACCTTTGCAGTGTTGGCTTACAATTAAACCAGAAACCCAAGAATTTTTCATTTTAAGTTGAAGATTTAATATAACGCTTTGAAAAATGGTGAAGTAACCATCACCAGAAGATTTTTAAAAGCAAAGGATACAAACATCTGCCAGAAATGACAGAGATATAATTGATCCTGCCTTGGGGCAGGAGGATGGATTAGAAGATCTTTTGAGGTTTCTTCCAATCCTATTTTTCTTCAATTCCAAGGTGTGGAGATGAGAAAACAAAGAATCACAGAACAAACTACAGTTTGTGTAATTGAGACCAAACTCTTAACTGATCGCAACTTCATTTTACATCTGGATTAGCATTAGTAACAGATAACAGTAAAGAATAACTCCGACAATAGAAAGATTAAAAAAATCAAGGGGAACTAGAATTCAGAAACCTGTTCTTGAATTGAAGGCAAATGTTTGTTTGCCACAGATGCCCTGTACATCACCTCCAAAAGCCTGTGCACATTTTAGCTTTGTTTTGAAAATCAGCTTGGATTTTCTTGAGCGTGTCCAGCCCCAGGAAAAGGAAAAAAGAAGTGATGCATTTTACAGATAAACCTTCAAAGTGGGTGTAATTCCAGGCACAAGTGATAGATTATATTCAGGTAGAGGCCCAAGCATATAAGCCACATCTGAAAACCGAGGCTACACCATGCACCAATCAACTAGTTTTGCAGCAAGTTATACTCCCACGTATTTTCTCCATCATAGGGGAAAGGTACAAAGGCATCCTTTAAAAAATTATATTCTTAAATGTATTGAGCTGCAAGACTATGGCTTTCCTGCAGAGCAAAAGGACAAAGCCACTTTTCCCTCAGGAAGGGCAAGCATGAAGCTCTTCGTGTGTCTAGAGTTAACTTCCCGGGAATTCTTTTTGGTTTATTTTCATTCATTAAATGATTTGATAAGATCATTGTGCAACCAGCCTTTATTTCCTGGGACTGGAAATTCTTTGCCTCTATCTCCATTTGCAGTTCCAATGTATCTCAAGGGTTTCCAAATTGTGAAATTGTGCTGCTTGTAATTCAAATCAACCAAGTTCATGGGGATTTTTAAGACTGAGAAATTCAACTGCCTGCGTTGCTTATGCTGATATTTCTATACTCAGCTCCCAGCAGAGAGTCAGTTTTAAAACAAAAATTTTTATTTTTAATCAAGATCTTGCAGTTATTTGATGCTATTTTGAGAAGAGGGATATAAGAACCAAGCAAAAAATATAGGTTAAAAAGGCAAACTCAGAAATGCAGCATATAGAACACCTGAGAGCATTGGGGATACTATGATATTTTTTCCATCTATTCCATATTATATTCAGAGTTTGTATCAAGAGGATGCGGAAGCTCAAGGGAATGCCTTTTAAGAATGAGAGCAGAAGCTTAGCAGACAGATTCCATTCCTGCCTTGGCCACTTTGTTCCTTTGGGACAAATCATTTAACTTTATGAAACATTAACATTTTGAAAACTATTGTTCTTGTAATCTCTAAGCATGGCTGACCTAGAACTGAAGAGTGAAGAATAAGCATAAATTATATGATAACTATAGATTTGTTGTGCCATAATTTTAGAAAACAATGGTTTTCTGCCATCTTTCTCTGTGTCATTTAGAGATTATGTAAAATGCGTGTAACTAAGGAATATGCAACGGGGTTTATGAAGACAAGGCAAAGCAGAGTCTTATACAAGTGGAGCTGCAATGATACTGAAATATAGGTACACATGACTGAGAAGGGCTCAAATGGGGCTAGATGTCCTATTTAAAGGAGCCCTATAGATCAACTTGACATTTACCAAAAGACCATTAAAATAGTGAGGAATAATAGTACTGTACATAGATTTCCCAGTCAGACCCTTAATCTGCTGCCCCAAAGGCTACACTGAAAGTGGTGTGGATGACAGTGGCAAGGACTTTGAATAATCCAAAGATCATCTACCACAAGTATCCTCTTACGGTTAAGATGCTGTAAAGTAGAGAATCAGGGAGCTGAAGCACAAATATATTCTGCATATGGTTTATCTATAGGCTTTTCAACTGTTCTTCACCTTTAACTAGTCTCTCCAAAACCAAGGAAATATAAACAGAAATAAACCAATTTTCCAACATTTTTCTTCTTCAAAACAGCTAGCACTATGATACCTTCGTTATGATAGCAGTTACAGATTTTTCCTTTCTTTTTAACTCTGTTGAGTGGTGTTAGTCAATAAATACAGAAAGGCCAAGAACAAAACATCCATACTGAATATCTTCTTGCCTTTCCTATCTTCACTTATTTTTGCCTATCCCTGCTGTTTTTACATGCACTCTGCACAGAAAATAGGCACTGGGATTTTGGAAGGAGAATGTCAAGCCCACAGAAACCTCATAAGCTGACCAAAGAAAGTGAAATTGGCAACATAGTCACAGCTTCTCTCTCCACCTGCCTAATGCCTAACATGAAAAATAGGGGGAGAGGGAGTGCATTGTATTAATGGATATATTATTGTAGAAATCAAAGGTTGCGGCTAAAATTGCCCAGCAAACAGAAGTTGAAACTGTAAACTGGTCAAGTAAGAGGGTCTAATAAACCTTTTCTCTTGGTTGTAAAGTGGAGACAAGTAGTTATTGGCTAGGTGCTCTGCACAGCTGTAAAGTGTGAGGGACTTGGAAGGCATTGTGACTTAGAAACTAAGGGACTGAATGTGACTGCATCGTGGTGAATAACGTGTTTGTCGTTCATGTGAATAAAATGTGGAAGTAGATCGATGCTTTTCTCCATAATATGGGTTCTCTACTAAGCACAGTAAATCTCCGTCTTACTACAATAGTGTGAGATCATTCATGCCATTAGTTTCAATGAGACTGACTCTATACTGCATGCAGTTTGCTGTTCTCTTTCCTCAATATAACAAAGCCTGAGAGTGCCAGCTGCCTCTTGAGTCTTAAAAAGAAAGAAAGAGAGAGAGACTTTTATTTACCATGATTTTGATTGGTTAATTCCACTCTATTATTTTGTTGCTTCCTCCCATATGAAAAAAATGCATTGTCGTTCAAACTAACACACACAAGAAAGGCCACTCAGTTAACATGCAAAACATAAATTTCCAGCTCGCAATGATACTTTGAACATGTAGCATAATAACACCATCAGCCTCAGTCTTTGCTCCAAATATCACAGATTGTTTTTCCTTTTGGGGCTGGGACTATAATCACAATCCCATGTGCTGAGCTTTAGTTGAGCTGTACACACACACAGAGCAATTGGGTTTTATGAGTGTAGTATTATAATTATTGTAGTGTATGGTTGGCACATGAATGAAAGTCATAGTTCCGCCATCTATAGATAGGACTAAGTTATAAAGATAACCGTATAACAGAGGAATTTTCAAACCATTTTAATGACCTTCTGGCTTTTGTGCTATATAATTTAATATAGCCATGCTGTTGGCATTCCTATGGAAAAATCAACACCAGCACACTTACCATGGACCCTCTTCCTCTCCCTGCACTGCCATAGCTGGTGTTGCAGCTTGGCCATTCGAATGTAGCTGCATGTTAGAACTTTGCAAAGAAGGTAGGTACCACGTTAGGATGCAATTTGTTGAGAAATCAGAGCAGGGGGATGGCCATTGGGATGTGAAAACAAAGAGGAAAAAGATTATGTTGCATTTGCATACATCTCAGTGAGTACATCACCACAGAGGTGGTCTTAAAAGATAGACTAAAAGTATTCAGATAAAAGACACCCAAACTCAGAAGCCACATTCAAATCAAAAGCATTGGTTTGTACAGTTGTTGGGTTTCAGATGCTTTCAGAAAAAAATTTTTGAGACTCTGCTCAATTACATGAACAGGAAGTTGTCTGTTGTCTGATTACATACTTGCTTATTTCAAAAATAAGGGGGGGGAGAGAGGGGTGTGAGACAAAACCTACAGAAAGCCCAGAAAATTTTACCTTAAGAAAACAATGTGTTGCATCCCCACATCAGGATGGGCTGGTTAAACTGGACAAGTCATTAAGTGTCTCAGTATCACAGACTAAAGCTGTAAGACAAAGCTAAGAGTATACAGGTTCCTCGGATGCAGAGATTAAACGGTTAATGTGCAGAAAACACACTGTTTATGTTATGTATGCTATGTCTTGATATTGTTTCTGACCACTCATGAGGACTTCAGCAACACTGAGGAATTAACTTGGGGACCTGGCACTAGTCTGATTACCCAAAGTGCTTGGGAGTGAGCAACAACAATCCATCTGTTCAATTACCAGCAAAACAAAGCCAGCATTACATAAGACTACACTATTATATAGGCTTATTAGGAACCTGGTTCCAGAGGTTGTTATATGCAACACTGCGGCGCTATATAAATGCATATTAATAACAGCATACAGTTTAGCACTTTGGCACAAGTGTTAGCTTTGAAAATGTGTATATTTTTCCAATAAACGGTCATGGCAGCTTTCTTATAATTGATACAGCCTTCTCAGTTTGAAAAAAAGAAAAATCAGCTGTTAAAAAAACACCCACTAACTACACAATTGCCTAGTATACTGTAACAGCATCTCTTGGGTAAATAGCTCATGTTTTTTGACAGCAGTATGCGTTCCAAAGTATGTATTTACCTGATGGACCATAGCAGCTCTGAAGGAGCCTGTCTAGTCTTTTGGGTAATATCTGATGGAATTTTACAGTTAGTATGCATGCCACCAAGCATTCTAAATCATAGAAATAGTGTACCTTTAAAAAAGGCAAAATATAAATTTAGACAATCCAAAACACACAATGATTTGGACCACAATGCATGGGCAAGCAAAATAGTTTAGGGTCTGTAAAATAACAGCAAGGACAGATAGATATTGTATACTCAGTTCCACTGTAACACAAACTGGCATTTTGAAAAAAATGAGCCAAATTCTATACTGGTGCCAGAGACTCAGCTACCAAAAATATTTCACAGGGTTCTGCAATAACCTCACGGTAACTACTTACTTAATCCACTGGAAAGAGTGGAACTCCAAAGTAGTTTCAGAGAACTTCGACACTGCAGTCTCCTGTTTTTATATAGCATTGGTTTTATGCCACGTGGGCCAGCAACATTCCCAGCTCTATACACAGGCTGAAAAGATAAGGTATCTGAGGTGATTTCCCCTTGATGCACACTAATAGTGCAAGACTTGCCGTGTTTCTAAATCCTCTCAAACAAGGACTAATTTCACATTGTCAAGTGACACAGCAAGGAAGAGGCCATTTTAAGACAGTCGTGCTTTCCTCTCTGTAGGAAGGAGCCTGAAGGGAAAGGAATTGTCATTATCATTCTTTACAATGCTTATATTTACTATGGAAAGAGCTCCTTGTTAAAAAAAAAAAAAAAAAAGCAAAACACAATTTAAAAGGGTGTAACCTTTTCCTTTAACTATTGGCTTGTATCTTTGTGCTTTACAAACTGTTGTACAGTTGTCTGAAATAAAAAAAAAAAAGAGAAGAGTCAGCTAACAAGAATCTGTGGGCTTTACTTTTTAATAGTGTAATAAAACCACTGAAGAATATTTTTGGTGTTAAGGATTTCACAGAAAGCCCCATGGGATGCATGTCCTTCTACCCTTCAGGCAACTATTTTTGTATAATATGCCCCAATGACTTTCAGGTAAACTTACCATAATTGTCATTAACATTAGCATCTCAAATTGTACTTGGAGTGTAAAGTAGCATCCGTACTTGCATATAAGCTACTACTATGTATGCAATTTGTGACTGTGTCCATCTACAGTCTATGCTCCATTTAAGTCCCACTTAAATCCTGATTGAGAACCCAGAACAGGCTTTATGCCTTCTTTAAGATCTATTGAAGGTGTGAACTTTATCCAAGGAATACAAGTATACTGCAGATTCAAACTTTTTACCATATTCCTAGTAACCAGAAAGCTAAATGGGATTCATTGTATATATAACAAAATAAACAATCAGTGACTGGGAATGATGTTAACAGTGAAGGGCTTTTTTAACTTGTTTTCCTTAGGTGATGAGGACACTTTGGTGCTGTTACTAAAGCCCCACTATGACTATGCAGAGCACTTCCAGTTAAATGCAACTGCAGAAAACCAGCCACAAGAGATGCTTCACAGCACATCTAAACAGCTCTCTTCCCCAAACTTCCCAGGCCTGAAATGTGGAGTAGTTGACATTCAGCCTAAAAACCCAGCCAACAATCTCTATGCTTCAGTTCATGCTCCAGAACATATCTTTGTACACGTTTACAGGCCTAACCTCAGCTAACTAACACACAGTTAATAAAGTTTCTATGCAAGTGTCATGATTTAACTCCAGCCAGCAACTAGGACCATACTGCCACTCACTTTCCCAGCTGGAATGGGGGAGAGAACTGGAAAAGGAAAAAAAAATGGTGATTTGAGGTAAAGGCAGTTGAATAGGTAGAACTAAAACCTCACATACAAGAAAAACAAAACAAGAAATTCATTCATTGCTTCCCATGGTCAGGCAGGTGTTCAGCCACCTCCAGGAAAGCAGGGCTCCATCACTCATAATGGTTACTTGGGAAGACAAACATCACAGCTCCGAGTGTCCTCCCCTTCCATCTTCCCCCAGCTTTATATACTGAGGGTGATGTCAGATGGCATGGAATATCCCTTCAGTCAGTTGGGGTCAGCTGTCCTGGCTGTGTCCCCTCCCAACTTCTTGTGCACCCCCAGCCTACTCCATCCCAGCTGAAACCACAATGGTAAGTCTCTAGGCATCTTCTTGACTTGCATCATCATTTTCATTTTAACAACCATTTATTAGAGCCAGACACTAGATCTAATCTTCTCCGTTTTTCAGAAAGCACATTGGCTGCTTAAGTCACTAGAACTGCTGATAGTGAAGTGAAACCTACCACATCATTTTATACAACTTTATAAGAAACTCATTAATCTGAGGGGAAAGGGATGTATATTAAAGTCTCATCTTCAGAAAAATTTTCAAAATGCTGAATGCTTCTTACAGGATTAATATCTTCAAATTTACACCAAAGAACCAAAGCTTCTGTATTTCCTTTAAAATAAAATGCCAGTCACATGAGTTCTGTGTAATTTGTCAGCAAGGGATGTAGAAGGTGTATTACTCAGGCTATGTTACCTTGCAAGACAAATTTTCACTGTTCAAAACCGGAGTGAATCCCTTCTGCCGTGCTCCTCACAGCTGCCCCTGACTTTTATTCTTCTAGAACAAGAACTCTTGAACAACATGCCTCTAACTGCAGAGTATTCAGAATCTACTCACAAACAACAATACAAGATCTGGAATCATCATTTTGAGACCGAAAATTAAGAAATTCAAAGAGTAAATGATTATTCAAAAGAATTTGGTGAATTTAGGGATACTTGTACAGTGCTACTTTAAGAGCGTATTTATGAATATACATGAACATAAATTATTTTCAACTAATCAGTTACCACTGTTGCCCTTTTTGGATGTAAAATTGTTTGGTTTATTTTTCATTTATACATAATGCCTCCTTACTCCCTCCCCTTTTTTTTTTTTTTAAAAATGTGCAATCTGTGTTTCAGATTCTGTGTTTCTCTTCTTCAATCTTTTGTATTAGAGTATTTCTTTGAAAATAGGTATCAAAATGACCCATATTTTTTGAAAGCCAGCACTGAAGTACTGAAGGTTTTTTTTTCTTTTTTTGGGGGGGGGAAGCTGCTTGGGTTTCTGTTTCTTTTAATTTAAGTCAGGAAAAGAAGATTTCATAGCAGAAAAAAAATTGCTTTGAGATTTTTTTCAATATATTAATGGAAAAATTAATCAAAATTAATCAAAACAAAAAGCATGAAGATATATAACTGCAGTAAAGTATTAGCTATATATATCTCACTCCTCTGGGTGCCCAATGAACAGCATGAATAAACTTCAGCTACTGTAATAGAGAGTGCAAAAATGAATTTGAATGTAAGGTTCTTTTATAGCTGGAGACTATTACCTCTAGTTTTCATTTAAATAGGTCCCTAAAGGCAAGCAAGAGGCAGCTTCCATATGTATGAACTTCATTGGACAAAGGCAAACTGGACTGGTCATTTAGTACAGCCTGACACGTACGACCAAGTACTTCTTCCTGGATACTGAGGAGAAGGGACATTTACCAGTATGCCACTGGCCTGTGCTGGGCATATGAAGTTGGTATTGATTCCCAACAGGCATTTGTAAACAGACACATTGTCATGGTTTTCATGCTGCTTCAAAAGGAAAAAAACTAAAATAAACAGGACTATGAGCTTCAGCATAGAAGAGTCCATGTGCAAGCCTACTGCTGCTCCCCTGCAACACAAACGTTAGCCAGACAGGGAGCAGGAAAATCATAAATCACATCAGTTTTAGCCACCACGGTGTACTAGTGAAACGGAAATAAGGACAAAAGCTGATGTCTCAGTTTATAATTGCAATCAAGTCTTGTGTCTGGAAATTTCATTAACATAATGCTTATTAAAAATCAAATAGCAAATCTTTTGACAATTAGTACTTTTAGATCGGTAGGATTTTTTTTTGAACATTAGATTTGGTTGGGTTTAGGCTGTGGCATTTGGTTCATCTACTTTCCTCCTTCACAGAATGTTTCAAAATTCAAAGAACCCAGTAAGTGACAAGTGATAATCCTCTTGAGTTAAGAACACATATCTTACTTGTCAAAGAAAGCTGTGTCACAGTCTCCAGTTCCACATGATCATAATTAGCTAATAATTATACAGCAGCTAGATGCCATATAATTTTCACCCTGACAAAGACATTTGCAAAGGTAGTGCTCTGAAGCTGGGATACCAGTACAAACATTTCTGCTTATCAAGGGAAGTTACCAACTGGTCCACTGTTAATTCAGTCCTAAAAGCAGGTTTGCTCAAGACAGTGTCAGTAAAATGTTCTACATCATCATTACAGGTATTCAGTCATGTTTTCTTAATAAAGCATATTGCCATTTGTTCACTCTGAATTCAGAAAATTTTGCCATTGGCCTCAATTAATAACAATAAAATAATTATTATTATTTATCTACTTATCACTCAGATCATTTTCTCATAATCTCAAATTTTCTATATTAGTAAAGGAACTGCTGGGAAAAAGAAGATCTCATGGTTATGACACAAAACTGGGAATCAGGGAGTGTTCCCAGCTTGTGCCAGAGATTTCCTGTGTCACCTTCAACAATTCACATAACTTCCCTCCTACAGAATCCTTGTGAGGATTCACTAACATTTGAAAAAACCTTTTGTCATAAATAGGAAGCTGCTATAAAACAGTTGAAATTTTTGAGGCAGTTTTTGGGTTGGTTTTTTTTTTATTGTTATAGTACATGAGATGTGTTGGTTTCTCACATTGGAAGAGACACTGCAAGGTCTTAGATTTTATTTTAATGACAATTCCTAGACCAATTGAAATTGTTACCTACATTAAATTCTTAATACAGACAGAAGAATGAAACAAGGGAATAACTTGGAGGTTTATATTGGTGAATTTAACTTTCTTATAATATTAATATAGATGTGATGTTTATCCAGAGAAAAAGTAAAGACCATTAAGGAGCACTCCAGACTAGTGTCTGAAATAGACTGAGTATTTTTATATTTCTTCCTTAAAATTATTCCAAAAAATTTCAGTTATTTGGGAGGAGATTTAAGTTGAAAAGCAAATGAGTTTGTGGAGAATTCTACAAGTAAAATGGTCAAATAAATACCTATTTATGTGGAAAGAATATTATTCCTTGCAGTGAGTACTTACAATAACAAACTACTGTCCACCTGATATCAAGATTCTCACCCCTTACTTAGTGATATGCTCTTTACATGTTTTTGCCACAGCAAAATATAATAGAAATAATGGGGGAGGGAAAAAAAAAAAGCAACAAAGTTTTTGTGTGTGATTTCCTCTCACCATCCTTCCTGTCTTTCATTAATAGCCTCCATTGTTTATTTTAATCTACTCTAATACACGAATTCATCTGAAAGACAGGTATGGAAGAAAGCAGCAATTTACTTGTAACTCAACCAGCTGCCTGCAGCAAAATCACACAACTACATTTCAGAGAACAATCTGGTTTTAGAGGAGGGGAGAGGGAGGGAGAGAGAGAGATGGAGATCAGGAGAGAGCAAGTGAGCAATTGTGTGCTTAGGTAACACACTCTCTCCCCTCCTTGTGGTCTCAAAATGTTCTTGCTGTCTGAATGCATAGATTTGAATCTCACGCAGTTCTTCATTTTAGGCTAAGTGTGCCCTCAAAGAGATGTAAATCTAATAGAGTTACTAATAGAATGCAATTATATAGCAGAATTGTTTCTGCAAGGCACATTTATGAAGCTCATACATGAGAGCAGGGAAGCTGCTTGCAAGACACATTTCTTAAAGAGCAACAAATAAGTACATCTGGTATAGCTTGCGAGAGCAATTGCCAGATATTATATCATTAAGAAATAATTTTTCACCATGAGATTTGCATAGACAATAGATCCTTTAATCTCTAAGCTGATGTTGAGATCTTGGTAGTTGGCCTGGATATTCAATGAGTTATGTAAAGTAAGTTTGAGGGTTTAAGCCAGTTCCCATTGGCAATCATCCATATTAGCAGTGAAAGCAGCTTTTGGTATAACCCTGAGCAAAAAGACCAAGGTGATAATGATTGATCCTTCTCCTGCTCACAGCAGGGGGAACAACACTGGCAAGTGCAAAAACTAATACCAATGCTGGCAAGCGAAGGGCATAGCACAGGTATCGTGTTCATTTCATTATTTTTAGTTACAAAACATTTATTTATTTAGTACCTTGTATCACAATTACATTAGTCTGTATTAATTATCCTTTTACTTTACATTTTATTTGATTGTTTTGTGGCTGCAGGGCTACGGAAGGAGGCAATATCACTGCTCTAGGAAACTTGCACGTATAATATAACTAGGAAAAGAGTATAGGAAGGGAAAGCTAAGGAAGCAGTGCAATGTTTGATACGTGACAGGTTAGTCCCACGGGTTTAAGCATTTGTTTTAGCTGTAGGTAAACAGCTCAGTGCTTTGGTGTTTGGGAAACCCCAAAGTTCACACTAGTCCTTTTTTTCTAAGTAGCCTGGCCAAGTGCATTTGTGGGGGTTATTAGTAGAGGAAGCTGGAGTAGGAAACAGAGATGAACAAGGTTATTTGGGGTAAACAGTAGGAAAAGCCTATTAAATAGCTAACCAAATGGTAGCGAATTTGGTAGGTGCTAGAGGTGAATAGCCTCTAGGCAGAACACAGAGGGCAGATACTAGGGAAAAAAACAACATTCCCCCTAAACAGTCCATGATGTGCCCACAGGTCAAATACTGTAATTTTGGTTTCCCCATCTTATAAAATGAAGAATGGAAAATGAAAATTAACAATCACAATTAAGGGTACAGAACAGCTTCCACACAATCAATAACATAATAGTCTAGTAGTGCTCAGCCTGGCAAATAGGTGATTATATGGGATATGTGGTTAAGATCTCTAAAATCATGACTAGCACAGAACAGGTAAACGGCAAAAAATTACTCCCTGTAGCTACAATTACAATAACTAGGAACAACAAATGAAACTTGCAGGTGACAAACTGAAGGTGAATAAGAGGGGATGTTTCTTCGTACACTGTGTTTAAGCCAGGGGATTCCTTGCCACAGGACAGAACCGAAGCTAAGGGTTTGCACGTGTTCCAAAAAAAGAGTGGAAACATTTGCAAAAGAAAAATTAAAATACTTCTTGTTTCCTGGTCTCAGAAGAGCGTTTTGAAAGAGTTTCACTGTTACACTTACCACGTTCTTTTCCCTAAGCAGCCGGTATCAGACTCAGTGTACTTCCCTGGGTTAGAACCCCTCTGCTCTAACTCCACACACCCACTTGTACAGCGTAGAACTCTGACATTTAGACATTTGAATTTCAACAGTTTAAATACATACTAGAGCATTTGAATAGGTGAAAGGCAAAGCTTGGAGCTTCTTCAACTTTTATAAGTTTCAACTAACGCCTCTAGGCCTTTCTAGGAGGTATTATGGGAATGTGTTTTTAATAAAACAAGATAAAAACTTGAATTTTTACGGCACGCTAATATAATAAATGAAATGTTTGTATTTTGGTATGATTGATGACCCAATAAATAAATAAAATCAGCACAATTCAAAGAAAATTTTACATTTGTTACTTTCTTCCGGTAAAACAAAGACCAAAAGGTTTGTGCTTCAAATATCAAATTCCACAAAAGATATTATTTTCAGTCCATTGTAATAAAACTAAGAAAATTAAGGGTTTGACTGGCAAAGCTACTAACAATGGAGCTGCCCAGTGCATTCATCAATTCTGTGATGAAAATGCTTATTCAGGACTGAAGAAATCCACTTTCAAGTCTCTCTAACCCATCAGATCCTAAATTTAGGGGACCTGCATCCCAGCAAAATGCCTTCACTTCCTACGTTTTCCCATTGCAACTGTTTAGGCAGCAACTCCAGTAGGTGTTCTGCATCTGTCCTGCACGAAACCCTGACACCAAATGAGTTTTCACTGGTACTGGTTGTACTTTTTAACTTTCAGAACAATGATGACTCCACTTGGGACAGCAGTTTAGGAACTGCTGGTCCAAAGCACTCTGGAGGTGAGGATGATGGACAGTGGGAAGGAAAGAAATTCCACTTTTTCATGTAATACTGATCTACTTTAAATAGTCAGGTTATGGGAGAAAAGTTAAAAGGGAGACACATATTCCTTCTTAAAAACACTTTCCTTGATAATTTATTATTTACAATGAAACAGACTTAAAAGAAAGGATCAAGTGTGCCTCAACCCCAAATACCCCTATTTGGTGGTCACATGGACTGCTGAAGGATCAAACTCATTTCCCTCTCCCTGCTTGATTCCAGTGAATTGAACCATGACCTCCCATTGCCAAAAACATTTCCTAAACACTAACCATTGGTATTTGATTTCATTTATAAATGAATTTTTTGTTAGGCAAACTGATTGCTGAACCTTTTCTACTATGTTAGAGATAAAAAATTGTTGACCCAAGCTTTGTGCATCCTAATACAATAAATCTCAGTGTTATTGAGACCAGGAAACTCTATGCATGTTCTGGATTATTGCAATTCCAGTTCAGTGGCTTCACATAATTTCTCAGGCTCAAACAACTAAATTCATTATTCATAAAACCCTGCTGTGCTCCATACCAGTCAGTAACTTGGGGCCTGATGATAAGACACTGATTAAAAGAAGTCCAGCCAGATCTATGTGAGCAGTTTCTATACTTGACAAAATGGAAATACAATGCCCAAAGACGTCCCTTCTGTTGTTTCTATCCCTGCTCCACCTACAGATAATAAAATCTGTAAATAAATCTGTAAATAAAACAAAGATTGATTACAATTAGTTTAACAGGAAGCAGGAGAAACAATTGTTATTTCTCCACCTCCTAAAGTACTGCACTACAATATGGTTCTCAGTACCTGGAGTGTTTCACAGACATTGTTTATTTACTTAAGTCACGATTAAAGCAAAGGATCCTATAAAACTGTAACAGTGGGTGAGAGGAGGCAGCCTGTTCTCTTTTCTTCAGAGTAAGGATACCCTGAGAATAACTTAATCAACGGGTGAGATACAATGAGAATATCCTTAATCAACGGGTGAAACAGACATTCACAGAAGTTCATTATAAGGCTCCATTTTCTATTCCCCTCTTTTGGGGCACAGGCTCCAATAGGGAAGATCAATATATTGTAAGCAAATCCCAAAGCACAGGCTTTAAATGTAAGGAGACACAATTCCTCTGGTCTCATCGAAACATATACACTAGCTGGGGAAAGAACAGTGTACACAACTACCTAAGGAAATGAGGATAATCAGCATATTCGTGAAAAGATGACACATTCAGGCTCACACAACACTATAGACTTTGTTGCAGAGGGCACCCTTTCCCCAATAGTTCCACTGGGGTCCACTGGGAAGCAGGTCTCAGTCCTGGCCTGTGGAGCCAGGAATCTGCCACAGCACCTCAGGCTGCAAGACTGCAATGAGTTGGAATAGACTAGATTTTACTCTAAGCTTTTCTTCCTGCAGGCTATGTACAAACCTTTATCTGAGTTCCCACCACACCTCTGCCTGGGAATGGTTAGCTTTCCCTCGGGGTCATTTGATATGGAGTCCCTGCTTTATATATACAAACACCCACACCTTCATTATACTTCTGCTTTATTCTCCTCCAAGGCTTGCAGTTCCTTCTGTCCTAATGATAAGGACAAGACATAAGGTACTTCAGTATGACGATACAATTCAGACCAGGAGCAATGCAAAATCCAGTCATCAGCAGAGGTGTTGAATAATGAAGTCAACCAGCCCCCTGGTAGCACTGTAACTCATCCCTACCCATGAACCCTCTCTTGGGTCACATGCACCTTGTTAAATAGAGACACTGTAGCCTGGCTGGGGAAGTCCTTATGCAACTCAGGTGATTAACCACCCCACCAACCCTACACTGCTCTTTCCAAGCCTGTTAGAAAAGCGCTATTAAATCTTTTATTCAACATAGTCAAAAGCTTTCAAGACAATGACAGATGCAATGGTCGTGCATTCCCAGGAAAAGAGCAGCAGCTATTATATTTCCTCCTGTGCTAAATCAGATCAGGCTAGTCAAAGTCAAGAACGCTGCTTTTAATACTGCTGAAAATTTTCCCTACAAACTTCAAAAGCGCTATTAAATGCAGAATAAAATGATTTGTGGCAAGATAGTCCATGAAAAGCAGGTGTTTGGTGATTACAGTAAAGCCAAGCACAAGCTAGATGCTGGTTATCAGTTACCTCCAAGAACTCAAATACAGAAGACATGAATTGTGGTCACCCAGGAACAAATTTTCTTCCTGAGAATTTGGGCAGTTCTATGCTTTAAAAAAGCCAAACACCTGGGTAGAAGAAAAGGTGAACTGACAAGCAAGCAGAGGTGTTCCATGCAGTCTGTCAACGTTCAGTTGCTGGGATACAGCAACAGAAGGAAAGGTCATCACATGTATGACAGTTATGCAGAGCTTCAAGACTTTAAATAGAAAAGAGTTTATGTAACTCTGATGCCCAAGTGATTCCTCATGACAGTCTCTCCCAGCCAAACCATCATGGTGCAGCTCGGAAGTGTTTCCTGTTATGTTTAAGGGGTTCTTTTATTCATATTGCGATTATATCAACAGACAAGGTTATAACAGGAGATGTAATACACAAATTTATTTTCATGCTAGGGTTTATACTATACTAATAGTATAATTTTGATTAATTTTTATTCTACCAACCAACAGAGCAATTGGAAGTTTCTGTTGATTTTCCACTCTGCTATTAGAAGACTTCATAGTTGTATTTTACAAAATTGAAATTTACCAAAAAGATAAGGTGAGAGCACTAATTCATTAGCTATATAATAATTCATTTTATTTTACAGGGAATTCTCCTTTTTGTCTGTTAAAAATCATGCTTCTCTTCTGGCAAACCTAACATAACACGTGCCTAAAAAAATATCTACCTGATACTGAGAAGTGCATATATCCATGGTTTAAGTGTTCAAAAATTATCTTCAGGAGGTATGCCCAGAATTTTCATTAGGAAGTACCTTATCACTATAATAACATGAGATTAAATAATTGAGAAATTCAGCCTAGAACCAAAGCAAACCAGAGAGTTTACATATCCACTTGAACTGAAATAATACATTTCACAAACTAGATTAATCCTTCGGTTACAGTTAAAGACTTTGTTGCTATACAAATGAATAACCAGATAGACCTTACACTGAGTAGTGGGTTCAGTGCAACAGCTCTTTTCTCAGAGCTACTTGCGTACCCACTGTCCCAGTGAAATCAGGAATACACACCTGATGTCTATCACCCACCCAGGGCACAGTGGCTCTCAGACATGCCCAGAACATGCAAACATTGCCATCCTGGCTGCAAACTGCACTATGAATATTACAGTGTTTGTAGAGAATACTCCAACCACACCACTGAAGACATCACTTGAGAAAGACCAAATCCATGAAATTATTTCCCAAAACTGATATCCCCAATTCAGAAGCACAAAAAGCAGTGGGAGAGCTGCTCTTAGCAGCTGGCCAGACATTGCCCATATACAGCATAATCCTCAGGTTGCCTAAAATCATCACTCTTGGCTTTGTGTCACACATTTCCTTACTCATTCTGTGAGGGCAAGTCAGTAAGAATCAGGACTGTGTAAATGTTCCATCAACAGCTCTTCAGCCATTCCAAAACCTCTTGTGGAAGCCACCAATTTCAGCACCAGACCTTGAGTCTGTTTTAGGATGGGGACATATTCAATGTGTTTTGGACTGAGTACAGCTGTGTATTAAATCTATAATCAAAAAGAGATGGGATCATTATGATATTATGATGTGACAGAACTTCAGGAAAGTGATTCCTGAAGCACTGGATGCACTGACCACTATGGGAAGGACATCTAAAGAGCATTTTCCAGATGAAAAATAATTTTAAGCTCTTCCTGAGCATCTTCAACTCTCCATTAAACCCTCAAACTTAAAAAGTTTTCTGTGGTTGAAATAGACATCCATTTCACTGGAAGTAAAAGACTTATGACAGACTTGAGCATGGAAATGTAACAACTCAGACAATTACATCACTGTATCTCTGGATCTTTTTCTCAAGTTGAGGTAATCACTCAGGATCAGCTAAGGTAAGACATTTTATCCTTTTTAAAAACTGATGAAGTCTGGAGCAAAGGGGCTAGAAAGGAGAGGGAGGAGAGGACACTGACAGTTTATCAATTTCATGGGTCATCAAGAAATCAAAGCTCAGTCCACAGCAGCATGCACAGGAAAAATCTCTGCCTTTGTACAGAATAAAGTAATTGGTAACTACTGAGTATTAAAAAAAAAAGTTTGGCAAACTCAAGAACTGTCTTTACAGTATTCTTTGCATACCTTACATTTGTTGAATGGTTTCCAAAACTAAAGCTTTCCCATGGGAAGGCAAAGAAACAATAGCAATTTCTTCTGAATGAAGCTCTTCTAAAGCCAAAGTGTAAACATACAGTATGTGACCTGAAAGTTTGCTTTTAACTGTACAAGTGGCTAATTACATAACTAATCAAAATACCTTCAAAAGCAATTCCTAAGGGAAGGCTGAAAAAAAAATAAATTAAAAAAGCAGCCCAACAAAGAGAGCTGGTGATTGATAAACAATTATACTGTATAAACCTGTATGTGTGTGCACGTACATTCAAGTTTAATGGTGTTTAAAGATTTATTTTTCTTCTGGACAGGACTGTGTAACCCATGGGAAATCTGTATTCTACCTGAGACTGCAGTGCAGGTTAAAGAGATGGATCTGTATGCGACACAGCTCCTGTTCCAAAAGCGAACACGAGCTGATGACGTGGCAGCCGTGGAATGTGATTACTGCATGTCCTAGGCATACTTCTCAACATCAAACACTGGAATAGTTTGAGTTTCAAGACTGATTTTGAAAGGTGGATGTGTTTGCAGAATTTAAATTCTCTCTTAAAAATTAGAGGAGAGAAGAAAAATCTGTTTCTTTACTGGGCAGACATGAAAGAATTCGACATTTGGAGAAACACCTTTCAGATCAGGACATGACGTATACTCATATCTCATATATAGCTTCTATTGCCACACAACACACGGAATTAACCTAGATACAGGCTTTCTTTCACATTCATTCTTAAAGAAAGAGCAGCTTTAGACCTTATAAACCCTGGAGTTGTGTCTTTTTTTAGGCACCTCTATTACAGGCAGAAAGGGATGTAAGCATTTTGTGCCTAGTGTGTAAAGGTGTCCATTTAACAAAACTGTCCATTTCTGTGCAAAACCTGGTAGAGGTAGCAGGTTTAGGTGTCAGTTTTGTTACACCACCGTTCCTTGGTGTGCTGAAGGCAGGATTATTAGCTCAGGCGTTCCCTGACCCCTACTGGCAGGGCGTTTAGTTTCTGCCTACGGAAGGAAGTAGAGGGGAAAATACACTTTATGGCATTAGGAATGCCAAGAAGAAAGTATAAGGAATTTGAAAGCCAGGCAGAAAATGCTTCAAAGGTAGAAGAGCCTTCTCTGAAGGCTGCAGCAGGCTAAAGCTATACAGGAGGGAGCCAGAAAACTACTTTGAAACTGTGATCTCTTTTAAACCCTTTTAGATCCTCCTGATCAGAGAGATCCATCTATGGTTGATTTACCAGCTGCAAAAGCAGACAAATTCAGCTAAGACACAGGTCAATGAAACTTCTTCCTGCTGCAGAAGAGGTGCTGGCACATGCTATGTTAGAAGTTTGGCCATTACTTAATCATCCCTCAGAGCAGGAGACCACAGAAGATGAAGCAGAGCTCCAGCCTTGGCTCAGTCCTGCTCAGCAGCTACCCAGGGTGAACGTGCAGAGACACCCTGGAGCTTGGCTCACGTTGCTTCATCACCCATTCCCAGGCTGAAGCAGTGATACTCTACAGAGCTCTCTGCAAGGAGAGGCCAGGGAGAAACGTGGAGGACCTTCACAAGTGCTTCCATCTCAAAATGGAATGATTGCTTCTCATTAAGGAGCATTATTATTTAGGAAATTCTGCAGGAAAATATGCCCAATAAATTGGTCCAAAGAACCATCTGTTTCACAATGTGTTATGGAAGGAAATCAGTGTTAAACTGGATCCACTCACTTCTGAACAGATCAACCTCCCTCTGCTTAGTGAATGGACAAGCCATGCACCTCCTGAAGGCAGTTGTATAAAAACAGTCCAGTAATTTTATGTTATAATAGCTAAAAAAGGCTTAAATCAAATTTTATCTATAACACTGACAGCAAATTGAAATAATAGATGAGAAAATTGCTTTTTATATTCAAATTTCCAAGAGACTACAGAGAATGAGTTCACCTGGAATAAGATAATTTTTTCATTATTAAGGAAAAGTCAATAAGTTTTCCAATAAGCATTAAAAAAAAAAATATCTTATTTTGAATTATTACACCTCCAGAACAACAAGCTAAACAACAGAGATTCCAGCCTTAAATGAAATCAATCCATCTCTAATGAGTAAGTGCATTTAAAATCCTAACTAATGTATTTGCCTTACCAAATCTACTTCAGTTTATTTCAGCAACTAGCTGATCATGTCAAATTTAGCTGGAAAATATACAGCTCTGAAAAAATATGAGGAGAAACCTGGAGATGTATGGTATAATTATGAAAAAAGACTTGCCAGTACCTCTAACATTATGTGCCAATATCAATATTCTTAATGAACTGTGTTTTCCCCATATGCTTCCACGTGTGGCCAAAAAAAATTAATGTATTAGAACCAGTTTAAATCCCAAAAATCAGTCTCCTAGACTCATCCCGCCCATCCCTACCCAGCCAGGTCTCTAATGCATGTCTGTCTTTCTTAGAAGATCTCTGAACTCTGGATTAAGTAGAAGTCATTCCACATTTTCTGACACTACTCTGACTTTTGTATCAACTATATTTCCTGCTAGGAAAAAAAAAAGTCATTTGGGAAATATATTTACCATCAAGATAACTTTCAATATTGAATGCCCAAACTGCAAAAGATCAGAGTATTCCAAGTTCCTTTTTTTCTGAATAATGGAAGGGGTTGCTCACAGCATCTGCAGACGCATCTCTTTGCCAAATGCTGCAATACATGTCATTATCTGTATCCTACTGCATCTCAGACACTGCTCTTGGCCATGTTCTCTCCTGATGCTGAAATAGACTTTGCTTCTCTGCTGGGTGTAATCTTTTTGCTCTGCTGAGTACCATGAGTGAATCAGCAACACCATCTCAAAACTGTAAATCAAATAAGGCGAACAACTTGCAAGCAGGGAAGGCCTTCACAAAAAGCCTGGGAAAATTCCTGTGGCTTTAATGGGCCTTGAATTTCACTGATTTTTCCTTCTACCATGGCTCTTGGTTCATCTGAATTAAACGAGCCACTTAACTTCAGAGGTAGTCAAGAGTTTTGAATCTTTAACTCAAAAGATTTGCTTTCACTGTTGTAACAGTGTTGTGTGTGCACCCACGCATGTTTTACCTCTTGGAACCTATCCATAAGGACGAAGGAGACATACTGAAGATGAAAATAAGGAACTATAAAAATATACTGTCTATACTGCAGCCCTGTATACCTCTGCTTTTCTCAAAGTAACCCACTGCACATTCTTAGACACAGGTCCATATTATCTGCATCCCCTTAAGTGACTTTTTGGGGAATTGCTATACAATTAAAAGATCCAATTCATTTTCCCTCTCCAGCCTCTGAACTTACTGATGTGAGATAAACTTTATCAGAATCCATGTTGACCTTCCTCTCTTTTGAACTCACAAACATTGATTAACTTGTAAGTTATGTAGCAGTAGGACAACTTAAATAGCACGCTTTTTGGTACTTTGTTGCCTGTTGACTAGGTATTTCAGCACCTGTAACTCCTCAAAAATGAGTCCAGATAAAGTTGATTAAATGACAAGAGCTGTAATTTGGCTTGTTTCCTTTTTTTTCAGCTCATGAAAGTGGAGAATCTTACCACAATGGTAAGGAGCACCTCTCCTATGAAGCCAGGCTGAGACAGTTGGGTTGTTCAAGATGGAGAAGAGAAGGCTCTGGGGAGACCTTAGAACCCCTTCTAGTCCCTAAAGGGGGTTACAGGAGAGATGGGCCTTCAGGGACTCTTAATCAGGGAGTGGAGCAATAGAACAAGGGGTAATGGTTTTAAACTGAAAGAAGGGAGATTTAGGTTAGACACTAGGAAGAAATTCTTTCCTATGAGGGTGGTGAGACACTGGAACAGGTTGCCCAGAGAAGCTGTGGCTGCCCCATCCCTGGAGGGGTTCAAGGCCAGGCTGGATGGGGCTTGGAGTAACCTGGTCTGGTGGGGGGTGTCACTGTCCAGGGGAGGGGGGTTGGAATTCCCTTCCACCCTGAACCATTCTATGATGATACTATGATTTCCATAAAAGTTATTGATTCAAAAGCATTACTCTCAGGGTCACTATAAACTGTGTTAACATTTTTCACAGTGCCCCCTGCTCCAAGTTTATTTTCAAAGAATTTGCTTTTCTTTTTCATCTCAGCCATTTCGACCCTTTTGCCTTGCAGTCCTGCCTAGTTACAGAGCTCAAGAGATAACTTCTTGCTAAGAAATAAGGTCAGAATGAATAATACTAGTGTTATTTATGTATGGATACTGCATTCCATGAGTGTTTTCACCAAAGTGATTTCAAAATGCTGTTTTGATATTCCGATTTCTTTAATGAGCGGTATCTTGTGTTCACAAGTAAAACATAAAACAGTGCAACAGGCACAGAAGCTTTTATAGTGCCGGCATCACAGCTAACAGGAACTAGTACAAACACATTCTTTTTTTGTGACATTACATTTTTAGAGTTCAATGGCCCTTATATCTCAAAGCAAGATGAAGCTTCTCATGATTAACCACGTGCATGATATGACAGCAGAATCACAGAAAGGTCAGTTATTTACATCCAGTAGGTTGACACGATCACTTTACTTTTTTTTTTTTGAGGATGGGTCAAAGAATTGGGGAGATGATAGAGGCAAAAGAGAGGGCAAACAGTGTTTCCACAGAAGTACTAGACCTTCTAAAGCATTACAAATATTTTTGCAGTGTACATAGCAAGCTAGGCACATCGGTGTCCTGTGCTTCCCAGCTACAAAATACCAAATTTCAGAATCAGCTGTTCCATTAAATTCCTCATTTTACCTATGCATACAGAAGTGTACATTAGGTATGTTTGGTCTAGTTGACCAGTCAAGTCTTTTCCATTACTGACTTACTGAGTTTTTATGTTTTTCTTCAAAATGATTACAAATTATTTCATAAAATGAAGAGTAACCTATAAATCCTTATTAGTGTACTGGGCACTGGGGACAAAAGAACTGCCATAAGCCTAGGAACCAAAAGAAAAAGACTCATTCGAGGCATTACTTACTTGCAATGATATAGATTTTATAACGTAATCTTTTGGGGTTTATTTCCCAGTTACATGGTGGGCAAAATGCATATCTGCTTAAGTGTGAATACTAAAAATCTTTATTATAAATCTATAAAAGAAGAAAAATAAAGAGTTTACTGGGGTATTTGCCAGTGCTGCTATAGCACTCAGCATCTACAGGATAGTAAAGTTCCCGTTCTATTTTGCTCTGCAGAAATGAAAGGCCTTTACCATGAAATTTTTCCATCTGTGACCAAAACCATAGCCCCTTAATATATTTTTTGTTTACCAGATATTTTTAAGTTTGCATACTTTCTGGTAACCATGTGTAGTTTTAAAGCAAAGTTTATACTGGGCACAATTCTAGAATCCTTCCTCCCCTCAGAAGTACCTGGGAAATTTGGTTCCTTTGCTCAACGTTGCCCAGGTTATGAGCTTTCACTTAGATATCAAGACAAAAATTTACTCCCCAGTAACTAGCTGGTCCAGTCCAACTAGCTAGTAGTCTCCTCACATTCACTACTGGTCACAAGTATTATATAAAAGTCATAATAGATACTGATGAATTTTCTACTTGTCAGCCTGTACTGTAAAAGTGTAGATTTGGTATTAGGTCTAATCCCTACTCTTAAATGCTATAAAAGGACAGGTATTTTTTAGCCATGCAAAGCAATGAGCATCCTACTCTCCCTACTAAATTTTGACTGAAGTCAATTTCACATTCAGGTCAAACCTCAGCAGAGTTTTTCTTTGAGTAGGAACCACATTACTTGGCTCATCTGTGCTAGTTCAAAACCTTATCATACTCTCTTGCAACGCAGAAAAACTTTGTCTTCTACCAATAACATTCTTGCAAGGCTTGTTGGCAAAGAGAGTCTAATTAGATGTAATGGGAAGAGCTACTTCTAGAGTCACACACGATATGAGAGGGAGGCTTACCTGTTAGATAGAATGTACAGCCCAAATATTAAAGAGGTAGAGATTATATTGTCAACACAAGCAGAAGAATAGTGAGGTATTTTGTTCTCACACAGCCCTGAAACTTGTGAGAGACTGAGAAAGTACTTTGTGCACCAGGTACCGCTCAATCAAATAAGCTTCAAGTTGCACATCTTTCTGGCTGTGACAGCATTCGGTTTGTTGAGAGGCACCAGGTATGTTAGTACATAGGTGAAAGTCACTTTAAATATTTGTTCTCAATAAGGTATTATTTTTGCGATCACATCAGCACCAATATGACACATCCATTCATAAACTTTCTTTCCTTTGAGAAAGCAGGGGAGTTATTGGCGCATATATTACTCATTCCAGCTTTATGAACTGAAAGCTTCTTCATTTCTTTTTGCCACCCAGATGTTCAGGGTGTTAACCATTCAAACCTAAAGATACTCAAAACTATAAAAGAAAGCAAACCTGTGCATTTTTGATGGAAGAATGTAACTAAGAACTGCTGCTGAGTGACATGAACCAAAAATAAAAACACAGATGATTAAGCACACACTTGCCAAACAACTTCTAAGACCAATTTAAGAATCAAACACACCAGAGCCAAAGCTTTGAACTAGAGGAAGCAGATGCTTTTGCTGCTGTGACATGCATTTCCACCCAGCAGGTAGACGGGATGAAATCCGGTCTCATCAGGTCACTAACAAGGATTCAGGGCTAACAGCAGATTGGGCTAAGCCAGCAATAACAACATTTTTAACATATGATTTCCTGATACATGGAAGTTAGATATTTCCGCTATTTCATCTTCTATTTTTCTTTGGACAAAATGGTGAAAACTAAATTGCAATGGAATGCAGGCATCTATTCTGATACACAATAGTTTATTGAAATAAACTGCACAGGAAACATTCCTTCCCTGTATGTATATATGTATGATTACCACCAAGTGAAGTGACCACGGGTGCAAAGCAAAGGCAAAGATACTTTGCTTAATAAAAGTAAAGGTGATACAGGCGGGATTAATTCCTGGTAAAATAATAGTTCCTTCAAAGCCCATTTAGAAGAGTTATTGCTCTCAATATAATGAGTTTGGTTTATTACCATTATATGTTTTTACAGAGTTAAATCTTTAGATGTTTATGTCTTTACTTGGCAAAAGCAAAAGACAGGCTTGTGAACTTCTGAGAGTCAGGTCTGTGCAAATTAAACCAAAAATTTTTCTTTCTGCCACGAACAAATAGATTTGCTACAGCAGTAACAATAGAGGGGAAAGTCTGCTTGGGAAAACATAGTAACACACTTTCCACAAGATATCTGTTTCATCAAAAAATTGTTCATGCTACAGTCAGTTTCCATTTCTCTCTTTTTCTCCCCAGAGGTCCTTAATGTGAACTACAGGCTGCTTCTGGTCACTTTCCCAAGGGAAAGCTTTGTGTGGCATTAATGGCTGGAAAGGCACGGATTGAGATCAGCGTGAAAATACGTGGAATATAAGGCTATAATGACAGCAATAGCGTATTTTAAACTCAAGGGTCCCCAGGGTATTACATCAGTAACTCAGCTGAGACACTGAACCAAGAGAAGAATTCTCACATTATTTAACTACTTGTTATGAAACATCAAATAGTTGAAAAGAAAGAAGATGTTTTTATTAAAGTTCCTCAGCTGTTAAACCCTAGAGCCAAAAGCTCCCTCTATGAGCCCACAGATGCATATATATGTTTTGATGCATTCACAGAGAAGTCAGGTAGAGCAGCACAAGTGTCAGGGCCCTGCTCAGCTAGAAGACAGTCCTGTTGGGGAGAAACAACTACCCTGTCCTACCAACCTGTCTCCCATGAACACCGGGCCCTGGACATGTAGGGGAGAACCCAGCCCTGCCATCCCTGCCCATGCAGAGCCAGGCACAGCCATTGCAGCTCCATGCTCTCTGCAGGCCAGGCACAGGTGGGGGCAGTTGGCTGTTGGGGTGCCATTTGCTCTCCAAATAGCTGTTCCTAATCTTAGCTTTGAAAGAGGCAAGAGGCAGAATTTCCTGTACTGCTTCGGAAACAGTTGCTTCAGCGACTCCTGCTGTCACAGGATCACAGGGTAATTTAGGTTAGAAGGGATCTCTTGTGATCACCAAGTCTTACCCCTGCGTTCACTCGATTTACTTCCCCATGGAAGTACCACAGACCCACACTTACAGGGCCCATTAATTAAACACACAGAATTACTACCTGCAAGGTTGGGGATTATATATTTTTCAAAAGGTATCCATTAGCCAGTGCTGAAACAGTAAATGAAATATGTCAATGGCTTTCTTAAACATATAAATACATGTCTTAGCTGGTCAAATTGGAGGGATATGGTGGGTGGACTGTTCAATGGATAAAGAATTGGCTAGATGGTCGCATCCAGAAGGTGGTATTCAATGGATTGAAGTCCAGATGGAGAGCAGTGACAAGTGGCAGCCTCAGGGGTCTGTACTGGGACTAGTACTGTTTAACTTTTTTATCAATGACATAGAAGGATTGAAAGCACCATCAGTAAGTTTGCAGGTGACACCAAGCTGTGTGGTGCTGTCGATACACCTGAGGGATGGGATGTCATTCAGAGGGACCTGGACAGGCTGGAGAGGTGGGCCCAGGTAAACCTCATGAGGTTCAACAAAAACAAGTACAGAGTTCTGCCCCTGGGACAGAACAATCCTCAGTATCAATACAGACTGGGGGATGAGGTATTAGAAAGCAGCCCTGAGGAAAGGGACTTGGGGGTGCTGATGAATGAGAAGCTGGACATTAGCAGGCAGTGGGCACTTGCAGCCCAGAAAGTCAATCGCATCCTGGGATAAATCAGAAATGTTGCCAGCAGATCCAGAGAGGTGATACTGCCACTTTGCTCTGCTCACCTGGAGCACTGCGGGCAGGCCTGGAGCCCTCAAATTGGAAGGGCATGAACCTGATAGAGTGAGTCCAGAGGAGGGCCACAAAAACGATCAGGCGGTTGGAGCACCTCTGCTCTGAGGACAGGCTGAGGGAGCTGGGGTTGTTCAGCCTGGAGAAGAGGAGGCTCCAAGGAGACCTAAGAGCAGCCTTCCAGTACCTGAGGGGGCTACAGGAAGGCTGGGGAGAGCCTGTTTACAAAGGCCTGCAGTGACAGATGAGGGGCAATGGGTTTAAACTGAAGAAAAGCAGATTTAGACTGGATATTAGGAAAAAGTACTTTTCTATGCGGGTGGTGGAGCACTGGAACAGGTTGCCCAGGAAGATAGTTGAGGCCCCTTCCCTGGAGATATTCAAGGTGAGGCTTGACGAGGCCCTGGGCAACCTGGTCTAGTTGGGGGTGTCCCTGCTGACGGCGGGGGGGTCAGACTAGATGATCTTTGGAAGTCTCTTCCGGCCTGGACCATTCTATAATTCTATGATCTTATCTATATAAATGTAAAACAAAACATTTCAAAACACAGACTAATTAAAAATGACAAAGAAGTTCACTTGGAGGTGGGGAGGAGGTCCTGTTTATTCAAGTGCAGCTGTTTATATCAGATGCAGCTTAAAATAAATTGAAAACGTGACAGTAAGTCTGTGATAGGAACACTAATTACCTGGAACAGACAGGCTGGGTTTAATTCAATATTGGCCAGCATTTTAATAGCTCTTAGCAGAAGAACAGTAACCAAGAGCAACCCAAGATGCTGGAGATGGGCTATGTTTGAAGGTGTTCCAACCATGCAGAGACGTATGGTGCTTACAACCAGCAGCAGGCACAGTAAGGACTACAGATGTTCATTTGCTCCTGTATTTCTACTTGTCTCTTAACTATCAAAGGTTTCTCCAGCTTACACAGAATTGTGTAATTGGCTACAGAATACCACTCTATCTTAGATAAATGTCTTTCTCACAAGTGAGACCTGGTTTTCTTAAGTGGAAGACACTTCAAAATTCAACAGAAGTCAGTGGTAATAGTGCTAGCACTTCATTATTTCTGATAGATAAACCGAGGACTTCTCAGACTTCAGAGAAATGTTTTACAAGTCAAATTTACTGTCTGTTCTCAGGCTCAGTGGCACAGAAAGCAAAAGGGACTATATCTTAATATTCTACATTGAGAAGAGACTAATTTAATTACAGGGCTGTGTTTTGTTCTGTGCAAAATTCAATAAACTGTGGTTGTGCACTAACGAAATATTGAAGAGGAAATGAAAAGTATATTCAGTCGAGTTTCATTTTCATGAAAACATAAGTATAGACGAGAGTGAATATAAATAGTGCACATTGGAAGCCTTCATTATTTAAAAGTTGCATGTAAGCACTCCTTTCATCAACAACAACTACAGAAAGAAGGATTATGCCACAGATCACTTTTGTTTTTCTTCAAAATTAGATAGGTAAAGATAGCGGACTAGAATTTATTAGTAAGTGAAAAGAGGCCTTAAAAACCTGAAGAAATAATAAACTCATCCGCCCAGCTGTTACTCCTCCAAGTTATTCTGTCTCAATCCAAACACCTTCAGCGCTAGTCCTTTAAAAAGACCTTTTCAATCTTTCCTTGCCTTTTACAATACACCAGTGTTGCTCAATTAATTTAAGGCTTAATTCATGAATAAGAAACCACATTTACTCCACACTCATGCTTGGGATCTATCACACAGCTGGGATGAAAGGGCCTCAATTCAGAAGTTGCCAGGAAGCCAGGTCACAGTGGTACAGGGTCAAAGTTTAGGCCAATACAATGAAGCCCACAAAAATTTGAGTAATATGCATTTCTCATCACAATACATGGGAACTTACACTTACGGAGTCCCACAGAATATTCCTTTCAGATCCCAAAAGTCTCATTAAAGAGAAAATACGAACAGATCCTGTGGGCATGAAGTATTTCTCACCCTTGGCTGAAACCGCTAGGATGGGGAAAAAAAAAAAAGATGGCAATTGTAGCAGAACATAAAGCAGAGCACCGTCCAGTCTCCAGTGTTACATGGACACTGACCAGAATAAATGATCATTTTCCTCATCTGAAGCTTAAGAAACACTTTGGGGATCACAAGCCTGTTTCACAATGTTTAGAGAGGAGAATGGAAAGCAGACTCCAGTCTTGTACAGGAGGGGTTGTGAGAGGCTCCCGAAGTCCACTCATGATGGTCAGGAACACCAAAAAGCATCTGTGTGCCTGTCTCAGTTGGGCAGCAGTCATCCCCCCCCTACTATGCAGTTCACATACAGCTTTACCTCCACAAGAAGAAGAAACATTCAGCAGGGGGGGAAAAAAAAACAACAATCCATTAACGTTCCAAAACATAAAACATTGGGACAGAGCGTTTGCATCTTATGGAGTGTTTGCTATGAAATTCTCAACTGCCAAATGAAATGCATCAGTGCAAAAAATAGCAGAGAAATACCAAAAGATGCCATCACGTCCAGAACCGCAAGCATTTCCTTGTATTCACTATCCCCATAGCTAGACAGGGAGGTTCCTCCACCCAGTGTGACTGTAACTTCCCTTATAGAAATACCACGCGCACTCCGAGTAAAGCATTGAATGTGGTTTTTAATGCTGATGATTCAGCTCAGAAGTGGCACACAAACAGCCAGGCTCACTGGAACTTCCTTCTGCATTTGCAAGCAGCAGCCAGAGAAGCTGGGAGTATCCTCTACAATTGTTAACCAAATGGAAAGATCCCCCTTCGTCCATTTCAAGCTCAAGCAATTACTTAAATCGTCACCTTCCCTGCCAAAGCAAGTCTCTGCGATGGAAATGCAATTTGCAGCTGAATGGGAAACTTTTGGTTACAAAGAGATGAGTATGGTTACAGCAAAGATAAGGCTGTCCCTAACTCCACCTGCTTCGGCTGCTTTTGGGAGGCTGGGCTCCATCCTTCTACAGAACTACATCCAGTGCAAATTGAGGTCACGAAAAGGAAATCTGATATTCCTTGATCAAAGGAATAACTGCTGACCATTGCTCAATGCAAAACCTCAGCTCATCTACTGGTATTGTACCCCAGTTCCCATTCTGCCTCTCCTCCTTAGCCACATCCCAGTCTTTTCACTTAGGAACACACCAGCATCTCCCTGGCAAAACTCCAATTCTCTTTGTAGTCACACCACCGTTTCTTGTTTCCCATTGTGTCATCTTTTAGCTCATCTTCAGCTTTTATATCCAAGTAAGCCCAGATTCCAGGCTCTTTATTGCAATCCTACTTCTCTTCAAACCCACACCCAACCTCACACCTTTCTTATCAACTATCCCACTGGTTTCTCATCATATTGTACTTGCCCAAGTTGTTTTAGCCTTCAACACCCTCCACTAAACATTGCTCTTTTTCCTTAACTTCACCTCGGATCCATTAAACTAACATCCAGATACTGGTTTTCATCTCTATTTCCAATGCCTATTTCCCATCTGCAGATCAATTGGTTTGTGTCTTTAGATCGTGCCAGAACAACTCCTTAAGAGCAAAGAAAACAAAGTCTCCCTGCGCAGTTGTCCATGTTTAACATGGACACAGCAATCTGGGATTGCAATTAGATTTAGGAAGATTCCATTCAGCTCTGGACTTCAAAAAAATACATTTTGTGCACTTCAAGGAATGAATTAATGCACTATCACAAATCTCTAATAAGTACATCCAAGTTATGACATTTAGTTTTGCCCAAGACTGAAAAAACATATTCCATTCACAGGAATAGCAGAGCAAAAAAAAATCTCCAAACCTTTTACATTCTGCCAAATGACAATCCTGTCAAATTTTAGATTCTGAATTCAGGCATTAGCACACTTAATGAATCAAAATCAGAGTATTTTTAACATGAACAACCAAAATGGCATTTCATTCTCATTCTGAGAAACATCTGGACTCTTATTGTATCATCCCTAAGAATCATCCTGAAGTTGTTACTCCAAAGAGAAACTACAGGCAACACAAAAACACAGCTGTTAGCTCACACAAAACATTGAAATGAGCTAGCAGCAAAACTGATAACTTTTTATAATCCAGAGTTTTCAAAAAGCCCTAAAGACAGTCATATTAAACTTCATAATGCCCTGGAATGGATTGCACATCAGGTAAATTTCCTTAGGGGAGATTTTCAAAGGGATGAAGGTTTTCCCTCAGCTTTGGATACCACATCTACTACCATCCCGAAGTCCTGTTCTGCACCAACAACCAAAACACCTTGGTCTTGACAGGGATGAAAAATTCAGCCCCTGTGTCATGGCCAAGTGGAGCCCAAGTCCAGACTTTTTTTTCCCCTGCTTATCTGGATTGAGCAGCTTCCATTTGGTGGGTTTCCTTAGGTTGTTTCTTATTTACACTGCAAGACCATGTCTCATAAAATTCATTTGTGGTGGTTACCATTTAATTTTAAAACAAGAGGAAGAGAAAGCCCAGTACCAATGGTCTGGATACATGTCATTTATTTGCTGCACTATTTATCTTAAAGGTAAGACGACAGAAGAAACCACACAGGAAAAAAAAATGAGAAGACTGATGACAGCAGAAGACCCAAATTCCAATATTCTATTTTATCCATTGGAAAAAAAGAACACCAAACATTTCTTCCCAACTATAATCCTGGTCCCATCTCTCCCTTTAGCAGTTTGTTCTGAACTGAAATTGCATTTTTCCACATTGTTTAATCCTGCCCTATCCCAAGGATAGTTCTCAAGTTTTGTCACCCTTTCCAACAGCTGCTTTTTCTTAAGTTATCCAAAAGGTGAAAGGAGGAGACAGAGGGAGCGTGGAAACAGCGCTATTTAGAACTCTCTTTTGGCTTTGGCCAAACATCATCCATGAGAGTAGGAAATGAGGAGACATGATGGGGTGAAGGTTCTTGACTGTTTACAATTAAACACCCAAACCACAGATATTTATTATTTCATCTTTGACATGCAAATTTTAGGACTCCAAAACAGAGCTTTCACAAAACCTTTTATTTGCCATTGAATTACTGTTTATAGTTCTGATCTAAAAATTGAATTACTCTAAATGTATTTGCACCAATAGCTATATCTAAAAAATCATCTCTTATACTCCACAGAATGTTTTAAAAACTGCTGGAAGAAACACCATTTCACTTCTGCTGAATACATTTACGAAGCAGTTTTTATAAACTTTGGAGATGCTTATTCTTGTTATTTCAGTGGAACCTCCCCCATGACTGCACAGAGCTTGTGCTCTACCTGGAACTCGCAGCACCCCTCCATGTTCCTCTGAGGCCATTTAATAATCTCCTAAATTCCCACAGAGAAATAAAAAGGACACTAATACATAAAGGGGAAACAGAATTATTTCCCAAGGCTGGGAGGACCATGATAAAAAAGACACTAATACATAAAGGAGGAAATGGAATTATTTCCCATGGCTGCGAGGGCCATTTCTGGTATGATTTATCTCTTCATTTCAATAAACAGCAACATCTTGCTGCAGCCAGAATTTGAAATAGCAAACGGGACTGAAGCATTTGCCTATTTAAAGGGCATCAGGGATGAGGTCTATTGAAAGGCTGAGAGAAGGATCTGTGAGGAAACTGCTTGGCAGCAACCTGCCACATCCATCATCCTGAACGCTGCTCTCCAGCTTCTAGAACTACATTTACACACGCAGGCAAATTAAATTAAATATGCTAAAAGAATACTGTGATACCGTATAATACGCACTGTAAATTTTAAATGTAATTGCTTCCTATAACCATGTTTGCCTTAACACTGTAAATACGGAAGGGTGTAACCCTTAAACAAGTCCTTATCGGTTAACTATATAGAAATAAGAAACAGTTGGTGAGTTTTGAAATTTATTGACTCAGCAGTTTACCGAGAGATGACTTGGCTGCATTGAAAGAAAAGAATGGGTGGAAAAAAAAGACAAGTTCTCTGTAGGCAGCTGGCTCTCACTTATGTTTTTTTAAAGACCATACATACCAAATTTAAATCTGTTTTGCGGAAAATTATAATAAATCTGCTTCCCCCCTCTCTATACTGAAATAGTGAATTATTTATGCAGTATCTGCTTTCCAGATTTCTAAATATCAGTGAAGTTTTTTTTTGCCAAAAAGATTATAAGTATATATACACACACACATATATAAAAAAATAATCACAAAACATCACAGTTTTATACCGTCCAAAGTATAGTGTATACTATAATAAAACACAGCTTATCATCTGGTGTGCCTGATCTCACAAAAAATGCCTGTGAGATTTCCACAGAATTAAACAAAACCATTCACTTGACTAGTTGCTTGTGTAAGCTCTCAAGGCTGGACTTTTAAGTTTTTACACATAAGACTTAAATGAGTGTGTCATTTTACAAGGAAATCTGAAGCAAATGGTGATTCATTGATCATAGACAAGTGGAACATATGGTCCTGACTACTTGTAAGGAGAAAAGAATAGGAGAACGAGTGCTTGTCCCTTTATATTCACTGACACTGAGAAAATAGCAGAGTATGAAATCAAGTAGAAAAATGACATTTTATTTGCAGAAATTGGTATTTCCATACCCACTTTATCCTCACCATTGTTTCTAAACTGCTGACTATAAAATTCACCCAATACTGAGCTTATAATCAATTATTATTATACTAGAGGTGAAGTCTTGGGTACCATACTTTCTTGAAACACCTCTACTCTCCCAGAACCATTCTCTCTGGCAGCACACGCTTGATTTAATCAAAATGACACAAATGACCTCATTCTTCAGCATTTTCCTTTTAATGAGGTAGGGTCATTTATAGCAAATGAGTTTGCCCTGGATTCGGCTGGAACTAATTCCCTCTCTTTTGCTAATATTTCTGTTATAAAATAAAAATTATACTTGCCTTAACTTGGTACCACTCCACTGTCTTCAGAGAAGCTACACTGGGGCTGAGTGTGGCTACAGGCAGCCTTTGCCCCTTTACTTCAGAACCCTAACTTCTGTTACCTACATTTTCACTTTTTTACTGGTTTATCATCTAACTTGTTTTAACTTAAACTTTTAACTTTTTCACATGTATTTTTTTTTTTTTACACTTCTTATACTTCTTATATTTCCAGCAATTCTAATGCTACCTGCCTATCTACTTTTTCACCTTACTATTCATCTCTCCAAATTAACAGTAGTTAAGAAAGCAATTCACAGACAGCATATGATTATACATTATAATTAATTCTGCTTTCCTAAACAAAGCGGTTTTAGTTGCATTTGAACAGAGTTGTATAAAATCAATAGGTTCTTCTCAGAGTTTTGTTACTCTAAGTGTTAAGGGGATGTTGGGCCAGCTCACACTGCTCCTAATCATTTCTAAAAATCACCAACTAAACCCTTGCAAACCACTAAACCAGGTTTAATTTCAGTTCAAATCCTTGAAGGAGCGGTGTTTCAAGGTAATGCTCAAGTTATCCTATGGAGACCAGCACATGGTTTAGAACCTTTTAAGTAGGGATTGAATTCCACATCCAAATTGAACTGGGAAAAGACACTCCTCCCGTCTGCGGCACCTTCTTAAAGGGTTTACAAACTGCAGGACCAGTAAAGTCAGGGAAAGGAAGCTATGGGAACTGAGGCAGCAACTGAGGGAGATCAGAGACTGAGGCAGCAAGGAAGAACAGTAATACCATGACATAGCTAAACAGAACAATTCTATACTGTGTTTCTAGCTGGGAAAAACGAAAGAATCTATTGGGAAATCTGAATTTATTTTAACACTTTGATCAACGGCAATGATGGGAAACATCTTACAAGAGTTTTGCGATTTTGAACTCAATTGGTTTAAAAAAAATAATCAAAACACACCACCCAACCATAAGTCTGTAACCCACATAGATAAAGACAGCATTCTACACCATCACAATTTAATTAGAGCCTTTGAAGCCATGCACCTTTGATCCGAGTCAAGCCATAAATGTCTTATATTTTAAATGGATTATTACATGTTCTGTTTAACATAACAGTAGGTTTGAGCCAGCACAGTCTTGGTGTAATGAGGAAAAAAGCTGAATGGAACAGCCACAAAAAGCAGAGGCATCTGCTCTGCTTCTTTCAAATGTACAGGTGCCTGTCTGCCTAAGAATTTCTAAAGAATCACAACAAATAACATCTGCCCAACCTGGAGAACGAGGGGCTGGACATACACTGTTTGCAGAGTAAAATTCCTGCCTTCACGTTTTCAAAGTATCAACGTGACAAGTATGGCTTGCAAGTGATTTCCAGTGCAGCCACAATCATTTCAATCATTATAAGGATTCAATTTCAGCCAAAGGCAGTGCAATTGTCCCAAATTTGACTACCTGAGGTTTTTCTGACCACATCAGATGTCCTCAGCTCTAATAGAATAAAAGTCAGACAATTGCAGTTCTCCAACTTGAAACTCAAACCCCTACTTGAATAGCTTTGAATCCCTGTCATACCTTATCCAGAGGTGTTCCAGTGTTCAAGAAAGAATAGGCAGGATCCAAATGTATTCTAAACTACTTTTACAATATTTGTAAGTTTTTTTTCTAACCTCATATTCAGAGTAATCAGCAGGTTGTCTGTGTTCCTAGTTTTAAGGTGAAGAATGTTATGACTGGTTGAATCTGAAGACAATAAAAGCAGAAGGCGTATTGCAAAGACAGACATATTTCAGAAGACATGCACAGTTCAAAATATTACAACGTTAGGAGTACTAATGTTAAAAAAACCCAAACAAACAAACTTACTTTCTGTTCTGATGCCCTGGGTCATATTTTATGGCACTCACTAGAATCTCATATATCAGTAAATATGACATTCTTCTTTTATCTCTTAAACCTGCCACCAGAAACTATTCAAAGCTATTAAGTGTCCGAGAGCTGTTTCCTAGTATCAGTTCCTTTCTCCACAATTCAGCATAGTACATTTATCCACCTAAAAATTGACAAGCAGGCTGTAAAGCAGCAATAATAAAAGTGCATGAATATGAAATAATTGTCCCTAATGATAGGTTAGTGGCATATGTGTTAATAATACTGTACAAAGAGCCACTCAAACCACAAAGCTGCTAAAGTGGAAGAAGCAAACAAAAACCAGTGATTATCAATAGCCTAGTGAAAGGTATCAACCGCAAGGAACTATGGGAATGTGAACCCAGTGTGCTAATTCCAATATTTAAACTACTTGGGCTGAATGACAGTTTGGTGGTGGTGGTTTTTTTTTTTTCTTGCTAGCAAAATGGGCATTGGGGGAAGAAAGGAATAAAAAAAAAAACCCACACAACTAAATTTCCATCCTAATCATATTTCTCAATGTTGTCACTGTTTAGAGGCTCACTGAAGCACTCCCATTGTTGAGGAAGACTCCTCATGGAATAAAGGAGCTGTACAAAATCTCCTTTCCGGTCTGTCTTTGGCCCCACAGTCCCTATTTGATACGGAGCTCAGTTACTTTTTGTGGCTGCGTTGTTCTCTCCTATTGTGCATCTCTTCCTGCAGAATAAAATACTTTCTGAAGAGCTGTTGGTCTACAATACACAACGCTTGGAGCTGTCGTATTAGAACACAGCAGCAATTTAGTCACGTATGAATAAGATTATCGTGTTCT
>BJBW01000771.1:507-29154 GCA_004320125.1 Scolopax mira | reverse complement strand
TTGAGATCCATTAGTGCTGCAACTCTCAGTGGAGATCCACTCTTCAGGTTATTCTGGTTGTTTTTTCATGGTGTCTGTCTTGCTACACATGAATCAATGAAGAATGAAGTACACCAGGCTCATTAACATTTCTTTAATTAGTATCAGAACAAAAATATTTGGACTTTTACTGATCATTTTACACAGAAAATATTGGAATGATGTATCAGGTGTTTTTGCGTCCATATTGCTCTGGTTTATTTTCATGTAAAAATATACTTCTGGTACACAAGATTTAAAAAAAAATAGATTTTCACAACAAAACAAGTGCTTTGAGCACTAAAAAGTCACTTGTGCACTTTAATGTTGGCCTAAATATTTACATTTTCTACCCACATCCCCTCCCTATCCCAAAAATGGGCAAACCCCAGATTATAAATATCATCTGTGTCTGGTATACAAAACATTCCCAGAAAAAGGGCAGGAAAGACAAACATAAAACACTGCTGTGGCTCAGACAATCTGTTTTTAACTGCCCCAAAACAGTTTTAAAAAATATAATAAAAAAGTTCAACTCTTGTCAAAAGAAAAAATGGCACAGGGAGCACCACACTAGTTTTCAGGCACTGCAAGCAAAAGGGGAAGAAATTTTGAGATGTGATACCTTCCTGGGGAATAACGGGACGGAGCAGGAGCAATGGTACACTTTCAAAAGGTCCAAAAGATTTTAAGAACTGATCTTGCCTTTTTGGAAGAACAGGGTGGATTAGATGCCTCTTAAAGCCCTTCTCCACCTGATTTACTACGCTGTAGGGCTGGGTAATGGAAAAACAATTTCTACAGCCAGCGTCTGCTGATCCTGAGCCAAGGCAAGATGTCAGGAAATGCTGACATGTTGAAAACCTTGTTTTGTGGCAACAGTGTCTTTCCGCTGCCTTCTGAGTGTTTCTCAGGTAGACTGTGCTGATCACACTGAAAAGTGGCTTAGTTCACCTTCTCTGTCACGGGGCCACCTGGCCATTAGTCCAAGCAGTGTTGGATGCATCTGAGAACATCATGAAGTCCCCTCTGCTGAGTGTGAAAAAATCACTTGCGGGGAAAAATGGTCCCTTTAGTAAAGCATAAATCAGGGCAGAAGGAGAGACATTCATAGGTCATGGCTAAAAGTGGTTCATGGTAACCAACCCCCTGAAGGCAGTTGGGCTCAAAGGTCACCAGCTTTTCAGAGCTGATGTCCCACTGCCTGTGGGAAAGGTAACACGTGTTACTTGGTGGACAAGGTCACACCTGCTCACAGGGCAGGAATCACTAATAAAACATGTGGAGAGCACTGTAGCCGAGGACAGAAAAAAAGGAAAGGTAGCTGGAGGGATGTTATCAGACATGGGGTTGAGTCTTAGAAGCCAGAGTGTGCAAATGTCAGCCAAACTTGCCTCGTTCTCCATCAAGCCAGTAGCTTTCTAAGACAGGAGCCATACAACAGAGACTGGGATCTATTAAAAAAACATATTGTCCATCCAGAAATGCTTGACAAGTTTTAAATTCAGCCCTGGCCTGAAGAGGGTCTTCTGCAGCGTTCAGACTTCATTGAGTTGAAATGCCCAGAGCGAGTCCTTGGGAAGAGTCCTTGTCACCCACCACATGGTGTTTTGTCCCATCAGGCTCCCACTGAGCCAGCAGAGTTCGCCTGCCAAAACGTTTCAGTGGCAAATTCGCTCTGTCATTTCTTTCTGCATTGAAGTGGGAGAGAAAAGAAAGAAGCAGTAAGTGCAAAAATACAGGTTTTTGCTAGAGTGACATGTCAGGCAGTTTGGCAGGCATCCGAAAACAACCCCAGGAAGCCACCGTGGGAGTCTCGGGGAGCATTCCTCTGTTTCCCATGCCAGCCCTCCTGGGAACTGCTCTGCCTCAGCAGCTCCCTCCTGGCATCCTCCTCAGTCTCCACGGCACAAGGTTATTTTGGCCGTGCCCTAGTTTTGTGAGCAGTCCAAGGAAAAAGATGTTGAAAGATGGAGGTCCTGCATCTCAAGACCTCCTGGCTCAGCCGTGGAGCAGCCAGACAAGCTGGTGCTGCTCTCAGAGCCTCCATTTGCAGCTGCTGAAGGAGATAGGACATGGAGCTGCTCCTGGCTCTCTCTCCAGGAGGTGACAACAGGAGCACAAAGGACCTGTGCTTTTGGCAACGGATCCCACGGTCACACTGCAGTGTAAAAGAGTGGTAATTACAGAGGGCTGCCGGAAACAAGATGATCTCCAGAGAGGTCCCTTCCCACCCTGTATTATTCTGTGATTCTTTGTGAAGCCTCCTGCGAGAGCAAACACTGTTCAGGGTGACAGCCTGTTTTCTTTAGATAGGATGGCATGATTAGGAAGGTGCCCAGCTTTCAGCCAGTTTTGTCCTTGCCTTACAGAGCTCAACTGATGGCTTGCAAATCACATGCATTGCTGCAGCGAGGAAGGTCTGTGATCCTCTCTGGCTCATCAGGTTCATGGTTTGTGAATCTGGGTGGCCGTGCAGACCCCCTCACGCACCCAGAGAAAGGTTTGCACGTTAAAATGTACTCCCAACATAGATCTGAAGTAAGACTGGTCTGCGGAGAAGGAAGGATGAAACTCTGAAAGAAGGAGAACTAGGAAAGTAGGAATACTCTTGAGTAACCCTATAAAAGGCCCTTTAGTGGTAAAACCAATGGTGGCAGAAGCTGCAGTCTCAGGTCTTTGGTGCTGGGAGCTTTGTTTTTAAAATCCATTAGGGAAGAGCAGCAAAGAGAGGGCTTCTGTGTAGGAGTAACATGCAAGATCACTTGAGTACAGAACCCTGCCATCAAATGAAAAGCCGGTGGTGCTCTGCCACAAAATCACATTGCAAATGGGAAGTGTTTGCAAACATCTAAGAAGGAAAAAGAAGAAAGGGGGGGGGGGGTGTGAGAAGACTGTGAACATCCTCTTGCAACAGCAGCCACCTCACCCCGCTAGCACAGCACTGTGCACAAAAGCAGCCTCAAAAGGGATGGGTTGGGGTTGGGGTGGCCAGGCCGCCCACGAGCTCCTCAGGCTGGCCCCAAATGTCCAAGACGTTCTTCACACTCTGGAAATCCCCACTGTTCTACTTTAGTACGTAACCAGCTGGACCTCAGCCAGCGCTGCTGCCCAGCACCACGACCTGCCCTTGTCAAGGAAGCAAGTGCACGGCCTCTCTCTGACCCTGTATTTCTTGGTGTGTTAAGAGAGTGAATCACTGCCTTTCGCTCCTTCTGCCTGAACAAAGGACCTATATCTCATTCTCGCTTCCCAAGATGTGCTGCTGAGAAATCACGTCCCAGAGAAGCTTGCCAAAAGGGAAAGCAGCAAAGGGACATTTAGCCAGAGGCAGACTTAGAAACAAAGAACTCCATCCCACAATCCTTATAATTTTTCTAAGCTATTTGGGCCTAACAGGACATTTTCTGGTTGGGGAGATCTGCTTTTTCTTTCTTCTTGCTCCTCAATTTGAAAACTGGGAGTCCCGAGTAGAAAGCCCACATCTGGAAAGCTCCAGCCATAATACAACACTCAGATCTGCTGTCCTATTCCAGATGTGCTCCCTCCACATACTTGATGGTCTTCCACAGTCATGTGCAAGGAACAGGCACCTCTGTAGGCAGGAGTCTCCTCTGTCTCATGTAGACTCCTTTGGATTCATCTAAATGCAAGGTTAGGACAGTTGTCTGGGCTTATGAGACAGTCAGGAGAGACTGAACCTCTCAAGGTCAGTTCATCTCATCCCTCCTGAGAGATTATTGCCTTTCCACAACCCTTGTGAACTTGGACAAAACTAAACCCTGCTGAAAGGGAAGGTAGATGCAATGCACTGTCTGTCCTTGCTTAAGTCTCAACCCTGCTGATGAATCAATCCTTCAGGGCTTAAAAACACTTAAGAAGTGGGCGACAGCTATGGTGCAGCCCCATGAGAAGGGGGATGAGCAAAGCAGGTCACTGGTGCTCTCCCCTGGGCTGGGGAGAGTAATTAGCCACAGGAAAGTGGGCTGAGGTCAAGTGGAAAGTGCTGCAGAGGTTGGACGTTACTATTTGTGCCTCCTCAGAACTGCTGCTGAAGCAAAACCAGAATAGCATGAGCTCCCCACACGCTCCACAGCACAATGAACGGGAGCCACGCCAGGTCCCGGGGGCTTATTGAAAAGCCCCTGGGATGCTCATGAAGAAACTTCCCATTATTGCTTTCCCTGCCTGCAGCAGAAAGAAATGCTGTTGGAAGCAACTGGCTCAATCCTGACCCACACAGGCTCTGGGACTGGGATTTCTCCCTCCCTCCTCAGCTCAGCAGCGCATCCTGGACACGCACTGGACACCTCTGGCTGCAGGACACTCGCACGCACACCTACAGCAAGTCATGGCCTGAGGGAAGGAGGTCTCCTGTATGATGTGGTTGGGTCTGCTCTAGGGCTCAGATGCCAGGTAATGGGCATGCCAAGAAATGAGGCATAGATAGACCAGAGGTAAATGTGCCTTATTTCCTTGTAGTTTAACCCTGGTTGCATCACACAGGAAAACCTTTTCAGCTGGGACTCATCCAGACCCATAAATCATCCCATGTTCGATGTGAGTCACTGGCATTGAAAGCCTATTTAGCAGTGTCAGCCTCTGCTTGGGCTATTAGGTGCTAATTATTTACATTAGCAAGCATCAGTCAAAGGAGATGACACCATTATGGGCTGTATATCACTGCTAAGGAAGTTTGTCAAGAGGAGCAGTGGTGAGGAAGACTAACAGAGGACAGAGTGACACGGAGATGCCATTTTCTGGAGCTGAGGGCCATTGTGATAATACAGGTCACAATCAAACTTTACCACATAATTAATGTAGATGCTGCTGTCATTCGGGTCTCCCTTGATTAGATCATCGTCTCTCCATCTCCCCAAATCGCTATCAGAGCAGACAGGCAGCAAATTGATTGAGACAAATGAAAGCAGAGAAGGAGTAAAGCTCTTAGCACTGTGGGTGCGTATCTCCCCACAGATACTCCTAAACAAGCAGCTCATGCTGGGACTTTTCTCAGCTATTTCTCCCTCTCAGATTAGATCCTTTTAGTCTTCCTTGTCCCTGCTGCTGAACATGGCCTTTTCTGCAGCCCAGCCCTTATCACCCTTTAATTGGGTTCCCTATCAATTCTTCTCCTCATTGCAACCTGTCCTCCCCAGGTCAGACCACACTCAACCTTGACCATGATACACTTGCTTCTCTTTCACAACTAACTCTCTGCATTTTCTAGTTTATGTCCCCAAGCTGTCTGGCCTCTGCTTCCCACCGGTCCTGCTGTTTTCAAGGACTCTCACTCTCTGCCTGGCTAATTGCTTCCCAAGGGAGCTCTGGTGAAGCCTCTCCAGCTTGACCTCTACAGCTGTTGTCTGGAGCTGTGTCCCCTACTGGGGCTTGCCTTCCTGCAGTCTCATTGTCATTCACACCAGGATCTCAAGCAGGAACCTTTGTCTGTTAATAAGAAAGCTCAAGACTGTGGAGAGGAGACTTGGGCTCAAATCTGACCCCTGAAGGCCATGTGGGCACAACTGTCTGGAAACACTTTGATGTGCAAATTGCATTAGAGCTACTAAGACAGTATAGAGGGACACTCTGTGATGGTGGTCCTGGGGATACTGAAGAGAGATTCATAGACATGGCAGCAGAGGAGAAGTTTAAGGAGGGTTTCAAAGGATAAAAAGTTTCCTCAGTGTTGCTGGGAAGTTCTTGCTCAAAGCTCTAAGGCTGATTCTTACAGGACAGAAAATATGGGTGTGCTTCTGAGGTAGGGTGGCTGTAAGAGTCCAGAGAGGGTGCCTGCACTGCTCAGAGTTCAACTCCAACCTGAACCTACCAGTGCTTTGTTCACCCCACGCCACTCTCACCCCCTCCACCTCCCCATCCCAGGGACATCCTTACCAAAGGCTCCAGCTCCCGATGGTCAACGAGGCTGAACTCCCTGATGAAGTAGTAAAAGTGCTTGTAGCAGGTGTTGACGTGAGCCTCAGCCCCCATGTTGATGATGCTGTCGAAGTGGTGGATGTAGACATGGACAAATACACGGAAAAGGCGGGTGAGGATCTTAGTGCAAACTTGCTGGAACTGCTTGGGGAAGGGAACACCTGAAAAGCAGAAGTAAGTTGGAAGCCATTTCACCATTAAAAAAACCCAACAACCAGCTAGTGTTTAAATGTCACTGTCATACTTAACAAGCGGCCATGGATGAGGAGGAAGGACTCCTTTGGCTAATGTCAAGAGTGACAGCTACACCAGGGCAATGTGCTGTCTAGCTCTCCCCATGTACATCCTCATTGCCTAACTAATAATTTCACACAGCTGTGGTCTGAGGATTTGGGGAGTTACCCTAGGAGAGAAAATTTCTCATCTAGTGGAGGAGGCCACATCTTTCCACATCTGGCTCTATCCAAAGCAATCTGGCAGAGGATCCTTCTGTCCTTTCTCCCTGCCTTTCCCCTACAAACCTGTGTTAAAATGCATTTACCCAGGTCCATGAACAAAACTAAATCTCCTCCCAGCAGAAAAAATACCTTTCCTGGTCCTCTGAATCAAAAACATGGTTTATAATGTTTTCTTCCTCCACACACCCTCAAACATCACTTCTGATGCATCAACAAAAACAGGTGGGGTTTCTACCTTTTTTCCTGATCCTTGTTTCCAACAAACATTTCACTGAAACAGGAGGAAAATTACCCATCTTAATGATGCTTAGGTTGTAATTACATTACACCTGTAAGGTGCTCCCTCCTGAGATGTCCTCCCAGGTTGTTCAAGAACGGGATCCACCACACATTGCTTTTTCCTTGTAGCTGTGTCCCACACGAGGATGCACTTTCATACTCTACGTTTCCATCCTTGTCTAAATGCACAGTGAAGATCTCAGAGGTATGACACAGTCAGTGTCAGCAAGCTTGGGGCACATCTCTAAAGGAAACCTGGCTTTGAAACCCCAAAAGCATTTTTTGAGAGGAGGAAAATGAGACAACTGGAATTTGTTTTCCTCAAGCTTTTTCCTCTCCCCTGAGCAATTAAATGCAAATTTGCAAGGAACAAAATAAAAACATCCCTTTCCAACGGTTGTACCAGCCTCCTCCCTTGGCTTCTTACTAATGCAAGCACATAACATCTTAAAAATATTTCCAAATAACCACCACTCAGCCATGTCCAGCTCACACATTTTGTGCTGCAGAAAGCAAACCTCTTCGCTAAAAAAATTGGAAATGGCAGTTTTGTCTTTGAATTTTCCTCATCAGCCTGGATAGGCAATTAAACTATTTTTTTCCCAAAGGCTCCTGGCAGTTTTGTTTCCCAGCAGTGGTGCCTTGCCCTTCTCCTCCGTGGGTGGTGGATGTGAAGGGTCTGTCCCTCCAACATCACGTGTGGAGCCTGTGATTTCAGTGGCTGGGGTTTGGCAGGTGCAAGATTCAGAATCTCAGCATTTGTCACAGAAAATGATCTTTGATCTAAAGCAGCATCACCCTCAGCCCAGCCCAGTCTGGCTTTGCTTCCTGCAGAGCATGGGTGCGGTGGCCAGGCAGAAGAGCGTGTCACTGGTGCCACCAGTGGATGTCCTAACCACCACTTGGAGGAGGACACGTATCTCGGCTCAGCATCACACGAACATGGAAAGGTGTTTTGGGGAGTGATTTGCTGCTCTGCAGAACCACCATCACACCGCAGCCCCAGGGCTGCCCCCACAGCAGGGACCTCAGCGTGACCTGTTTCACTGCCAGCTCTAACAGATCCCATCAGGACTTTCTGGGAAAGGTGTTTGCACCTGGTCTCTCCCCATGCCAACAGCTTAGAGGTGGTACAGGAGACCTGCTTCTGCCCTGCACCCTTGACTGTGGAGCTCTCTCTGCCTGCCAGTCAGATAAAGGCAGGGATCAGAGAGAGATCTCCAGGTTTCCCTGCAGTCAGGACATCCACGGTGCTTTTATCAATCCATGTTGATAATCATGATAATCATCCACTGAGCTTTTTTGCACCGAATGAATTTGCTGAGCAAATAAAAGCCGTAATCACCCAGCTGGGGACTGAGACATGCCGTTAGGGTGGTCCCTGCAGACCAGCTTTGAAAAACCAGTCAAGAAGCATATTTTTTTAATGAAGAAAAATTCATCACAGTAAGTAATTTCTGTTGAGCACACATTGTCGGGCCCCAGCTGGGGAACACACCCTGTTCTGAACAGCCTGTCTCTCTGGGACCAGAGGTGAGCAGTCACTGCCAGGAACTCAGCGAGGTGCCAGCAGGCAGACAGCAACGCAGTGGTTGCCTCCAGCTTGTCCCAGGTCCCACTTGTCCCACTTGCCTCGTTCCATCCCCAGTCAAAGCAGGCAGCAAGGAAGGAATCAGACCTGACCAGCTACCAAGAGTTTATCGCCGAACTATGAAGAGCAACCATGAAGGAAAACAGCAAACCTCAGCCCATTCCTGAGCTGATAAAGAAATCAGATCCAAAGGATCTCAGACTCCCAGGGCTGGCAGATGGTGACAAGTGACTTTCCACCACTTTTGTCCATAGGTTAGCCAGGAACATGTCTTGTCCTGCATATCAGTCATCAGTAAGTTTTCATGGACATGCTGGCAGCTGAGAGAGGGGCAACACCTCCAGCTACATGCTGGGTTCTCCAAAAGCAGCTCTTGCATCAGGGGACAGAGATTTAGCATAAATCATAGAATCGTTTGTGTTGAAAGGGACCATTAAAAGTCATCTAGTCCAAATCCTGTGGTTGTTGGCAACCGTGGGAGCTGCTGAACTATGCTGTACCTAATGATGCCTGGAAAGATACCACCAAGCTGCCAGGACCTATAAGTACCCTTCTTGGCTACCTGCCACTGTGCTTGCACACTAACCCAGCAGCAGAATCAGGAGGTGAAGCTGGGCTGCTCTTCTTTGTGTCCATCACAAGGTGTCAGTGTGTGGCCATCCCATCCAGACATGGCCAAGCAGTAGTGGTGGCTAGCCAGTCACCAATGGACTTCTACAGGTCACACCTCACAGCATGTTCTGAAACGACCACCCACTGTGGTCCTTTGGGTCAAGGGATAGCTGGGGTCCAACTCTGGCTCTTTCTCCCCACATCACCCCTCTCGCTCACACATGCCCAGGGAAGCACAGGCAGTCCCAGCAGCACAGGGCACAACCCTGTGCCACAGGCTCCTGCTTCCCCTCCCCATGCTGCAGTCACCTCTGGGCCTCCTGTGCCAGGACCCTCCATAGAGGCTATGGATGCTCGCCTGGACCCTGCCTCTGGCACGGGGGCCTGCACCAGTTGATCAAAGCGCTTCCCTGTGGGAAGGAAGCAGGGCGGATGTCTGATAAGCAGATTGCCTCTGCTAGCAGCCCTCCTGCCTTGCTGCTGATCTCAAGTGGCTTGGAAGGCAACCCACAGTAGCTCCAGCAGGCACTGGTGAGGAGCTGGAGAAACTCCCCATCCCCTTGCCCAGAGCTGAAAGGAAAGGGCTCTCCAGTAAAGGCTGCATCCGACCAACTTGGGGAGAGCAGGAGAAAGATCTGGCATAAATACGGCTTGCCCTGGGTCACAGCTGCTGGCGCAGCGGATGTCCAGCAGACAACTCATGTGACATCCTCTCCAGCACACGAGGGGACACAGCCAGAGCTGGCTGTGCCTCCTCCCTGCAGCCAGGCGTGCATTGCAGCCAGCACATCCCAGCAAGGGGAAAGCCCTGGGACAGGGGTCTTGGCACAGCCCACGCACTTCTCCTGCCTTTGGAGATGTTTTAGCTTTAAATCAAGCATCCAGGCCTCCGTATGTTCACTTTGGAGCCACCCTGGCTGCTAGGAGGGGTCACCACGACAGCAACGGGGGAACCCATTTCCAAAGCGTGCGGGGCAGCAGGCTGCTCCCACCATGGCTCCCACCTCCCTGCCAGGCTGGGCCGGGCAGATCGGCGTTACAGCCGGTGGCAGAGAGCTCATTAGTGGCCAGTGTGCCCATAAGCAGCACCTGGGAGCAGGGCAGTGGTGGCCCCTTGGTTGGAGGACTTCCTCCATCTCGGAGGTGGCACACAACAGCTCGGTGAGAGGAAGGGATGAGGGTGGTGGGACTGACTTGTCATGGCTGAGATGTCCTGTTAGCAGAAGTAGGGCAGGGCAGGGCAAAGTCAGGATGGAGCCCCAAGTTCTGACAAACGACCCTGGCTGCTTGGGATTGCTTCAGCCTCCCCAGCCCGACACACATACGGGGACCCAGCAACACCGTCCCAGTGCATCCCACTGATGCTGGTCCCAGCTGCCACAAGGGACAGAACACCACAAAACGCACCGGGGGCTGATTTAAAGGCATCAAAACTGCCTTTATATTTAATTCATTCATGCTCACCGTCCAGCAACCCTGGAGAAAGCAGCAGCAACCCCACAAACTGGCAGGCGGTAGCCCCCCTCTGACTCTTCTTGCATGATGAGTGATGAGGAGGGGACATTCATACACAAGCTCAGCTCTTTTTCTCCACCCGTGACCACAGGTATGTGCTGCCCAGAGCAGAGAGCTGGCACCTGGGAGCTTCGCCTGTCCCAGGGCAGAAACGCAGCCCGATTCCAGGAGGAGTGGAGCGGAGCAGCCATCCACAGGAGTGGAAAAGGGAGAACCTTACCCGTGCTCCAAGCCAGGGCCAAAGCTCTAAGTCCAGCAGGTACCATTTCACTCCCTGCAACGCAGCCAGGGTGCTGGCGAGCGGCGTGACTCACAGCCCCAAAATGAATTAGCACCTTCGGTTTGTCTTGGAGATTTTGCTTGAAAAACCTCAAGATGTGACTTAATGCTCTGAGAAATCTCTTTTCCCCACTCTGCGCCGATTCTGCTTCGAAACATAAGGAAACCATGTGGGACCATGTGTAAAAGGAAATGAAAATGAGAGGTTACAAAGTGCTTGCACTTTTGGGAAGGGGCCGCAAATAGCTCTTGGATCTTTCCTGCCGTCTCTCCTGTCTCTAACTCTCCTACTCCAGCCAATTTAATTTTTTCGTGGTGAATCAGTACTGGGAAGCTATTTTGCTTCTTGGCAATTGTATTTTTTTCCTCTGCAAAAGCTGTAATTCAATGAACTACGGGATGAATTATTATTGTTGTTATTATTTCTCAATTCCATTTTGGCCACCGTGGTGTTTGGTGATTCATTTTCTCCTAAAAATAAGTCTTTAAAGCCCCATTTAAAACTCATGGCATGATGGCAGCTGCAAGTTGGTAAGATGCTAATTTTTGGAAGAAAACAGGCAGAAAAAAAAAAAAAGACAAATCATGTAAAAGCATAGCCATCTGAGAGAACGGCACTAATTAGCTGAATTCTGAACATTTTTGCTCCTGTTGTTGTGGAGAGAAAGTATCGGATGATTTCTCACCAAGTAGTCTCTATTTTTTGTAATTGTTTTGTGACTGTGTTTGAGTGGCAAAGCTTGAGTTCTGAAGAGCTTTCCAAGAACTGTTCCAAATATCTCCTGTGACTTTAGAGCTGCAGGGACATTTGGCAGGGAGTGTGGGGTGTTTCCGGCACCGGGGCTGATCCCAGCCCCGCGTCTGCACTGATTTAACAATGTCACAGGGGTTTCAGCAGCCACGATGGTGCTGATGCAGGATGACTTGTGCAACCAGCAGCTGGACTGACTGGTGGAGACACAGCCCAGGCCCTGCAAACCCCCTTCACCCAACCCTCCTCCTCAGCACGCTGCCACCCAGCAGAAGCTCCTTAAAACCAGGCGGCGCGGGGCAGAACTGGGAGGAGCAGCTGATATTTTCCAAGTGGTGATTTGTTCACGTGGCCACTCACTGAAGAAATCTACTGATATCATTTTACCAGCTGGTAAAAAATACACCTGTAGAATCACTTATTCTTCTCTCTCCATGGGAACAATGCTTATCCTCCAGTTAAATATATTTTTCAGGACAGCTACACTGGTTGGAAGACCGGAAACAGAGCGCCAGCCCATGCAAACTGATATGGGTCGTCTGGGAAAGCTGCTGCTGCTGTAGATTTATAGCGATTTATAGGTTGGCAGAGCTCTCCCCATGCTGGGATTTGTCTCGTCTTGACCAGCAGACAAACAGGTTTCCTCTCCAGTACAGGAAGGACTATACAGCAAAGCCTTTAGAGTGGGACCAAGCCCTGCTGGTGGATTTCCTTGGGGGAGATACAGTATCTCCCCCCAACCCTTGCTGTGGTACACAGAGGGCTTGGAAGTCGGCCCCGTTAAACCACCGTGAGGATTTTTCTACTGGTGTAAGCATGCCATCCGAGGGCTGTGGACCTGCTGGTGAACTCTGCCAAGTCACTGGCTGTCTGCTGGCATCAGGCTCCCTTGATGCCCTTTCGGATGTCGGCTGCCCCTCCGGTCTCGCGGCAGAGCCACCACAAGCTCTGCATCCTGCAGTTTGGCTAAACCAAAGGTGTTTGTCACCCAAGGTCACTCTTGACACATGCTGAAGGAACAGATGCTTTAATAGTGCAAATCAGCTCAGCTCTTAGTCACTGGAGTTGTGCTGATTTGCCCCAGCCAAGGTCTGCCCCGTGATGCCAAAGGATCCTGTGATCCCAGAAGCCATTTACAGCCGAGCCTCTCACCCCAGGGTGAAGGGTTTCCCCCCTCTGACACACGAGATATCTCCCCTCATGTCAGGACAGCCATGAGTCCTGATGAATCATGTGCTACTTCAGGCTTTGTAGCTTTTGGATGGAGAAGGATGCTGAGCTTAGCCTCAGGCAGCGTTAGAGAGTTTGGGGAACACTTGCTGTTTCTTAAAAAAGAAAAAAATCAGTCTGTTTTGTTTTGTCTGTGATCAGGTGGCCTTAGCCAGGGAAACCTTTGTGCTGGGACAGTTTTATTGCACATGGCAAAGAGGGGCCAGGAGGAAAAGCTGAGATGCACCACAGCTCCTGAAACACCCGCTGGCATGGTCAGCTGTGCCAGTGGACCTCTCCAGCATGAGTGGAACAAACCTTCACGCTAAATCCCATCTCTACTACTAATTTCTACTAAAGAAATTCTTTCCTGTGAGGGTGGTGAGGCACTGGAACAGGTTGCCCAGGGAAGCTGAGGATGCCCCATCCCTGGAGGTGTTCAAGGCCAGGCTGGATGGGGCTTTGAGCAACCTGCTCTAGTGGGAGGTGTCCCTGCCCATGGCAGGGAGGTTGGACCTCCACGATCTTTAAGGTCCCCTCCAACTCAAATGATTCTATGATTCTACTAATATTGAAGAGCCTCACCTCAATCCCAAAGTGTGAAATTTATTTTTCCCTCCATCACTTTGTCAGACTTCTCCTCCTCCTTAAAACAGCTCATGTCTCTCCTGTGTCCCCTCAGTGCTTTATTCTGCTTGTCCTGGGTCTTTTCCCAAGGGGCTGGCTCTTCAGGAGGGAGGCTGAGCATCTCTCTTTGCTCACCCTGGCTGTTGTCTCTGAGCCCTGTGTCCCTCCCCACTGCGTGTCCCCCTGCCATCCGTCGTGGTGACGAGGAGCAGCCACGTTGGGAACGGGCAGATGTGACATTTCCCTTCGGCCAAACACCTCCATCTTCTGAAATGCCAGAGCTGCCGAGCAATTACCAGGCGCACACAGCAGGCTGGTGAAAGGCAGTTAATTGGGGACAGACTGATGACAAACTGCCACCAGCTCCCTCCTCCCTTTGCCTCCCACAACAGCCTTTCACGTGTTTTAAAGTGTGATCTCAGACTAAGTTCCCTTTTACACCTGCAAGGCCAGAAGCACCGAGACACGACAGCAAGGGGGCTGGAGTCACTCAGGGACATGAGGGTCACCTCCCCAGAAAGGGGCTTGGAAGAGGGACCTTGAAAACATGAGTTTGCCCCACCACTGCCTGCAGCTCAGCCTGGATCTCACCCAGAACTACCCCCATGCCAGAAAAAAAGGAGAAGTGGAAACCAGAGACAGCAGCCATCCCTCCCCACGTCAGAATGTGTTACACCTCGGAGGGAGAAGTGCCAGAAATAGGGTGAAGACCAGCAGGTCCACAACTCTACTTGGCTTTTGTGCCTCAGAGGGAGACGCTGGGAGAGTAGAGGGTGCTGCAGCACCACCGTCCCTCCATGGTGCCTGCTTTCTGCAGTGTTAGGACTTTCATCGACTTTCAAGCAGTATCACATCCCAAATCCCCCCTTGAAAGGCACAAAATTGGACCAGGACACTCTGCTTTCTGGCCAGGGGAAAAACAGAGTAAATCCACATCTGCACCCCTGCTTTTAATGGCATGCAGAGCTTCTCCCTGGGAACAAGCTGCCTTGGAAGAGGAAGACCCAGCCCGTACCCCTTGGCAGCAGCGAGCCTGTGCCCAGCTGCAGCCAGAATCAACGGGGACTTTGTTGTCCCCATCAGAGCCTGCAGATCTTGGCTTCAGGTGATGAAAGGAGAGAGAAAGAAACCCCTGGAAGGGTAGTTGCACCACCCTAACCCCAGGCAAAGTCGGTACGGCCAGGTCACACCAGGGGATCACCCCATCCTCAGAATGCTGAAATCCAGAGTTTGGCACAACCCGCCCACAGGCACCACCACCCTCTTGGTTGCAGAGAGCCAGGACCCCTCCGAGCCTCTGAGGGCTGGAGACTTTCATGAAAAAGGCACACAACTAGATGTTGCAGCGCAGCCAAAAAAGGGCTGCGGCAATTAGTGAGAGCCAGTAATCCCACACGGATCATTTTCTTCAATGCTTCCCAGCATAATAATCAAAATCCTGTGCCTAAACTGCACTGATTTCATATGGCTCTGTCAGCTCTGCTGCTTGGGAAAACTGAAAAGGTCAAGCAGGCTTGCAAAGCGAGGCATTCCCTGCCAAAGCTCCTTAAATCTTATTTTACATTCAAGTAGTTTTGAGTTTCATCTGAAAAGCAATAGCTCTGAGGTATGACCTGAGGCTCCGGCAGCCCCACCAGCCAACGCATCAGCTCCAAACCCTTGAAGTCATCTCCCCAAACTACAAGAAAGCAGCTAAGCAGCAGGGCTTAATATCAGCCCCAGCAGCTGCCAAGCGCTGCAAGTCAGCAGCAGAAGGGTTAGTTTGCAAGCTGTGCTGCCTTTGGCAGCTGCTGCAAGCTCTTGAGGCCAAACTTTTTGAAGGGATGCATCGTACAAGCTGGGGGGTTGGCAGCTGGGAAGGCCAGGTCCTGGGTCAGGCATCTCTGCTTGGGCAACGGCTCAGCTGAATAGCAAGATGTGATGTTATAATCAAGGCTGAGATGAATTAGCAGAGATGGAAAGAGAGCTGAGAAGTGAAGCAGCAAGTGGGATGGAAGACCTCGGGAACATGAACGTACCTGGAGAACTAGAAAGAAATCAAGTTGGTTGAGACAAGAGTAGTCTGTAGACATGTGATGACCACCTCCAACCAGCCCAGTGGCTCAGCTCCTTGAGGAAGGGCAAGGAAGCTGATAAGCTACGAGCCCTGATTTCTCACAAGCATAGGATACTTGGAAAAAGTTCAAGCACAGAATCCCCTAGGAGTCAGATGAGGAATCCCAAGCTGTTTATGGCAAGGCGGTAGGGGATGGACATTGAGTAGGAAAGGCCACTATCCTTGGAATCACAAAGTTCAGCTATACTAACCCTGAGGCGCACCAGTGGCTTGGGAAAAGGAACTGGTTACAATCCCAGCCTTCCCACGAAGAACCAAAGTGCACTCACCTATCCTGGTGGGAAAGATGTCCTCGTTGTTAATGAGCATCTCAATCCAGTCCATCAGCATACACATGTACTGCGGGGCCGACAGCTTGGTTGGCTTCTTGTATTTGCTATCGTCCTGCCACCTGTACTCGTATTTGAGCCCCCCAGACATGATGGGGCAGCTCTTCTCCGTGCAGTACTCCGACATGGTGCCGTAGATGAGGTTGATGCGGTTGAAGAAGTCCACCACGTGCACGGCGATCCAGTCATTGATGCTCTCGCCGGGAGGCAGCTGCACCACCGCTTTCAGGTCCAGCCCGGATTTGAGGGAGGCCTGGGCTTTCTTGTAGAGCTCGAAGCGCTGGGTGCCCGGCTCAAACTTCTTTCGAGGACGAAATGTTTTGTCTTTGTTGAAGACTTGCTTGAGGCACAACGCCATCATGGGCAACAGCAGCCAGGGTGAGGGCAGAGGCTCAGCGCAACGTGAAACCCAAGGCTGTGGTCTTCAGGGGTGAAGGTTTCTGGGAAGAGAAGGTGATATTTGGGTCATCTATGAAGGCAGCTGCACACATGGGCATGCTTGCAGGGATAAATCCACACCAGGATGCTGGCTGGGCCCCGCTGCTGCAGCAACACATGGGGATGGAGATTTGGAGTGAGCTCCTGGCGCCTCCACACCCACCAGGGTGACCAGGAGGAGCTGCTGCCACCTCACACAGCAGCTCTTGGCACTGAAGAGTGTGAGCACTGCCACACTTACCCCGTGCAGAGCTCAATAGCAGACAGAGCCCTTCTTCCCTCCGGAGCACACCAGGATCTCAGTGGGCTCCAGCCAGCCTCTTACCTCCGGGGCTTTTATCAATAACTACTACAATAAAGTGACAGCCATGACCTCAGCGGGGCTCACCAGCCCAGACAGTCCCAACCTGGTGGCCCCTTCCTCTTCCAGCACAGGGGAAGTGTCTTTCCTAGGGATTTCTCACTACAAATAACCCCCCGACCCTGCCGCAGCGGCTGGCAAGCGATGCCCTGGGGACCGGGCTGCGACCGCAGCTGGCTGCTGGTTCACACAGCCCCAGCGCCGAGATCAATGGGAAAAAGGGGGCGGGGGAATGATTTTTGTTGTTCTGCCCCGTGTGTTTGCTGAGAAGAACAAAAACCCACGTGCAAAGAAGGGAAACGGCAGCCCAGCGCGGCGATGTGACGCGCCAGGATGCGGCCACCCCTCCAGGCGTGCACACAAGGCACACAGGAGCTGGCTGGGTGGCGAGATGATGCTCTGGGTGACTTGGTCTGGAAGAAGTCATGGCCCTGCAAATTGCTAAGCTCACCCCTTCCTCCCTGGGTTGTTTGTTGTTTTTTTTCCCCTTTTCCTCCCTGAAGCTCCAGTGGGAATCCCCCCCCACCCCAGACAGGCTGAAATACACCTCTGCATTTAGTTACGTGGTAATGCAAGAGCAAGGCCCCCTTGTGCTAAATGCTTTGATAAGCATTAGGGAAGAAAAAGGCTCCCCCTTGATGGGAAAAGATAGAGAAAGAGTTAAAAAAAAAAAAGAAGAAAGATTTACGGAAAGGGGAAGTGACTTACCCAAAGTCACGAGCAGGAGGGAATGGTTTTGTCCCCAAGCAAAACTTTGGTGCACGTTCATCATTAAAAAGACAGCTTTTAACCAAAAGCTTGCTATATAAACCTTGTTTTCTAAACCTAGTCCTAAGTCACAAGAAGATCCTATTTTGCCCAGCAGAAACCAGTAAAGACCTTGCAAGATAAACCCTGTGCTCCCCTCAAATCCTACCTACAGGGACATCACTGGGGGGCAGCAGGACCTAGAGATCACCCAAACACCCAAACAAGGATCTGCCCTGCGGGGATTTCTACACCACAGCCAGCATGTTGTGAAGGGAAAGCCAAGGTGTGGGTGCAAAGCCCAGCATGGGTGCTGCTAGTGCATTAACCACAGCCTGTCCCGCAGGCTGGAGTGTTGTTTTGCCACCAGCTCACAGCATGGTGGTGCCAAACTCTGCCATGCTCTGCTGTGCCCAGGTACAACCAGACCTGAAACCATATGTTTTTAGGTACGTTTTGCCCCATGGAGGGGGTCACAGCCATCACACAATGTTATGTAGTAGGATTTTAACACTAGGCTATCTATAAACCTTCCACAGATCATGTTGCTGGTTGGAATTTTAATGGCTCCAACCCTGTTGTCCCCATTTATTGCCAAAGGGCAATGATGGGGGGGGATGTTTCTTGGGTGCATTTTCCTCCCCTGTCTCAAGCTCCAATTTAGTCAGATTGTTCCTCACTTCAAAAAACACCCATGAGCTCTCCAAAATGCCAACTGATGGAGGGAGCCGGCATCACATCATGACTCCTACCTGTCCCAAGGGGAAGGGTCTCTGGTGAGCCCCGATGGAGCCCAACAGAAGCCAGGGGACTCTGGGCAGAGCAAAGCTGTAAAGAAAAGCCCTTATCTGGGGTTTCCTACCCAGCTGTCACATGTTGAAGGCACATCCTGTTGATAACACCTCTAAAAATAGCTTCCTGGAGAGACTGCATAACAATTTCTAAAATATGTACATATACATACATATATATTTATGTATAACTACTGCAATGGAGACACTAATCTAGTAACAGAGGACATGCCGGGATACCCTTCGGGGCATCCAGCAGGGTCTCCCCCTATGGAGGTCGGTGTGATGGAGCTTAGCGGTGCCAGGCCCTGCAGCCAGTGTGGGGAGGGAGGGGGCCAGCACCCTCAGACGTGGATTATTTCTCCTCTCTCTCTCTCTCCTGTCACTGGGCAGCGGCAAAGGGCTCTGGCTGAAACATAAAGGCCGTTAAAATGAGCAAAAATTAAATAAATCACACAGCTAAACGAGAAGTCAGGATTTCCCCATCTGCCACTTGGCAGGTTCCCAGGATGAGGATGATGCAGCAATCACTAATCCGTGGTGAGATCCATGGAGGGACCTGCAGGGTCCCCATCCCCAGCCAATCCATGACCCCCAATAGAGCCAAATAGCCCCTTTGCCCACCACCCAGATAAATCCCAGTGACTGCCATTCCATAGGGCTGCACAGGCATCACACAGTCCCACACCAAGCTCGAGTCCTCGGTCTCTTTGCCAGGTAGTCAGAGAATGAACAACTTGGTTATCCCCATGTTAGTCCAGACCAATCCCACTAGGCCACACAGTCCCTCCAGGTTAACATCAACACAAACAGGGACTGGGACTTCACCCAGCAGGGACTTCAGAGAGGCAAGTTGTGCCACCAGACATTTCTCTGTGTCACCATTTCTGCTGGCCTCGGCTCTATTTGCTCTGCTCCAGGAGCTGTTGCCGTTTGCAGGCTCTTCCATGCAGAGACCGGGTGGTTCCGAGGTGATGAGAACCCCTCCTGGCAGATAATATCCCATCAAACAATCACTGCAGGCCATGGCCGACAGCAGTGAAATCCATTTTCCATGAATGTGGGGCAGTTCCTATGTTCCCGTGCCTCACTTTGAAAGTCCTCTGCAAATATTGAGCTACTCACTGGGAAATAAACTCTTCATCTCATCTCCCAAAGCCGTCCTACTGCTCCATAACTCATCCCACAACTGCATCTCTGCATCTTCCACAACAACTGCATCTCTCTGTTACCCTACAAGCTGGGAATGTGCTGCATCCTTCAGTACCATCCTAATTTAAAAAATTTAAAAAAACTAATTTAAAATTTTAAAAAATTTAAAAAAACTAATTTAAAAAAACAACCAAGAGCAATAACCTGCTAAACACTGGCCAGATGTTTCCCTGCCATGCATCTGTTAGAGATTCCCGGGAAGTAAAACCTGTTGCTGCCCAAGTGCTCGGAGCAGACCTGACCCCACGGGGTGCTGGCACAGCACCTCTGCTCCCCGAGAGGAACGCAAGCAGTTTTGCTTTTGAGATCCTCATCAGCATCGCTACCCACACGACCGAGTCATTCAAAGGCCTTGTGAATCTATTGCTGGAGAAAAATGGTCTCCAGAAGTTAAATTTAGCACAAAGCCAAAAGCACATCCCGGGATTTACGACCCAAAGAAGCAGGGAGAGGCAGCAGGCCAAAAACCAGGTTGGTTCTATGCCTCACTCCAAAGCTTTCACTGCCCGAAAAGACCAATGTGCAGGGAAAGCCGTGAGCCGTGTAGGGAGGGAGCTGCACAGAGGCTGGACCAGGGCTTTAAATACCAGCTATGGCCCCTGGGACACTGAGATGGGACATACCATCTTGGAACAAAGAGTCTCTGCAAAGTCACTGGTGCCTCAGTGACTTCCCCCTGGGAAGGGACCCAGCAACCGCCAACATCTTCTGGCAAGAAAGGCAAAATCCTTTGGGAGGGAACCCAGATGCATCCTGGGTCTAACTGGTGGAAAAGGGCATCAGCAGCAAACACAAGACCAGGGTTTCCCAGTGTCCACCCTCGTGCATCCAACTTGGCTGGTGCTCTTCCATCATTGGCTGAGGATTTGGGACAGGTCCATGTAAAGAGGCAGAAAATGGGAGGTCTTCCAAGGTTGCAGTGATAAGTTCAGCTGAGCCTGACGTTCAGGGCTCCCGTGTTCCCAGCAATCAGGCTGTGGTCCACTGGGGCTTGGGGTGGGACAGGAGACCCGTCCAAGTCCCAGATCACTGCTCGCACTGCCCATTTTGGGAAATCCGAAGGGCGAGCTGCCATTCAACAAGCTTAGACAGCAGTTTCCTACAACATGACTGCACACATCCCACTGCTGGCCCGGTGCCGTGGTGGCAACCTACAGGTCTCTGCCTTCAGTTCCCACGTGCAAAATTAAAGCTTTTCCAAGAGGAGCCTTGGCAAAGGCTTCACCACACCACAGTTCCCATCACGGGGTGGTGCCTGCACCTCTGCAAACCCACAAATCAAACCTTGTCCTTGTCCCAGGAGTAGATGGGGAGCGGAGCAGGAGCCTTTCCCCGCTGTCACCCTGTGTCCCCACTGAGGATGGTCGGAGGAGGACGAGTAGAGCCGGTGGATGGAAAGAGGCGCCCGCTTCCCATGGGACATCCACACCATGGAGTGCTCAGCCCCGTCCACACGCCCAAATTAGCCTTGGCTTTGCAGAGGGCTGGCTTCAGACCCAGCTGAATGGCCACAAAACGCCGTCCATGGCTGCGAAGGCTTCTGGCTTCAGCCCTGCCCCTGTTTTTACCGGCAGTGGGGGAAGAGAGACCCAGTTGGGTTTAGCAGGAACCAAGTAAGCACAGGGTTAAGCTCTGCAAGGGCAAGGCAGAGCCACTGCCAGGGATGTAGCAGGCAGAGACACGTGAAAAACTGATTTCCTAGATTGCTGGCAGGTCCAGAGACGAAAGGAAATGAACTGGATGGGAGGGATGTAAGTTCAGGGTCAAACCAAGCCGCTAATTTCAGATTTGAGAATTGTTTTGGTTTTTTACTTAAGCTTTCTTTTTTTTTTTTTTTTTCTTTTTTTATCATTTGAAAACCACAGAGGAACACGGCAAGGCAAAGGCTTTGTTGTAAATTAAAAACAACTCGGAAAGGTCTGTTTAGAAACTGGCTAAACAAAAGGAGAAGGCAGGCAGAGTGGTGGGAGGGGGGCTTCCTCCCCCCCAAGTCCTACAGACAGGAGGCAAGATCACTAATGAAAACTTCCATTTTTGACCCCAAATGAGCTTTAGTCAGAAACCCAGCAGGAAGGATCAGTCAGAGACACCACCAGTCTCCAGGGTGATGGGCACCGGGGATGGTCCTGCACTCCCTGCCTCAGTTTCCCCAATTTCAAAACTCTCCCTCCCTGGGCTGCCTTTATATTAAGGGTTGTGAAAGCGAAGGCTTCAGGAGGAAAAGTGCTTTGCAAGCGCCCCTGGGAAGCTAATGCTTGTTGTGGGGGAAGGAGAGGGGAAGGCTCTGACACCAGCATCTCCGGTGCCGAATGCATCCTCTCTGGATCCAGCCCGAGATGGTTACACACTCACACAAGCATCTGACTGAAAACCACAGGCGGCTGCTTTAGCAGCACGATCCAACCCTCGCCAGGGAGCACGAGGGGTCCAACACCATGGGGGCTCTGCAGGGAGACTTCTGCTTTGGGAAGAGGCCACAGAGGTAGAGCACAGATCCACGTGGCTCCAGGCACCATAGAGCAAAGCAGAGACTAAATACTGCCAGCTCTGCACAACCCCCTTGGGCTTCCCCGGGGCATCTTGCCTTCGGCTGCCCAGATGTCTTCTTCTGCTTCCCTGCTTTAGGGGATTCCCTTCTCCCCACCACAGGCAGCGTAGAAGTCCCGTCCTGCCCCATCCCTGGTGGAGAAGCAGGGCAGGCATCAGCTCAGCCGCCGTCTGCCAGAGCCCCAAAACAGCCAGCCAGCCTCCAGATGGACAGTCTGACCAGAAACCAGCTGGCCCTGGGGCTCAGCTGGCTCTTTGCTGCTCTAGGAAGCATCTAGTCTGGCTGCTGACTCGACAGCCCTGTCCCTGAGCCTCCCTTCAAGCCCTGGAGAGGTCCTGTTGCAAAGTTTGATCTTCCACCTGTCCTAGAGTCTTTACAACCTGGGCTGCTTCTTGGTGGATGTGGAAACACATCAGGAGCACCCTGCAGGCCAAAATTACTCTCCTGAACATCCCATTTACTGCAGCCACCCCAGCCCCAAGGGGCTGTGGGCATATGTGGCTCCTAGAGAGATGAAAGTACCCCATCTTTTCCAGCCTTTGCAATAGCCATGCCTGGTTTGAATCGCCCAAGGAAGGGGGGGTTGCAGAAGGACGATGCTGGGGAGTACAGTCTTGGGGTGCTGTCCCCACTCCCTCTGTGCTTCCTGCTGGAGCCAAGCCCCAGCTGGGCCGTCCGTGAGAAACGGGGCTATTGGCTGCCGATCTCAAATATAACCCAAACGATGGAAAATTCCAGGAAACGAGCCAAGACAAGATGCCGGGAGGGGATCAAGGCCCAGCACGCAGGCTGGGGAAGCTGCCGAGAAGCCCTGAACCCTCAGTGGCATCTCCCTACCACCAAACCCTCCTTGTGCAAACCCACATGGTGCTGCTGAGATCCATGAGAGGTGCGAGCATCCTCTGAGACAGCCCCTGACGACCCAGCTCTGGAGCAGCACCCACACACACACCGAGCAGCAGCAGGACTCAGCCCCCCGCACCCCGGCTGGGGGCAGCTGCCAGTGGGAAGCCACCCTGGTGCTTCCCCCCCGGCTCGCCGGATGCTGGGAAATCCCCAACTCACCCGAAATGGAGCCAACACGGCCTCCAGGAGTGAGACCGCACACTCTCCCCCTGGCTCTCCCCCCGGCCAGCCCCACTGTCCCCTAGCTCTGTCCTCTTCCTCGCCCCCTGCCTCCCTGCCACACCACCAGCAAAGCAGCAGCTCCCTGAGGACCGCAGCCTGGCCCAAAGGCACCAAAAAAGCTTTTTCCCCAAGTCACCCAAGATGCCTCCAAGCAGAAAAGCAAAGCCCCATCTCTCCAGACTAGAGGCAGCCTCTCCAGTTCATTTTGGGGGTGATGCCTGTGTGGGGATGAGGGCTCTTTGGGGGGGGGTACCTCATTCCTAGGGGCTGGGATCTCGCTGCTGCCACCGGTGACTTGCCAGAAGTCCTGCAAAGAGGTGTCCAACAGCTTCCACGGTGCCCAGCTGCTCTGGTTCAGTCCCAAGGGTGATTATTCCACAGTCAGAGCTGTAATCCCAAACGCCGGGAGCTCCAGGCCTGCGAGCTCGGGGAAGAGGAGAAGAGGAGACATGCCAGCTGCTGAAAAACCATCTCTGCCGCTTGCTCTCAGCCAGTTCCCCCCGCCCACAACTTTCTGCCCTCCCTCTGACACCAGCAAAACCGCTGCCGGGACTGTCCCACCCGGGAAACGGGTCTCTGCCCACACCACAAGCTGCCGGCAGTGCTGCCTGTCCCTCTGTCCCCTGCGTGTCCCCCATTCCCCTGCACACCCCAGGCCATCTGCTCTAATCCCCCACTCCGCCGGCAGCGGCTCCTCGACCCTCCCGCATCCCCCAAACAGCCTCCTTCTGCATTTACACGCTGGCAGCTGAGCCAAGACACGATGGAGGAAGGGGAAGAGCCTTCTGCAGGGTGTCCGTGTCCCGGCTGGGTGAAGGATTGCTCCTTCCCAGGCTAACCCCGACCAGGTCTTGCCCAACTTGTGCCTAAAAGCACCCCAGAAGCATCCTCGGAGGTGCAGCTCCGGCTTTTTCCACCCCCAGTACTCACCTCATTCCCTGGCATTCCCTTCCAGCCCCAAATCCCTCCACTGAACTTTCTGCTCTTACTGGGGAGGGGGAAAAAAACCAATCAAGAAAAAGTTAAGAAGGAAAAAAAGCGCAAGGCAGGCTCCCCATCAGGACTGGGGGCAGTTTGGGGATCGCAGCAGTAGGGAGAGCCGCCACGCTCCGGCGCTCGCCGGGGTTTCGTTACAGAAACCTGGGACCGAGGGGTTTTTCTCCAGCAAGTGATGTCACATCCTGACCCCGCCGGCAGTTACAGCTGTCCCTGGAAAACCCGCTGGAAGCCGGCCCTGCCAGCCCCCACAAGCAGGCACCCCCACTCACGGGTGGGCACCCCCGCACCATTCCTGGACGCTGAGGTCCTTTTTGGCGCACGGTCCCGCGCTGCTGGCTACGGGCTTTCACAGGAATGCAGCATGCTGGGGGAAAGGAGATGAAATCCTGCAATATATTCTTCCCCCCTCCTCTTTCTTGTAGTATTTCCCCCCCCTCTCCTGTCTTTTGCCCACCCCCTCTCCCTTCATCCTCCCCCCGACCCCTGCACACAGGCAAAAATCAGTGCCAGAGAGAGGGGAAAGAAAAAAAAAAGAATTAAAAAAAAAAAGGGAAAAAAACAGGAAACAAAACACCCAGAAAAACTTTCTCAGCACAGAGCAGGCTTGCTTTCTGTCTGTCTCAGAGGTGGGGTGAGCTCAGAAGTGTGTTGGGGGGATTTAACTACCGCTCAGGGGAGGCGAGCCTGCACTGGCATGCTCAGCGCCCAGAGGGGTGGCCAGCCAGCCTGCCAGCCAGCCAGCCTCCCAAGTGGGGATTTAAAACTCGTGGGGCACCCCACGCATGATGCCAGTGGGTGTTGTAGGGTGGGGGGAGGCCGCGGCACGGCCCCAGCCCTCACAGTCGCGTGTCTTTCCCAGGGGAGCAGCCCGGCTCAGTCGCAGGGAGGTGAGATGCTGACATGGCTGGAAACGCCTAAAAATTCATAGAGTTGTCTAAGTTGGAAGGGACCTTTCAGATCCTCGAGTCCAACCTTCAACCTAACTCAGATAAACACCATCAATAAAACATGTCAGAAGCACTACGTCTGCCCATACCTCCAGGGATGGCAAGTCCACCACTTCCCTGGGCAGCCCATTCCGATGTTGATAACCCTTTCCGTGTAAATATTTTTCATAATATCTAATCTAAACCTCCCCTGGTGCAACTTGAGGCCATTTCCTCTTGTCCTATCGCCTGTGACTTGGGAGGAGACCTACTTCTGCCTCTCTACCACCCCCTTTCAGGTAGTTGCAGAGAGCAGTAAGATCTCTTCTCAGCCTCCTTTTCTCCAGGATGACCAACCCCAGCTCCCTCAGCCTCTCCTCATAAGACTTGTCCTCCAGTTGTTTGGCCCTGGGTTCTAGTGAGGGAAACGTTTTTAGGCTTCACTTAAATGTGTGTTGGACTCAGTGCTTGCTGGTGATGGGGTGAAGTGGGGGAGCAACAGGAGTGTGAGAAAGGAAACCACAAACCCAGCAGCCCGAGGTGCTGGGAGGATCTGGCTGCTGGGCAGGTCTGCACGGAGCAGGAGGGCTCAGGTTTGCCTCCCTGAACCCCGCCTGGCTTCCCCACTGTGGTCATGGATTTACCTTCTGACCCCAAGCAGACTGTGCCCCCCGTGGGATACATCTCTGCAGGATCTGGACTCCGACCCCCCCATAATGGAAGCTTCTCAGCTTCAGATGATGCCAGGGTCTGCCCTTGAGGCACAATGTTCAGAGACAGTCTTTAAAAATAAAGTTACCTGCCCAGCAATGGCAAACAGCCTCGGTTTTCCAGCAGCTTCCCAGAGCAGACGGCCATGATGGAGCTCAGCCCAAGCCCTACAAGGCATCAAGGGTGCAATAGAAACTATTTGTCACCTGCAGCAGCATCTTATTAAGAGAAAAGAAGACATCAAGAGTCCACAGCATCAGGCAGCAGCCTCGAGTAGATTGTTTTCAGCCAGGACCAGAGGGAATCAGGGCTTTGCACAACCCAGCAGCCCCCGGCTTTCCTGCCTGTCCCCATCTGGGACATGACTGAAGGGTTGGTCATGGGCCAGGTGATGGGAGAAGGACACACCAAGGACAAGCAGGATCCACCCGGGTGCTTGGCACCCGGTGACACACGAGATGGATGACATGTCTCACACCTGCAGCACGTTTCTACAGAAAAGGTAAAAACCTGGAGACAATGTGCCCTGAACTCTCAGCTCCTGGGGCAGGAGGGAAGCACGAAGTGACAAATTCATCTGTCCTGCTGCTTCCCACCACCATCATCAGCTGATTCAGGTCCAAAAGCCATAACCCCGAAAGCTCGGCTCTGCGTGAACGTCCTCCCCAGGACCCGAGGGCTGGTTGATGAAGGCAGAGCCTTTTCCACATCAGCTCCTGAGCCAATCTCTCATGGCCATTGCAGGTGGTCTCAGGTCAAAGTAATGCCCCTAAAATCAGGATCTGGCCCAAGGAGCCCAGCAGGCTCCTCCTGGCCACTGGGGAACCAGCCCCATGCTCAGCTCCAGCAGGTTCAAGCAGTGGCTGCAGCTCCGCAAGGTCTTTTGGCACCTGGGGAGTGTCCCTGATGCTTGATGCTCCCTACTTGCATGTCACAGCTGCTCTGGGACCCAGCAAGGGCTGAGCAACACCACTGTCCTCCACCCTGGGGACCTGGCAGGTTGGTCCATGCTCATCCCCAAGCGATGCAGGAAACCTCAGTGTGGCCTCGGACCTCGGGAGCGGGCAGCAGTGGTCTGTGGAGCAGCTGTGACTCCCAACCTAATGCCAAGCCAGGAGGAAATTTTCAACTAAAACCCCAGTGGGAAAAAAAAAAAAACAGGCACAAATCCAAAACTGAGGGGGTTTGGCCGTATAAATCCAAAACTGAGGGGGTTTGGCCGTACAGCGAGGATCCCAGAGGGAGCTCACCGCCAGGATTTACATCCAGATGGAGATGGAGCCAAAATACTTCGATGCAAGATGGGGTCCCTCCCACCCTCAGCAGTCTGGAGCCAAAGGAGAGGGGCCAGGAAAAGAGCACGAAGGCTGAAGTTGCATCAGCTGCAGCCCCACAAGTTTGTGGGAGTCAGCAGCACCTCCGGGTCAGGGAGTTTCCCCCTCGCACGAGGCTTTGGGTTTGGGAAACCACACAGAGCAGAGAGCCCATGGTACCGGAGCCACCCGGGTCCCAGCTGTGGGGAGGGAGGGCAGGAGTCACTTGGGAGAGAGGAAAAGGTCCAAGGGGCAGGTTTGGGGCAGGAGGGATGTGTTATTGTGAAGAGGGCATTGGTCTTTCCCGGAGGAAGGAAGAGGGGGGGTTGGCCCAGCTCCCGCAGGCAGGTGCATGGCTGAATTTATCCAGGGGGAAGGAAGCAGGGAAGGAAGTGAGCCTGGAGTGCTGGATGGCTCCATCAGACCTCATGGGTGGTCATGGAAGGAGGCCCAATAGTGATGTGGCTTTGCCCGGCTGGACAGGACACAGCTGCACCGGGGGGTGATGCTGCAGTGAGCCCCCCAAAAGTTGTGGTGCCAGGATGGGCTCTCCCCATGGCCACATGATGCCCTGCATGACATGCACCCCACCAGTGTGTCACCCCATCATCAGCAGTGCAGCACCCCATCAACACTGCACCCCATCAGCGCATCCATCCCTCAGCACTGCGCCCCAATCAGTGCATTGCCCACCGTCCAGGGGTGGTGGATGTTTGTGCCCAGGCAGGGTTTGAAGGCTCCACGTGCCTGTGCAGACCACAGGACACAGCAAAGGGAGCAAGTGGGTTTGCTCCGGGTATTCCCAGAGAGGCAAAGGACGTGCCCAGAAAAGTTCCCCTCCTTCCTTACGCAGCCTCAGGAACAGCCAGTTCCCCTTCCCTGCTCCACCGAGTCCTGCGCAAGCTCAGAGACAGGGAATGGGAACTTCCTCAGATGTTGGATCAGATGTTGGATCAGATGGGATCAGACAGGGTTTTCTTAAGCACGGGGGGGGGAGGGAGGAAAGAAACAGGCACAGACGAAAAAGCACTGGAGTCAGCGTTTCAAGCGAGGGTAAGAACATCATCCTTCAATCTGCACTTCCTTGATTGCTGCCACAGCTGCCTTTCACGAGCCAGGGTGTCTCCCCTGGGAGCAGGCTGGGCTCTGGGTTTCCTGCTGACGTGGGGGAACATCTCCCCAGTGGTGACAGGGCTGGTGGGTGAGCAAACCAGGTTTTGAGACGCTGCTAACAAGAGCCTCCAGCAGCAAAACTTGCTCCACTGCTCCTAGCAGGACTTGCTGCCACATCCTTGGCCCTGGGCTCTTCCCCAGATGAAGGCATCAGGAGGGAAGGAGGTGGCTCCTGCAGCAGCTGGTTCAGCTGTGAAGACCCTGGCCCACACGTGGCTGGAAATCAGCAAAGCGACCTGGAGAACCCTTGTGAAATGTTTGCCCTCCCCAAGGCAGCCCATCTAGGATGCCAGGCTCGGGGGACTGTTGGTCTATCTCAGAACAACCCACCACCTTATCGATCGTATAGAAGCAGCCTGGGGATTTATATTTTTTAGCACAAAACTCACCCTGAGTCCACAAAGCTGAGCAGAGAGGCTCCTGCAAGCTCTGTGCGTGCTGGTAGCTCAGAATAGGAGACAACCCTTCCCTCTAGTGGCTGTACAGCACATACATCTCCCAGTCACCTTCTCTCACCACGCCAACAGTCTTATTTTCACCAGCTCTGAGGCTCAGCACGGACCCAACGTGCAACAAATG
>BJBW01000770.1:0-46382 GCA_004320125.1 Scolopax mira | reverse complement strand
CCTGGTCTGGTGGGAGGTGTCCCTGCCCAGGGCAGGGAGCTTGGAACTAGATGATCTTTAAGGTCCCTTCCAACTCTAACCATTCTGTGCTTCTATGATTTCCAAGGCAATTAACAATGTGCCTGCGAAATCCTCCTTAAGATGGTTTTGGAGGCTTATTATCTATTTGACTTGCACCTATACTAAAATCTATTTGATTTACATCAATATTAAGCCTAAGCCTTATGTTGGCCTCCTACCTGGGACAATTTTACCCTTGGGCACCTAAACAGCCTCTTTCAAACCCGGTGACTACTACGATGGCTTGAGCTCCTTCAGGTTGTGCAGTGTTCAGGACAGAGGGGGAAAGGGAAAACAAGAAGATACTCTGACATGGACAAGGATGGGATCTGGCATCTGCTGCTATTTGGCAGATATAGATATGCTCTGCCCGGGAAAGGTGGGGTTCTCCTGCTAGAGATGTCTTTGTATTTGCCATCATCTTTCTAACATGCACAGTGCCAGGGAGGGCAGCTTAGCAGAATTAGCTTTGGTTTTTGTTGTTGTTAAATAAACATCTTTGAAACCTTTGGAAAGGTTCACACCTGGCTCTGATGCTTTTGGAATATTCCCCCACAGGTATCAAGGGAAATTTTGCCTGTGCTGGTATCAGGCACAGCAAAAATCTAATTATTGTTCTGATCCACTAAGCAACAATTGCATCTACTGTAAACCAAGTGGTAAATTCCAGATTTCATCCCAGAATACTTCTGAGACCAATAAACTTGGATACACTTGGAAACAGCATTTCTTTATGGGTGCATGCCAAGGAGATACTGGGTTCCAGATAAACCTCCAGAGTAAGTCTATTGACTTCAGTCCATTTACTCCAGGGACGAAGCTGGCTCGGTGTCTTTCCTGAAGAACTGCTGGATCATAATGATTCCTATTTAATTAAAAAGCACGCCAAGAGGAATTTCAGGGTTTAGAAATGTGCTTGTCACTCAGAAACAAATTTATACTTGGTAAGAAAAAAGTTTGTTGTGCCGTTTTCTTTTTTTTTTTCCCTGGACACATACACCATTATCTCCCAAACGTCCCTGGGCTCGAATCCACGGCAGCGTCTCTGGCTCTGCGGTTGGATTGTTAGAGGTTATTGCTTGTTGCCTCTTGTCTGTTGTGCAAGGCAGTTCCTCTGCCCTTAATTCACTCCGTGCTTCTGACAACGCTGCATTCCTCAATGTGCTGTTACCAAATGAGTAAATAATTGCTGCTCTGCTCCCCTTCTCCCTGCCTGAAGCGAAACATGCTGTGTACACCTCTGGGGATTTATAGTTAATTCACAGGATCTTTGGGGAAGCAATGGACAGGGAGGTATCTCGGCTGCTGGTCCACTGCCAAATGTACCAGCCTGCCAGCCCGGAGAGACGGAGGAGATTTCATACAGGCTCTTGAATTAAAATCATTCCAGCAAGTAGAGGGATGTGTTTGACTTACTGACATTTGGAAAATATCAGTGAGATAGTCCCCACTTGGAGACCTTGCTAGGAGGGAATGTGGGAGGTAAAAGAGGAGAGAGGGTGAGGAAATGCTTTTATCTACAACAAATTTTTAAGTACAGAATTTAAATCTGGAAAATATTATGCTTATAAAGTTTCATGTGGACAAGAGACTCCCTATCCCTGCTGTACTCCCCTTGCTTATCTGCACTGTAGTTCTCTCAATTCAAGAACTCTGTGAGATGACCACCATAGCTCCATATTCCCTTTATTCCATGCCCTGCTGCTTTTATTTATGCCTTTTTCTTACCAGCTTCATCCTTCTCCTGTAACAGAACCTTAACATGGCAGCACCATTTAGAGCCTTTCCTCTCTATCACCTCAAATCTCCACCAAATCCCAGAATAAACATCTGTACAGGCTACATCTCCATTGACTTCAATGCAGATGCACCAACAAAGGAGTTGGCCCAACATCTCTGGGATCGTGCCATGTAGTTTACACAAATAACTCTGACAACCTACCACACTGCTAATCCTTTGTTCTGTTTTTAGAACTCATTTTTTTATTGTTCTGAAAAGTCTGAATAAATGTTTTTTCCCTTTGGTTTTTATCTCAGGACTGAGGTACCAAACTACTGTGAAAAGCAGTATTTTACCCTCAGCATTTCCATCCAGAAACAGAAATAGACAACTAAGATCTTTCCTGAGAGATTTCCATCCTTGTTCTAGACAGAGAAATACATCTCACCACAAAGACTCATCCTCAAATGAGATTGCTCTTGCAGCTTGTGGCTCCAAAGCTCTCAGCACTGGATGGCAGGTTTGGGACAACATGGTGCAAATTTACAGCACCAGGCAAGTGATTTAAAATCAGGAATAATGACAGTGACCCAGAAACTGGAGCTGGTTTGGGCAGTCTTAAAAGCAGCATCTGAAACATTACACGCAGCCAGTCACCAAAACCAGACTCCAATTTTGCTGACATTTGTACTGCCCTAATTCTTATTCTGTATTTGCAGCACAAAGAAGACCCAAAGCAAGAGCAGAGCTTCACTGTATTGTGTGTTCCACAATAATTGCCCTGAGCTTCATTGAAAAGGCAGCCCAAGGGGATGACCAGAGATGTGCAGGGGTATGGCAGATCTTTGCAGACAAACAGCAGGGTCATGTGTGAGACAAAAGCTTGTCTCAAGTCCTGCTATTTCCTTCTTGCCTCCCACGACCTCTTCCTTCTCTCCTGTTTTCTCCTGATTCCCATCTGCCTGTTTCAGTTATTAACTCTGGGACTGTGCTTTTAGCACCTCAGGGTATTTTGTGAAAATCATGGAGGAAAGATATTGCTCAGTGAAGTACAATCATACTTCTACTGAAACCATCATTTGGGTATTTCAAAGTGCTTTTCATACATGGTGACCAAGGAAAAAGAGTTAATTGGAAAAATTTGCACAATTAGAAATGTCTTTCCCTTGTACCTGAGGCAGAACAAGGATTGCAGCCAGGGTTCAACATGGAGTTCCTTCTATGAGAGCCCTCCAGCACTGGGACACTGACACAGGAATTAAAAAATCCAGAAAATCCATTTCTTCCTAGAAAGTCCTGGCAACTAACACGGTTCTGCAAACCATTTCCCTTTTGTGCCCAATGCATAAGACTAAGAGGCTCCTATACAGGTCTATGTCAGCAACATTGCTATTTCATGGGATAATCCAAAGGTCAGGCAGATGAAATAGAAGCACAAACCAGTGCCAGCAATGGAAGAAACGCCGCCTTGTTCACTGACCAGTCCTATGCTCCTTCTAACTGGAAAGCTTTGCCTCCTTCCCACTCACTTCTTACATTCAGAGAACACTGAATTGCTGTTTTGTGCTAATGATTTCTGTCACTTACCACTGTGCAGCAAAGAGGCCAGAACCACCAGAGAAGAACCAGCGCCAGGAGGAGGAAGAGGATCAACAAAGCAATAGCCAGGATGGTCCCATCTGACTGGAAAGGAAACACAGAGAGTTTGTGAGCACCAGTAACTCCCCCCTCCATGGTACATCCCCTGTGCATCCTGCTTCCAGGCAAGTACATGTCCCAAAGGCCATTGCCACACTCCAGTTATTTTTCAGGCAAAAGGCAGTTTTCCTCCCGCCTCATACATCCGAGCGTGGCACCCACTGCCTCCCCACAGCAAAGAGGCTGAGACCTCTAGTTCCCCTCACAGAGAGTTATAGATTTTGTCATGATTTTCTGAACCTCACAATTACATAAAACACGTTTCACTTGAGATCAAATCTAATGTAATATTCCTCAGAGGGTTGTGAGGACTGAAAAAAAATGTTTAAGAAAGAACTCCCACCACAATGTTTCATGACAGTTTCAGCATTCCCCTTTCTTTGCAGCTCTTCTTCCTTCTTGCAGTATAAATTTGAAAGTGCTGCTAAAATGAAAGTGTATTCCAAGCAGAAATCTTGAAACAAGATCTCTGTGGACCCAAGACTCAGGTCATCCTGCTCTTCTTAGCAGGGCTGAGGCAGGATAGTCCTGCCATGAGCTTTTCAAGGAGATGAACATACACCCCATGGCAACAACAGACAGGAGCTTCCACATCAGAAGCCATTAGCTCCAGAAGATCCTTTCCCCTCTGACTGGGATAATCCCCCCATTTAAAAAGGCATTTGCAATTCTCTGATAGCAATGACCAACAGGAACTGCTGTACAATGCAGCAATCACAAACCAATGTGTGTTATTTCTTGGTGCTTAGATTTAACCCGAAGCAGATGTCCTTGGCTCCCAGAGGCATGCCAGCCCCCCAGTCCCACTCCTCCCAGCACCCCCCTCTCCCCAGATCAGCAAGCAGGCAGTCCTGACTCCAGCCTGGCTGAGATGTTCTGGATGTAACAGCCAGACTCTTAAACATCCCCACCCAAGTGTCCTTCTCCCAATGCCAGATGAGGGACACATTGAAGAGCAGCCTGACCTGTAGGACAGGAAGACTGGATGCATGGTTAAATCACTGCAATTCAACAGCCAGATAAACTCCTATCATTCCATAATGGGAAAAGCAATGGAAAAATGGTTGACAGCATTTTCGAAAGCCTCTTCTGCTGCAGAAAGAATTTCTGGAGAACTTCGATCAAGACAACCTGATCTTTGACACTTGACAACAGAAGAGAGGTCGTCTACGCTGTCCACATAGGAAAGGAATTCACCCAAGACAGCTCTGGAAATGGAACTTGGACCCCAGCACAAAATAAAAGCTCATTTGAGAAGAAAAAGCTGTATGTTTTGGGCTGTTCCTCTGGACAGACAGCATAAAGCCCCATCCATCAGCTGCAAAATGGAACCTGCTGATACTCAGTTCTTTAGAAATCGTAATCCTGGCTCTTTGCTGCACCTAATTGTTGTCTGCCCCTTTTGCCCCTGTATTGAAACAAGTATTTTGTCATTAAGAATACTCTAAAATAAATTTTCAAAAATATAGAAGAAATTACAGTGGCCTTTTAACTATTTTGTTCTGGAGATATATTTATTATTTTTTTTAAAACATAATTTACTTTTACTTTCCCCCCCCCCGCCCCAAGATAATTTGTAAAGACCAGTTTACATTACCCTAAACCATCTGTTTCTGTTCAAGGCAGCTGATGTGGCCAGCCAGTATCACAGCATCAGAGCACCAAAGCAGTCTGAAGGACTTAAAAGATTTTGATTTGCCAAATCTTATATTTGTCACTCACTCAGATAATGCCTCTCACTAAAGCCAGCGCTGTCTGGCAGGTCTGCAGGAATAAACCCTCTTCTGATATCAAAACCAAAACACCACCACCCCCCTCAAAAAATAGATATCATTCTGGTTAGATTAATTCCTGTTCTTATATTTGAACAAACATCAAAACATTCCAGAGAAATATGAACTGAATTTTCCGGGCTCAGCCATAGCTACGAAGTGTCAGAGTGAGGCCCTTGACGGGGACCTGTAGATCCCATCTCCATCTGCTCAGCCTGGGCTGTCCCTGAGGCAGACGAGGTGAGGAGGAACCTGGTGAGTCAGAGCAGGACAAAGCATTTATGTTATGCACAACACATCCTGCTATAATCATCCACCGTGGCCTGAATTCTCCTGTCGTCTTTTTTATATCTTTATTTCATCAGTTTCTGCTACAATTTAGTAACCATTCTGTGATAACAATGGTTTTTATACAGCTAGAATGATGGTTACACGTAAACTGCCACTTAGCCAAGCCCAATAATAAACAAGAAGGGAAATTTGCCTGCTAAAATAGTTTGCAAAAGTTCCACTGACATCTTGAAATCTTTCTCCCACTCCTATATGGGAGTTAAAAACGGCTGAAACATTTTAAACGTCTGTTTTCATTCCATTATTTCTTCTAATCAAAATTTGGAAGAACAATATGTATGCTTATGGAAACACTGAACCATGGAATAATTCAATAAGCTGTGTTTAACACTTATTGAATAAAGGCTGTCATTTCAAACCAAGAAAACAACTTTCATTTTAAAGAAAAAAAAATTAACAAACAAAAAAAGACAAGAATTTTTTCCATAAAGAAATATCTATGGAGACAAAGTGTGGCATGTCCCTAAATACCCGTGGTTACCTGAAATCAGTGCTGCTTTTCCACAGGGATTCTCAGCAACTGCTTACTCCTTACTCCGTGCTAGATCAGAGCCACTTGTACCCCCAGTGACATCAATAGCCCAAAGCCCCGTTACGTGAGCGGCCGAGGAAGGGCCGAGAGCTCAGGGGGCTGGTGGGACTCCGAGGGTCAAAACCATCAGCAACGGGCTCCCCCACACCTCCTGAAAACCTGGATGGAGCCTGGAGTCATCACTGTTCCCAAACGCCTCGCTATTGTATCAAGAAACTGCAATAGGCAAGAAGAGCAGGCTCTTTGACCAACGCTACGCGTTTGACATGTTAAAGCTCTACCGTCTTTGGGACAAATAAGGTCTTTGGAACAAATAAGGTCTTTCTTTGGAACAAATAATGTGGTGGAGGAACAGGGCAGCTGTGCCTCGGAGCCTCCTGCCCCCTGCAAGGCCAAGAAAGTGCTACAAGTAATGCTGGTGGTTGAAGTGTGCTGGAAAACCGCCTGGAGAAGATATTGTAAAATATAGATATATATAGAAAATATAGAGATAACAAGAAATCTGAAGCAGGGCACATTAGAGGTGTTTCCTCATACACAGGAGGGTGGGTGTATATATATCTGTTTTCAATCAGCAGTTATTCCAGAAGCGTTACAGGCCGTGAGGGGTCTAGAGAACAAGTTCTAGGAGGACAAGAGGAGAGGCTGAGGGATCTGGGCATGTTTAGTTTGGAGAAGAGGAGGCTGAGGGGAGACCTTCTTGCCCTCTCCAACTCTCTGAAAGGAGGTTAGAGAGAGGTGGGGATTAACCTCCCAAGGGAATAATGACAGGAGCAGAGGAAATGGTCTGAAGTTGGGACAGGGAAGGTTTAGATTAGATATGAGGAAGAATTACTTTACTGAGAGAGTGGTCAGGCACTGGAACAGCCTGCCCAGGGAGGTGGTGGAGTCACCATCCCTGAAGGGATTTAATAAACGTGTAGATGTGGCACTTCAGGGCATGATCTAGTGCCTGAGATTGTTCAGTTTTGTCTGTCTGTGGGTGGGAGTGGTGTGTTGTTTTGGTGGTTTTTTTGGTTGTACGTTTGGTTTTGGGTTTTTTTTAGTGGTTGGACTCGGTGATCTCAAAGGTCCCGTCCAACCATGAAGATTCTGTGATTCTATGAAGACTCAGGCTGTGACTGGGGAACCCTTTTGTCCCAAGACACAAAGCTGGCCCCCTCTTGGTGCTGCCAGGAAGAAGGACAGCAAGGTCTGGCCCAGCAAACAGCACAGGCAGGTTCCTTAAAACTACCCATTTCCTTAAATTCACCCCAAACCTGCAGGTGTGATCTGGCCTGCAAAGGAACACCCTGCTCTCGGGCATACAAGCCCTGGGAAGATAAACCAGGTGTTTAACCAACAGGGATGACCTGGCAGTGATGGTCACTCCACAGAGGAAATAACTCATCCTCCAGAGTTCTTTTGCTGTTTGCTATTGGCCTTCCCAAATCCCTGTGCAAGACCAAACTCCTCCAATTTTGTGCCAGGAAGCATGTACACACTCAAGCAGAGACAGAATCTGTGATTTTAAGTCCCCTATTTCATCTCAGACATCCTCGATGCTTCTAACACAGAAGCAAAGACAAATCCATTCATAAAAAATCCATCAATCATTTCCCTGGTATATCAGTGGAACTGTGGCTTATTCTAGATGGTTTTCCAAAAAATGCTACCACGCACCAGATTTTTTTATTGTGGGTGGTTTTGGTTTGTTTTGGTTTTTTCTAATCTTTTTATATTTATTTACGATTTTATTTCCTAGCTTCTCACTTTACTACCCTGGCATTTGCAGCATACATTAGTTATTCCAAAAAAGGTAACCTGGAATAACAACCCCAAAGTGCAGGAACCCTCAAAAGCTCTGACTACTGATGTGCAGGAGTGATGAACGAGGTACCAGGTGCATCTAATAAATGTGCTCGTGTCCTGTGGCTGAAGAACGAAGGCACTGGTGATTCCCAGGGAGAGGGAGGGGGGCAGCATGTGTGCTTGTTACCACAGCAATAAATGGATTTAACTTTAAGCATGTGTTTAAATGTGCTGACTCCATGCCATGCCTAAGAGGGATGGACTTCTGTTAAATATATGCAGCAATCACTTGGCTTTACCTTCAAGGCTGGGTTCAGTAGAAGGATTTAGTCCTGACTCCTACAGACCTCACTGGGAGTAGGAAGCCTAAATACTCTGTGTCCTCTGGTTCTGCACCCACTGCTCCAGCAAACGATGGGCTCTTGGGACTAGAGGTCCCCATGCGGGGCAGAAGAGCCTAGGGAGCCTTTCCAGCTGGTAAGGGCAGCAGAGGACTTTACAGCCCCATGATGTCACCCCCAGGGCAGGCTTGAAACTGTCACCATTCCTGCTGCAGAACTGTCTGCTCAGCTACTGAGAACTGGGAACAGCAGCCGTAGACCCACGTCTCACTTCAGAGTGACTCTGCAGCAACAACTTCAGTAACACGTAGCACTGTGAAACCTTTGGTGATTCAGATCACAGAATCACACAATATTCATGGTTGGAAGGGATCTTTGAGATCATCGAGTCCCACCACCAAAAAACCCCAAAAAACCCAACAAAACCACACCCACCCACAAACAATACCTCCACCACCTCCCTGGGCATCACCAGTGCATTTGTTCCTCAGCCACGGTACATATTTATTAGATGCACCTGGTACCTCCTGCTCTTTACAAGAAACATGGTTAATGTCATTCCAAAGACAGGGAAGATGGGAACAGCTCCGGTATCCCAGCCCAGTGTCACATACGTTAAAAAAAAAATGTATAATTTTTTTACATTTTCCATTTTCCAAGCAGTAAGAGCAGTATCACACTGAAAGCCTTCAGAGGTGTTAGCAGGAAAAGAATGAAGCGCTTTTAAAAGCTTTATGAAAATCTTGACTACAGTTTTAAATGAGCATCCAAAAATCTGACAGAGGTTTTTCTCACAGGAGAGAAAGGGGAAAGAGTTTTAAATGCCCTTTAGTCAGTAGGGGAGGGGAAGCCCGAGGATGACCCTGCCTTTTCACGCCAGAGACTCAGGCAGCTTTCACAGTGAAGGAAACACTCCATTCCTGCCCAACTCTCCTGGGGACTCTCCCATCACAGCTGTCGATCCTTTATTTTATCACACACAGAGATATTTTTTTTTTAATATAACAGAAACAATCTGGCCTAATTTCTAAAAGGAAATTAAATCTCACTGAAGGCACTGTTCTGCAGCACCGGCCCCTTTGATCGGTGTCTACGTGGAGCTGCTTAAGTAGGAGCCAAGCTCAGCAGGGGATGAAGCAAGAAATATATGTTCTAGGTCACCCAGTATAGAATCATAGTCCAGGTTGGAAGGGACCTTTAAGACCATCTAGTCCAGCCATCAACCTAAGTCTGACAAAGAAACTCCAAAACAGACCCACGTCACTAAACCATGTCCCCCAGCACCATGTCAATCTGTCTTTTAAATCCCTCCAGGGATGGTGCCTCAGCCACTGCCCTGGGCAGCCCATTCCAAGGTTTAGTAACCCTTTCAGGGTAAAACTTTTTCCCAATATCCAACCTGAACCTCCCCTGGCACAACTTGAGGCCTTTCCTCTTGTCCTGTCCCCTGTTCCTTGGGAGAAGAGACCGACTCCCCCTGGCTACCCCCTCCTTTCAGGGAGTTGGAGAGAGTGAGAAGGTCTCCCCTCAGCCTCCTTTTCTCCAGGCTGAACCCCCCCAGCCCCCTCAGCCTCTCCTCATAAGGAAGAGCTCCAGACCAGACCTGTGCTCCAGAGCCCTCACCAGCTCCATTGCCCTTCTCTGGACCCGCTCCAGCCCCTCAAGGTCTTTTTGGTGGTAAAGGGCCCAAACCTGGACACAGCCCTTGAGGTGGGGCCTCCCCAGTGCCCAGTACAGGGGGACGATCACCTCTGGGGTCTTACTCCCCACACTGTTTCTGATCCAGCCCAGGATTGTGTTGGCCTCCTTGGCCACCTGGGCACTCTGCTGGCTCATGTTCAGCCAACAGTTGACCAACACCCCCAGGTCCTTTTCTGCCAGGCAGCTCCAGCCCCTCTGCCCCCAGCCTGGAGCGCTGCAGGGGGTTGGTGGGACCCAAGAGCAGGACCCGATGCTTGGCCTTGTTGAACGTCATGCTGTTAGTCTCAGCCCATCCATCCAGCCTGTCCAGATCCCTTTGCAGAGCCTTTCTACCCTCCAGCAGGTTGATACACCCACCCTACTTGGTGTCATCTGCAAATTTACTGAGGGTGTGCTCCATCCCCATACATATAGGTGTTCTCAGCTCTCTTTTGCCACTTTCAATGTGCTGAGAAATGACATGTCCCTCTGGCAGTGATCTGTTTCACTCCTCTCCTCCTAGAGTTGAAAAGAGAAACAGAACCTGTTTACAGAAGACTTTTCCAGCATCCTATTACTATTTGCTTTCCGCTCAGTATGAACACCACCGAAGCCTCACTTCAGCACGGGGTGTATAAACTCGCAGCAAGAGACAACCCTTGTCCAGAAGAGTTCACACTCCAAACAGAACAGGCAAACACACAATGGAAAGGAGGAGCAAACATTACTCCCTCTGTTACTAGGAAAGATCTTTGCTCAGGGTAAACAATTCTCTAATCCCTGATCGCAGTGTTTATGCTTGTGGAAACAAGATGAACTTTTCCTTCTGAATAAATAGTTAAACGTTTCCAGCTAAACAGAAGTGTTAGCAAGACTTTAAATATGGCAGAACTAATGGCAGAATTTAAGTTTATCCATTCCCGGTCTCCCCCGAGGGGCATTGCCATCTGGGATCCTGCAGTAAATACGACAGGGTCTGGTGGGATGGTTTATGAAGAAAGCCCTGCAGATTGCTGAGCTTCCCCTCTTTAGCTCTCTGTGCTCTCCATCAGTACTGGGATTGCATGGTCTTCAGATGTCAGGCACCTCCCCATTCAGAAGTGCTGAGTCCAAAGTCCCTTGCTGTCCCCTTTGGATTCTAACACATGGACATCCCATCTGCTTTGGTAAAACACTCCAAATTCTGTTACTGTTTCTGATACAAAGCTTCCAACCCCCGAATTTCATCACCAAGAGACCTGTGTTGAACTAAAGGCTAAAAATAGCAGTAAGACTTCATGCCACTGAACATCTGCTCAGGTCTCTACTCATCATGCCATTACCTATTAATTGCCAAAAATCAGGGGTCACAAATTGAACAGCCTCACTGCAGGAAGCAGTGGAGAGGAAAGGGAGCAGGGCCTCTGTGCTCCAAGCCTTTGAGCTCTCTAACTGCAGAGGAGCATAGAACCAGAGAATGGTTAGAGTTGGAAGGGACCTTAAAGATCATCAAGTTCCAAGCACCCTGCCCTGGGCAGGGACACCTCCCCTAGAGCAGGTTGCTCAAAGCATCTTCATAACCCCCCTGCAGCCATGGCAGAGGTCACAGCATCTGCTCAGGCCTCCAGTTTTCTCCTGGACCCGAGCACAGGAGCCTTGGCTTTGTGGCTAGGAGATTGTGGGCCCGAAATCCCCCAGCATGAAGGCAGAGGCCTCAAGTTCTCTGTTTAGGTTCAATCTGTACCCACGCTTGGTGCTCCCCCCGACAGCGCGGGGCTGGTTGTTGGTGTTGCTGCTGTGACTGAGGAGGCTCCTCTCAAACAGCCACCTCCCATCCCCTGTAGCTGAACAAACCCTCTGAGGTGAAACCAAAGCAGTTATTTTGGTTTCTATTTGTGCCTGAAGGCAGCACTTAATAAAAAGTATGTTAAATCCATTGCAGGAGGCAGATATACTGGAATAACAGCAGACAAAATTCTGTGGAATTAAGACTTTATCATAACAGTAACCATTTATGGTGTGATTTGGGTTTACTTCTTTGCTAGGCAGGAAAGGAAGGAAAACAACATGTACCACTCTGAAATGTCTTCCCTCTGGGCACACCAACGAGATTTGTAGCATTTCAGCAGCTCTTTAAAAAAAAATCCACCTTGGGAGCCCCTTCCTTGAGCTACACATTCCTGTACCCCCCTAAATTCTTCATCGACACCTTGTCCTGAGCCCAAGAAGGGGAAGAGCGCGCCAGCACGGCCTGACCCTCACAGCAAGACGTGTTGGGGAGAAGTTTCCTTCTGAAACTCAGTTTAAATTGAAATCAGATTTTCAATGGAAAAAACATTTCAATAAAATCAAGCATTTTGTTTCATAAAGTGCTCTGTTTCAGCTGAAACGTGGAATGGCTATCACTAGCAGAGGTTATAGCGCATGTTTTGCCGTTATCTGCAGCGCTGTCACAGGAAAAGGTCTGCAAATCCATAAGCTATTTTGATGGTTCCAAATTAAAACTTTTCCAAACTTCCATTCTGTGATTCTCTCACCATCCCCACCCCCAATTTATTGGTCTCTTTGGTGAATCCCCACTTTCCAAACCACAGGAACAGGCTGTTTATAGGAAGCCTACCACATTGGAGAGTATTCTAAAACTCCTCGTGTAGCAATATTAGAGGGAAATAATCCACACATCTAACTCTTTTGGGTGTTAGCTAACACAGGGTGACCTGTGTTAGCAAAAGCATTCACTGCCTATTATATTCACAGCATAAAGCATTTAAGAGTCATTCCCTTTATAAGCAAATCTGAAATTGTGTGTCCTGGAGTTCCCACAGAGCAATACCTCAGCTAATAATGTACAGGTCAAGAGCCTAGCAAAGTGCTCATTACATTTACTCTGCAGCTTCATAAAGCCTCTATTGATACACTAATGAATGCACACTAATTGCCTGCAGACTCAGGAACACTGATAACCAGCAGAGTCTTAGTTTTGCAGCCTGGAACAAAGTCACAATTGAAAAAATCCTGCTTTGCCACTAAATAACATTCCTTCTGAATAAAAACCCCTTCAATGAAGGGCATCATTAGTTTTCACTACAAGCCTGCAGTGATTTCTTGATCCATCCACTGTTGTTTAACTCGAAGGTGCAAATTCCTGCAGCCTTTCAAAGAGCCACAGGAAGAAAGCTGAGATACCTGGAAGCAGTAAAGTTGTGCCTCCTTTTATCAACTGCAGACTCTGCTGAGGTTAAGAGACCGAGTTCTCCTTTTTCACTGACTCCAGTGGCTCCTGCACCCTTGCTGCTGGAAATGTGGGACCAGAGGGACTGTTTCCAGGAGAAACAGCAGGCCTGTTCCCCACCTGCCACCTCACCCACCATCCCAAGCCATTTATTAATGGTTGCCACCAAGACAATTGCTTCATGATAAGATAACCAGCTCTCTGATCTGTGCAAAATCTTCTCTAGCCCCAAGTAGCCATCAGAAGTGCAATAAGCTACTGCATCCATCCACTTCCACACCAGTAGTTTCAAGAAGCCAAGGACTGGCTTGGTCCTGCTGCTCGCCAGCAGCTCCCCTCTGGGTTCCAGAATCAGGAATCCTACCCAGGGCAGTGGAAGGGTTAACTGCCCAGCAGTGTGCTTAGCCACCTTGGGATCTTCCCATGCAAGAATGGGACTGGAGCACCAGCATCTCGGGTAAGCATGGGCTGGTATCTACTGGCACCAGGGAAGACTCTAGGTTACATGGGGAATCCCAGTTCAGGTATTGCACATGCCTCCCACATGCAGGTGCTTCCCCAAACTGCCCCAACCCAACATGGCCCTTCTCAGCAGAAAGGCACTCCTTTTTCCAAGTGCAGCTCCCCAAGCCCTCCTCTTGAAGGGACAGGCTGTGACATGGGCAGACATCCATTGTGAACTGGATACACATGGCAAGTAAAAATGATTTCAATCAGTGCTAGTCTAATATCCTGCCACTGAAACTTTCTCCCAGCCCACGTCTGACCCTCCATCATCTCACCTTCTTGCAGAGAAGCACCATGTGTTTCTCAGAAGGTGATGCAGGGAGTGTGGGGAACACCTTATAATATTGCTGTTACAAAATCAGCTTTTTATGTTTAGCAGGGAGTAAACTGCTTCAGCTATGAAAGGTTCGTGTCAGCAGTAGAATGAAACTATTTTTTAAACTCTCACCATTAATTACCTGCCACCCAATGAAGATACTCTGGTGTGTCAGATAAAAGGTAGAGAGTATGCAGCCCCACAGTAATACCTGCAGCAACTGAAGTTGTCAACTTCCAGACCAGGAGGTGACATGAATCATTATTTTCTGCCCTAATGTCTCTTTTGTAGATGCAGGTACTAACAGAGTATTAAAAGGCAACAGAGAGGAAAGTGATAATAGCAACAAGAATTCAGTCTTTCATGGCATGTGAAAATAGACCATCCTGTATTGTAAAGTCACACTTAAATGTGTCCAATTGTTTCTAAGCCCTTATTGCAATCACTGTAACTCTCTGCTCAGTAACTGGGCACTTTTGGCCCCTGCCAGAATGGAGAACAGCACCTCATTTCCCTGCAAAGCAGAGACCTGGGAGAGGATGCCCATCCAAGGCACTGGACAGCTGATAGCGCTTGGCTGAAGCAAGAGCAAGGTAACAGGAACTCAGTAGCCCTGCTGCAAGGAGTCAGACAGCAGGGATTTGGGGGCAGGATCTGGCTTTGTCTTTTGGGGTTACACAGCACCTGCAGCAAGTCAGATCCACAAGTGCGACTACAGTACAAGGGCCAGGTAAGTAAGAACATCAGCAGAAGGGGGGTGAGGGGTGTTGCTCCTCAGAAGGGGCATCTGTCTAATTTGAGTGAAGCAACAGAGACAGACAGTGGCAAGTCCTAACATTATTTTTAACCAAACCAGCTCCTTGACACTCAGTACTGGAGGACCCCATGGCTAAACAGATGCCCAGGATTCATTCAAAAGCCTCCTAGAGAACGTTTCCAGGGTAGTCTCCTCCTGAAATCTCACTTCAAGCATCACAACTGATTCCAAGAGATGCAGAGAGGGTTTTAAATCTACAGAACAGAAATTACCTTGTCCAGAAGAACACAGGGGAACAAGCCCAGCTTCTCTCCACGTACTGTGATGCCACAGACTGAAGGACATTTCTTTAGAAGCAATGCTCTGCCCTACATCTGCCTGGCCCTTGCAGGCTTCAGTGTTCAGGGCTGCCATTTAGAACTTCTGCCAGCTGCAGAGGTCACCTGGATGTCCCTGCATGGCTTTGCTCTCCTGTGCTTAGGTCATGCAGTAACAATGCAGCCTCATTGCCCTCTGTATGGAAATTCCCCCAAGGGGGGCTTTCCAATGAAAGAAAAACATTGTTTAAAAGGTACAGATATTGAAAAACCAACTCCAGAGAAATTAATGAGTAACTCTCCAAGACAAGCAAGCCAAGAGACAAATTCATCAAATACTTCCAGCCAGCTGAGCTTTGTCATACTGGAGATGCTGGCATCTTGTCCCCCAGCTGAGCATATAAAGAGCATGCTGTCTCCAAACCTTAAGAACACTCTCGTTCCAGCCATTCCCCTGTTCTGTTGGGGGAGCTGCCAGTGGTCACATAGCCCGGGCCAAAAAACACCCTAAATCACACTCAAGCCAGCCCTGTCTTATTTTAACTGGGTAATACATAAGTTAGTGGGGAGCAGGATTAGACTTCTGTCTGCAGCCCCTGATTTACACAGTGTCACCTTCTTGCTTCTGAAACAAACCCAGTCCCCGTAAGCAGCTTTGCCAGAAGGCACCCAGTAATCCTCAGCCTGAGGTGTGCAGTCAGTCTTTGATTGAGAAATAGTGGTGGCATCCACAGAGGGACCACAGGCAAACCTGACACACGCAGCATCAGTGTGCCCTGAGCTAGAGGCTTCCATCTCCATTCCATAATTTAATAGAACAGATGCTTTGCCCAACCACAGCAGCTCCTGTGTCTGGCCCGTTTTTGACAGATAAATAGAAATCAGTGCATTCCTCCAAAGAGCAAAACCCCCTTTTGTCCTCAGAGCTCCTGACTGACGAATAGGTCCTGCCTTCTGAGCCCAGCTCCCCAGGGTGCTGCAGGCACTAAGGGGGCGGGAGGACACAGCCCCCCAGCTCCTTCCCCCTGGAGTACGTGTCTCTTGCCCCACACCATGGCGGATCTGTCAGAAGGTGTGCTCAGCCCCTAACCACCCCTGGGGTAGGTTTAACTGGGTTTAACTGGGGTAGATTTGGTTTGTCATCTCAAAGCAACGGGTGCAAGACCCTGGTCTCTCTAGCATGCCTTTATTTTCCACCCCTGACAGACACCTTGTCATCTTGAGGGCATCTGGCACTGTCCAGACAGGTTTCCCATTAGACTTCAGAGCCACCAAAATAATCAGCAGAAAAGCCAAGATGGTAACAAACCACAACGAAAGCACTATTCCTGAGGCAATGAATGAGGAAGGGAAAGGGAGTCACATTCACCAAAACAAAAAAATTCTCTTCTACCAACCCGTTACTATCTTTTTTCTTTCTTTGTTTCAACTCTTCTTTGAATTAAGACTGCACTCTGAAAACTGAGCATTCCCATGCAATTCCCCAGTCGATGGTTTTTCCCATCTCTAAAAGTGGGATCTCCACCTTTACCTAAAGGCCCCTGCCTGAGGCTGGGGAGTCCAGCTCTGTCCTGACAGAGACTTCCTTACGCATCAGCCAGATGGTGCCTCTGGAACCCCACCAAGTCCCTGGGCAACCCCCCGACTGTATTTATCGCAAGGGATTTAAAAGGGCCTCCTGTGTGTAACAGACTCTTGCCTCTCATATTGAAAGTCCCGAGGAAGAAAACCAAAATAAAATCTCTAGAGACTTCCTACGTACTGTTTTATACCTCAGGCTTGAAAATAACTGGGCCAACTGAGATTCTTTTTTAAATGGAGATTTTGCTCTCTCTGATTCTGCTGAGGTCACTTTTGGTTGGACTAGATGACCTTAAGAGGTCCCTTCCAACCTAGGTGATTCTGTGATTCTGTGATTCATGCGACTACAAGTCTTCCCAAAATGTACTTTGAAATGGAAATGTTGGAAGATCCACTGCAAAAAAACGCATTTTTACAATCTCCCACACCTTCTTCTGTTTTCTTTGTGAAACAGAAATGAAAAATCAATCACCTTTCAAGAGGGAGGAGAGAACTGCAGTGAAGTACCAGGAAAGCCTGGTACTTTAAAAACTTTAAAGGACTAAAAGGACTTTAAAAAACAATATTTAGGCACTTCTGGCATTTTTCTTGTCTGAACCTAAGCAGCAATTCCTTGAGTCTCATGGAAGAGGAGGTACAAAAGCATACACAGTCATGCCCATCCTCTGATATTGGAAAGCATAAGCATTTGAGCAAAAGGCAGAATGCAACAGCACCAACACAGTTTAATTTCTGACTGCCCTTGCACTTTTTTGGGGGTTGCAAACCCTGAAGACTGCCACATTACAGAAAGCAGGGGAAAATGAGAAGTCCCTCAAAGCACAAGAGAGAGCCAGGGTCCAGGCAAAGTGCCCGGGTCTGGAAGCATAGGAAGAAGCTCGGAGGCTATTTTAACTCTACATATGACTCCTTTGAAAAAACCAAAAACCCTCAAACCCCAACCAGTGCTCAAAGAGTGAGGTCTCATTTGGTGTTGACAGACTTGACAAATAGCATCCCTTAATGCTGGAAAGTGAGATGTATTTAGTGTCTCAGACTAGGAAGGAGAAGAAATCAGTCATTATGTGTCCTTTCAGTCCTAACCTTCCCACATTTTCTCTCCCTTGAAACGCTGTAGCAGATTTTATACCTCAAGGGGAAAAAATGCCAATAATTACTTCAGATAGGCAATATGGGCTCAGGCAAAAGCTCTGTCTTTTCCCAGAGGGAGTCGGTTTATGCTGGAGAGGCCCGTGCATTATTGCATCCAGAGACACAAACCAGTGACAGTTCCTGAAGGAGGCAAATGCAGAGAGCACTTTCTGCCACACACTCAGTGTCTGAAGGCAGCACAGTCTGTGAAAGCACTGGCGGCCTCACAAAAATGACAGCACTGGGCAAGGCAAAACATCCCAGTAGCCCATTTTCAGCAGCTGGCACTCGGCAACAGAGAGCACAACGTAAGCACCAGAGTGCAAAGTGCTCCTCCTTCCCTGGAGTGAGGCCTTGCCCAGTTACAGCACCGAGATGTGCTTCTACAAAAGGCAAAAGCTTTGATCCCTTGGCTCTTTCCAAAAGGTGATCTATTGGTCTAAGGTGAAAAGTGTTTTCTTTCTTCTAGATTTTTCACTGCTCAATAAAACTGACGTTTATTTAGCTGCCTTGTTGCTAGGAATCTTTAGATATTAAACAAAAGTCAGAACCCACGCTAGTACAAAATAGCTTTGCCCTATTAACCTGTGAGAAGCTGGCCCAGTTTCTTTACTGTGAAAGCCTACATTAAAATTTCCACCAGCTAGGGTGTTAAAAAAAGCTTATTAGGTAGTTCAGTGTCTGGGCTCTATCTGTCCTGATCTTCAGATACGTACTTTTATAGCTTAGGAGTCAAAGTCTGACTGGCTTTTTTTAGTCTTTGCTTGCTGGGAATGTAGCTGCCTACTTCAGCTATGCTCTGCATCAAATTTTCTTCCCTGGATCACCTCCAGAGAGTCCTTGAAAATGGAAGAAGAGAGGAACACAAGAGGAGAGGTATTGCTTGTAGGAAATGGGATATTTGCAGATTATTTACATGTTGCATAGAAAGGTTTTGTTGTGGAACTACGTAAGAAAACAAAGAAATGGTAAAGCTTATCAGGCTGCCAAGCCCATTCATTTTTTCATACTCCCATGAAATAGCCATTTCTTACAAGATTGGGGTTCAAGGTATTGGCACCAGAGTGAGTGTGGGGCTGTCATGTGAAGTCACTGCTGATTGCCACCTGGAAAGCTTCCTGAAGACAGCACTCCAGACCTCTTTCCAAACCTGAATCCATTCTGAATTCATTTCTGAATCCAGCAGAGAGGGGAACCCCAAAGCACGGATTGCTGCTTTGCACACAGGGAAGAGAAGCCTAGGTTTTTTCCTGCTTATTACCATCACTTTGTTCCGTAGCCTTTGGACTGATGCAGACATTCAAATAGACATAACTTTCAGGTCTTAAGTCAATTAAACAAGTCATTTGGTGCACACTTTTCATGTAGGTATTTCCATGACTAGAGCCCTTGTAACTTTAACTAAAGAGGGGATTGTAGTCTCAGTAAACTGTTTCATCTTTAAGAAGAACTTGAAGAAAATAAATTCCATTACAAAGACAAAATGCCTGTTTATCCAGGAGAAATATCCTTGATTAGCAAAGCCTGGGATGTAATCAAAGCAGCCACTGAATGTCGCTGCATTGGGGTTTGGATGTAGGATCTGGATTTGAATTCTGGCTGCTCAGCCACACTGCCAATCTGGTTCCACAGTCTGGAGGCATCAGAGCAGTAGGTGCTGCTGTGAAGCATAGGCATTTTTGAAAGTTTCTTCACAGCTATTAAAATAATAGAAAAAGAAGAGATGGTTCATCTCCTATAACTTAGAAATAATGATTCCGTCCTCCAAGGAAAGAATATCAGGAAGGAATATTTTTTCTTGAAGAATTCTTTCCCAGATCTTGCCTCATATGAACAAAACATAGGAAAATATTCCTATAATTTGTTGACAACATGCAAACACATTTTTGCCAGTGAGCAAAGTGAACTTAAAGCAGAAAGCTAACTAATAAAATTAATTCCCTTCTTTTAAGCATAAGAAAGGATTTGTAAGGTTTGGAATATAACCCCTCACGTAAGCTCTGAAAACTCTCTCTCTTGTGCAGCCTTGTCTGTGTTGAACAAGATCAAGTGACACAAAAGACTTTTGTCACCCTCAGCCTGTGTGGAACACAGACAGCTGCTGGCAATCGATGGTATCCACTTCTGTAGGGAAACACAACGTGCTTTTATCGCACAGAGAGAAGAACAGGCCAGGGACAGATTTTCAAGTCTTTCTGGTGAGATCATTCTGGCTTCTCAAACAATAGTTTACAGCAGTTTAGGGAAGAAATAAAGCAGAGCCTATACCATTCCCTTCAGAAAAGACAGGTCTTCCTACAGGTAAATAAAGCTGAGGACACTGAAGGATGAAGGACTGCTCTGAGGTCAAAGGAAATTCCTCTGCTTCCCCCTTTAGTGCAAGTCATTTTGTGCACTACTCCCAACAGCCACAGCTCAGCAGAAGCAGCATCTTTTGCCGTGAATTATAACTGGTTTCATCTCCCTTTGCCTGATTCCACCAGAGACTGAGTGCAGCAATTCTCTACTGGCAAAGGAAGCCAGCTATAAGCCAGATGCTTCAGTGGAGAATCTCCCACTTCTGGGTGCCAGACAAAGGTGTGAGCACATTTGCCATATGCCCTTCCCTTTGAGCAGCACCACTCTGCAGAGGAGGCAGACCAGCCAACGAAGGAGACCAGCCAATGAAAAAGCCAAGACCATCCAACAGAGACAGAACTACCTTCTTGTTCACTGTGCAGTGGACAAGTAGGCTCAGATGATACCTCCAGACCACTGGCTGCTAGTCCTGTTCTGGTCTGCATCCCACAGCAGATACGGAGCCTGAGGTGTTCACTGAGGATTCCAGAGCTTTACCACATCATGGCACACATAATGTCCTATTACCACCCTCACAAGCTCACCTTTAAGAGGGAAACAGGTCCTCTGCACCCCGGGCTTACTCAACTTGGAAGCCCTGATCCTGGTGTAACAAACACCTGTAAAGCACCATCATCCTACTGAATTGTTTTAGGCACACGAATCAAAACTTACACAGTGTGTGCTGGAGATGATGACGGAGCTAGAGATGAAGCTCAGACCATCGTTCATACTGACTTGAAGAGCTGCTTCCCTAGAAAAAACCCAAAAGAACAAAAACACAAGTCAGGCCAGTGAGTCCACAACCTTCCACTAGATAATAGCATAATATAATGCACAGAAAAGCCTTTTTTAGAGGTTAATTCACCCTGTGCTCCAATGCACAACTGCCAGTTAACCCAACAAGCACAAGAGACAATGTCAGAATAACATACATCGCTCAGTGAGATTAGGGAAATTCATTTTCCCACAAAGTAAAACAAAGTAAATATTTGGATATGGAGAAAAAAACATACATGCCAACTTCTCGTAGCACAGGTGCCGGGCAGAGTAAGTAGGTATCTTCCACTACAAAAGGCTTCTCATCTGGAAAATAGAAATACTGGGATATATTACCTGGTCAGTAATACAGGCCTTAAAGACCTACTTTAAACAATGTTTTTCCTCACTCTTGATACCTAAACAGGATCAAACACTGTACGAGGGATAAAAAGCTAGCAGTTGTTTGAGGTAGCTGTAGGCACTCCTTCAGCCCAGGGGGTTAGAGAGTAAATACAAGGTAATGCTGGATGTCCTGCACCTCAGGAAAAAAAAAAATAATAAAAATTCAATACTTCACATTTACCTACCCCCCAAAAAAGATGGAGAAATGGCACAGCTAATGTTCCTCCTTCATTTCTTCACAGAACCCTTGTGAAAGCTGTCTTGCTTTCAGGCTGCCACAGCTCTCCATTATTCTCACTGTGAAATATCACTCCACGAAGCCCTTTTTTTGCCCCCGCTCCTGCAGAAGAGCTGGGCACTACCTGCTCCCACAGAGCCCCCGGGCAAGGGGGAGCCCTGCACCCCTGACACCCTCACCATGCCCTGCTGTTGAAATCTGATGGACATCTGGGCCACAACAAAACTGAAGATACAAAGCTTTTTGGCTGGTCAGAGGAAATTATGACAGCCACTCTGCAGGAGAGCAGACGGCATTGCAACAGATTATGTATAACTGGAAATAGCTGGGTTAAGAAAATTGTATATTATGGAAAATTTTGCACTTCCAGAGAGACTTCTCTGAACCTAAATTAAACTTTCCAACATAAATTATACTACGGTTTTAAAAGCAGAGTGAGAAAAAGTATCAATAGGCAATTGCCTGGGAAAGAGGAAGATGAGTTACTGTTCTTCTTTTGTAGTCTTAAATCAGAACTTTATACCATCTATCTCTCCAGTCACCAGACAGATGGGGATCCCAAGAAACTTCAGCCCATTTTCCAGCTGACCAGGGATGAGACAGATTGCCAGAAAACCAGGCAGACAGGCTGGGTGGTTTTTGTTTTTTGGACTAGAAATGACACACGCCTGCAGAAGGGATTGATGCTGCTGAATCAGCATTTTCCAGAAGCACGTCACTGCATCAGAAAACGTTCTACCAGCTCTCCTTCCAGCCAGCTCGAGGGCCTTCTATAGAGACACTTATAGACCTGCAGTGAGCTGTTACCAAATATTACCAGCTTCCTACAATTTTTCAGTTAACATTTTGTTTGAAAGCCCCTTCTCTCCTGACACATTCCTTCCTTCTCAAACCTGTAGGTTTCAAATCTCATCTTTAGTCCAGATCTGAGCTTTTATCTCTATACTCTGCAGGGTCAGAGAGAACTTCACTCTGTGGGGCCACATTGAAACAGGAGGTACAGTTCATCAACACCTCACTTTGCTATTCCAAAATACAGACAGCAAACCCGGGGTCTCCAACCATCTCGAGTCTCTTCATAACCACGTAGTGCAGGTAGTGACCTTTCCAGGGTGCAGGTAGTGACCTTTCCAGGGTGCATGTAACATGGGAAAGGTGGGAGCAAGCTCAGAGTGTTCAGTGCATCACTGACAGCAAGAGGGAACAGCAAGGACAACAGTTTAACCAAATCGTTTGGCAACCTAAGAAAGAGCTGAGCTCTTCTGACTGTCTGGTCTTTTGGTTTTGGGGAAACTCGTCGTAATTCCATTTAAGGTGCCAGTAGACAGAGGAAAAGGCCTGAAGAGACACAGGCCAAAGAGAATGTGGCAACCTTCTCTAAAGTAATTCCTGCATCAGCTGTCAGCCTTGTTCATTCTTCACTTGGCTATTGAGATAAATTTGTTCACATGGATAGTGTCTAATAATGATTAGGGCAACAGCAGTAGAGCAGTACTGGTCCTGGCCCTCCTCTCAGTGGTTAACTTGGCAGCCTTCACCCAGAAGCAGCCTATCTTACTGCAGTGGATGAGGCATAAGAGATAGAGATGACAAGAGTTTGTTGCAAGACTCGGAAAGACAATCATTCTTTCCCAGACATTCCTAAAGGAGAGGTTTCCACCACATATAGGTTTTAGAAAACAGTAATGTTGCTGCAATAATTCCTATCACACATTACAGTCCATATTTCATACCAGTGTATTTCTTTGCTTTGGCCATGATATCAAAGATTATTTCCTCAGACAGGTTAGGAAATGTTTATTTTTTACACTCCATTAAAAAAAATGAAATGGTAGTGAAAAGTCATAGCCTTCCGTGAAGTTTTCCTTATGTTTCCAGCTTCCAGCAAATCCCATGCATATATATACATGCTTGAATTTTTGGGTTGCCCACAGCAGTTATTTTGTTAAGGACTGTTTGACCCAGGCAAACAGCTGAAAGTAAAGCATTTTAGCCAGACGTGTGTTTTTCACAGACAGGCTTTGCTTCTGCATCACAGCTCACCTCCCGAGAGCAGCCTTGGAGCTTCTGCCACCCCTCCAGCCCCTGCTCCTGCTGGTGGGCTGTTTTCCCACAGCAAGGCCATGTACAAACATTTCCACTGCCCCGGACACCAGGAGCAGGTGTGTTCAGCCCAGGCCATTCCTTTGCTGTCCCATACTGCCCAACAGAGGGATGGAGAGGGAAGAGGCTGCCGTGGATGGTACAATACCCACCCCCCACTCCTCACGGCAGGCACTGGGGTTATGGGGAGCTCCCTCCATATACAGCCCCTCGGGTTTGTGAGGGAGGTACCAGACCAAAGCAGCAGCATTTCCCCCCCTGTACAAGCAAAGGCAGACACACAGCAGTGGGGAATCTGGCCCTACAGTTCCCTTCTCCCCCTGATTTATGAAGGTAGCGTTAACTCCTATAAATTTATGACATTGTCTCAGTGCACACACGCCAAGAGGACGAAGACCAATGTCTTGTTTTCTCCTTTGCTAACACTGGCAGCACAGGCCAAAGAATTCCCCGGGCCAGCATTCACTGAAAAGCTGGCTTAATTTTGCCAGGCCTTTTACTTAGATCTCATTAGCTTTTTGTTTCTCTTTCTCTCCCTTCCCACTCCTAACTTGCACTAAAGCCTATGCCTCTCTTGAAAGTTTATCAGGCTCAGAGTCCCAAGAGGGACCTCATGGCTTGGCCAGGCTGGCTACAGGGAGAGATTATTTTGTTTGGAGAATGTTTGTGTTTCACCACAAAAATGAGTGACTATTTTCCTTTGCTCTAAACAAAAGAAGATCCATTTGGTTTGCATAACTCTGGCCATCTGACTCCTTCCTGGAAAACTTACATAGGGAAACCAAACAAAACAACACTCCTCATCTGCTATTGCATCTGTGTCTGCAGGATGCATTTGAAAGAACACCACTGTCTCATCTGCTAGAAACAGCTCACTGTATTCCCGTGCAGCAAGAGATGGGCCCGAGTGCTCCCAAACTCTAGATCTCATGCCAAATTCTGAATTTTGTGGTTTGGCCTCCTCTCAGCTGACAATACTAGTGGTAGGGCCATGGAAGGAGGGGAGGGAGAGCTCGACTCGGTGTCGCTGACTTTGCTGCCCAGGTAGTGACTCCTGTTCCCGGCTCGGCCGCTCGCTGTGTGCAACTGGGGAGAAACCAGTCTGCAGTGCCTCACCCTTGAGAAAGTCTGCCCACAGGAACAGGCACAATTTGCTCCTGACCCATGTGTTGCCCCTAACTGAGCAAAATAAAGTTCTCACCATAAAACCCCCCCAGAGGACACTGCAGTCATGGGCAAAAAACTAATCAGTCCTGAAACATAACCCGCTCAGAGCAGCATGCAGAAATGGAGAAGGGTCAAACATCTCACAAGAATACATCTGTTTTCTGTGGATGCCCTTTCAACAAGGTACTTTCTACCACTCAAGTGCCTGCAATTCACTACCCAGCATTCCTATGCCTTTTAACAACTATCTGTGGCCTGTAAAATCTATTATTCCCAGCAACAGTGAATAGTTTCTTTTGCCATTAGCAGGGTGTAACCTTTTGGCAAGCCAGGACTTGGAGTACTTCCCAACCATAATAATAAAAGTCTCAATATATGCACAATGTTTTAACACAGAGGAGCAAACCTCAATAAAAGGTTTGCTCCTCAAAAAAAATGCCCCAAAAGGTGACCAAGACAGATCATAGTACTTTCTTTTAGCCATATAACCAAACTAAAATTAGCAGCTTTTTCTTTGGTTAACAGTTCATCCAAAGAAGTGACTGGCACGCTGAAAACTGACTGCAAAGAGCCCTACAGAAGGGTTTAAGAAAGCACATTGCAAATTGCCACCGCAATATCACAAGTGCTGATTGTTGGACTCAGGATATCAGCAATATTTTAGTCCAGAGAAGGCTGCAAAAGCTGTTTGCCAAGGTTCCCATATATCACAGCCTGACAATGTCCTCCTGCTATCCCTGTGTTTATTATTTGCATTCAACTAAAGTACATCTCAGAAAACTCTCTGACCCAGCCTCCTGCTACTATCCAGGAGAAAACTCTGCTCCATCAGCCCAGAACAGCCAGATGGGGGTGGGTCTCTGGCTGCTCTCGCATAAGACTCCCTCAGGAACATCTCTGCTGGGAGCTGCTCTCCTCTACCTCAGCCCATGGAGATGGGTAGCCTGAGCCCTTCCATTGTCCCTTGGCACCTTGGAGGAGACAAAATACCTTCACAATGCTCTGCTCCGCCTACCCAAGCCCAACCTCTGTTCATCCTGGCTGACTACTCCTCTTATGCCACTCCTTGTGACAATTCTGCAAGCAGTTTTTATTTCAAATCCATTTTGTGGGGAGATGGGAATGTGAAAAGACACTGGAACACTCTCTGAGCTAGAGAAACTGCCAACGAGAAAGACCCATAAATAAAAAAATGTGTTGTTAATGTTGTAATGAAAACCACATTGAGATCATACTGTAATTGCTCTGCTTTGTGTAAGGGACACATGAGCTTTGAATGCCAAAGCCATTTGGAGGAGAGTTAGGGAATGGGGGAAGAGACAGATAAGCACAGAACAATGAGCTCACATTCATAACAATCTCTAGATGGAGAGGAGGGATCTGGAAGGAATCGCTTTTTCTCTGATGGGTTCATCTGCTGTGCACACAGTTTTGTTCAGCAAGCACACACAGCCTCACGACTACTAACAGCACTTGGCAAAGCACCAGGCTCCTAATTTGCTCGTGTTCCCAACTGGCAGCTCGGAGGGTGGCACATGTTGCAGTGAGGAGGGCTCCAGGCCAGGCAGGAGTCCTCCTCAGGCACCGCTCCAGTCCCAGCGCTGCGCCCCAAGCGCCATCGGGCTCATTTGCACAGGAACACGCATGTCCCAGCCAGAGACCATCTTGCTCCCCTTATGGCAGCTTATGGTATCATAAGTGAGGTTGGTAAAGGACTCCATGTTGTGTAGAGAGTCTCCTCCTCACTCAGCCCAGGCTTTCCTGACTGCTCTGTGCTTGTTCCTCCATGCTTGGCCCGGGCAGCTGCAGAGTCTGCTGGAGGTAAACGCGCAGGAATCCTGTTTTAAAAGTTCCTACACTGCAATTTCCTGGAGAGTGTTTGAAGGAAGTGTGGCCGTTTCTCCTGCTCTCAGATTCTTTGTCAAGCAATGACTTGGGCCACCCCTCGAAACAGGATGCCAAGATCACCTTGGAGTGTGTTTTCACCTAGGAATAATGAGAGGCATTCGTCGTGTCCTTCATAAAGGTCACACTCCCAAAACCTTGGGACATTCTCTAGCACCACAGTGGAAAGATGGAAAAGCTACTGTAAGAAAATGAAAGGAAAAGATGCAGCGGAGGATTAAAATTACATGATCAAGTGGGAAAAATCGGGATTAGAGAGTCAAAGTGTGAAGTAAAATGGTCTTGTGATTAGACTGACCAGGCTGTGAGAAAGTAAATAAATTACCACAAAAGTAGTACCTCACTGCCAGGAAAAAGGAAAGATGGGGAAAATGGAGAAACCTTTTGGCTTTAAAAATAGAAGACAATTTTTAGAAGGCATTTGTTGGGCAGTTTTGGGATACAGTTCCCTACACTGTTCACTCTCCTCTGACACCTGGCAAATCCTGGCTCCCCCTGTCTTTGCTTCATTTTCCCTCACTTCTGATACTTGGTGCTGAAAAAAACCCATCGGGCTAGTTTGTGCAAAGGATCAGTTTTGGCCAAGCATCCAGAGCATTCACTAGAATGCAAAAAATCTGGCCTCACCTCTGCTGTGGGGCATGCCATTTCCTCACCCATCTTCATTTCTTCAGTTTCAAATCCCCTGGGACAGAGTGTGCCTCTATGCCCAGATCTATCTTTGCTGGATCCTGCACAATCTGGGCAGACAAAGACATTTTAGCACCAGAAAGCAGTCATAAGTCACCGCACTGGGTAATTACTTTTAACTCTGTGCAGTCTGAAACCAATTCTCCCAGGTCCTGTTGCTGGCAGAAGACACCCTGCTGTTGAACATGCATCTGATTATGGTTCTGCTCAGCCAAATATTCTTCATGGTTTCTACAGCTGTTCCTTTTTTTTTTTTTTTTTGGTCCCGTAGCTACAAACATTATGAGCTGATGCTCTCCTCACCTGCCACTTTTCTCTGCCAATAATCCCAACAAAAATCCATTAGCTCATGCCCTTAACCTCAGCAAGTCTTAGCTGTGCTGGTCTACATCTCATCTGGGATAATTTAAGGTTTCAGGAACTGTTGGCTTAGTATTATCTTTTAAAATACCTCCCTCTCTGATACAATCAGAGACTGAGAGGTTTCAAGCAAACAAAACCAGATGAGCTGTCCAATCTCCATAAGGTTTCCATAAAATTCTCATTGGGTTAACTCTGACATGAAGCTGTTTGCAGCTCAGTGCCACAAAGTCACACTGAGAGCACGGGCTGGAGCAGCAGGCAAAGCAAAACACCAAGATACGTTCTCATATAGAGCAACTTAAACTCAACAGAGCTGTGCCAGTTCCCACCAACATCGACACGGGGTTGAGACACTGATGAGCAACCGTTGAGTTCCCTCAGTCAGGGAAGGGTTTGAACTCCGAAACTGAGTTTGTGGCTTCTTGCTTCCAGGTCACTGCATCAAAAAAATCCACTGCTGTGCAAAATGAGCTGAGAAATCTTGGTGCAGTACCAAGGAAAATGAGCTCACTTTTCACCTATGCCCCCATTCAGGACACAACGAATGCATCAGGTCAGAAGGTGGGGAAGGTGACCCTCACCCTCAATTTCCTTGGTCATTTTGTGGACACAGAAAGACAGCTTCGAACAAAAAAAGCCCATGGGTTGCACTAAGATAAGCTGCTCTTCCCTAAAAGCTACTCTGAAATGATGATGACAGAAGCCATAATAAATTACTCAGCTGGACAAGCAGTCAGCACACAGAAGAAGTCTTCCTCTTCCCTCCCAACACCAGGTCACAGCACAATCACTTCCACTGGCAGCCCTGGATGGTTTTGTAATCCCACAGACAGGACACACTGACCAGTGGAAAGCTGAGGGATGACAATATTAGCTCTATGAAGATTTTAGGATGCTTCCAGGAACAAACACCTTGCTCCGGAGCCAGCTGGCTCGGAGGAAGCTGAGTTGAGAAGCAATGGGATGAAGGGCAGGTCACAGCCCCAGGTAACTTTCAGGCTAATGACAAGAAGGGGCAAGTAGCCTTTTCTGGAGGAAAATGTGGAACAGCAAATCAAGTGCTGAAAAACTTTACATAGGAGTCTTTAATAGGAGTCTTCCCTACTTCCCAAAGCTGGCAGGACCGATAGTTACTTGTTATGGTTTGAGGAACCCACAATTTATTGTCCTTCAGACAATTATTCTCTCACCCAATGATCCCTCCCTGCTTGGGAAGGGGAAGCAGGACAAAACAAGGAAACCCAAGGGCAGAAATATAAACAGATTTAATAGAAAAAGAGCAGATAGATAGTTAACATTAATAACACTAAAGAACCAATTTCAATCCCAATATCAATATAAAATATACAAGGATTATACTCCGGCAATTCTACCAGCAGGAAGCTGGACCCTGCAAGCGGCTTCAGGAGGAAGGGAAGGGCTCAGGGCTCTGGCACCAGCACGAGAAGTTCTCAGGACTGCAGCTATCCTGGGAGAGAGCTCCTCAGCAAACTGTCTAATTCCTACTGCATGTGATGTTCAGGCTATGAAATAATCCTGTTGGCAGCTTGGGTCAAGTGTTCGCTCCTCCCCAGACCCACACCTGGGGAGCTTGAAAACACTGAGACCTTGAAATCCACAAATGATAACTGGCTATAAAGTAAATATTTTCAGAAATTCAGACACTAGAGTCTTCTAAAAGTGCATTTTCCCCAAGCATTAGAAAAGACTTTACTGAAAAGTAAAATTACTGAAAGAGAAGTTATTCCTGTGTGACTCAAACCAGAACACTGCTCCTGTCCTGGACTCACAATGCAAAGGGGGCCATGAGAAGGACAATAGTTGGACAGATATGGAGGCAGAAATGAAAGAAGAACAAGAAAACAAGAAAGGAGACCTGCACCAAATCTCCAGTTTCTGAAGAGGCCCCATGAACCAGGAGGAGCAGCACTGGGCTGTGTCAGGCCATCGCATGCTTGCCTGCCATCAGCTCACTTGGAGCAGATCCCTTCAGGTCCATACTCCACCTGCCCCACCTGCAAACAGTCTCACATACAGCTTCCAATGCTCTTCCTCTTCAAATACAGATCTATTTTAAAGCTCCTAATAAAAAGATCAAATTAAGCCCAAGATCCACATTTTTCAGGTCTTCAGAGCTCACACTCAAAGACCTTGGTGCTGCAACTCTTGCAAGTAATTTATAGAAGGAACGGAAAGCAATTTGGGGTAATAGAGTAATGATGTCCTTCCACTAATGAAGGACAAAACGTAGCTCTGATCCCCTCCCACACAGGTTGCAAATCTGGCCCCTGGTGGTCCTAAAACTGAAATGGCACATTGACCCAATTTGTCTTGCTTTGGAGATCATGGACACCCTGCAACTTTAGGGGCTCCTGTCATGCTGAGAGGTGGTCTTATAACTCCTATAGCTTCCATTATACACATCTTAGCTTGAAGTACATTTCTTAGCTTGAAGTACAACTGCTTGAAAAATCCTCCACTGACATTTCTCTTGAACTGAAAGCAGCTTTCTCCACAAAGCAGAAATTTTCACCTAAATTATATGCTTTATATGAGATATTCACATTTGATTTGAAACACCACAGCAGACATGCAATCTAAGAATGCTACAAACTGTCAGCTTCCAGCAACCAAGGCTTTTGGGTTTGCACCACAGAGCTTCAGACTTTTGATGAAAAGAAAACTTCTAAATATTTGAACAGCAATTGCATTTCCATTGGAACCTTCCAGGTGGAGAGAGAAGGGAAGGTTTCCTGCCCAGCTCTGGAGAACTAGAGGAGACTTTCTAACACACAAGATCCAAACAAAACTTTGGATCTGAACTCTGGGTAGAAACCAAGGATAGTTCAACACCTAAATGAAGCCATGATCCAGATTTAAGGAGTTCTGGCCACATGTCAGGTTTGGGTCCAATTTTATGGAACCTAAAAGGAAAAGCATGAATCTGTGGCTACCTCTGCTGTTCTTTTTTGAAAGCTTGTCCACACATCTCCAGCACTTATCTCTGGGTTGCACGGAGATGCCTCCGAAGCACTTAATTCACCATATCCCCTCCACCCCAGTGCTTTTGTTCAGACCCCCCACCTTCCCTACTGTCCCCTCCCATGCCACCTGCTCCTCCCTGGACACTTAGCTCTCCAGCTTCTCCTCATATCTGCATTAAGCAACCGTGAACCACAGCCAGCCAAGCCTTCTGCTTAGTGACACAAGAGCTGGCAATTCCTGTACCTGCCTACGCCAGAGAACCCCCCTGTAACAGTACAAAAGCCATTCAGGACAAATTACACACACTCACTGTCCTGTACCTGCCCCCAATGCCCAGTGACACCCCCCCCAGGGCCAGCCAGAGCAAAATGATCCCCTGCTCCAAAGAGTAAATTACACAGATGCCCAAAGCATGAGCAAGTGCAACATCAAGCCATTAGATTTCCACAAGTAAGAAACTAATTAATGCATTTACTTTATACTCAAAAGGACCAGGACAGCCTCCAAAATGATCAGACAGCTTCTGAACAGAACCCATGTTATTAGAAAAGATGAATTCTGCTGTCACTGGTGATATTAGCTATGAGTTATTATGTGGGTTTACAGACATGCCAGAGGACAACAATAGGATCATTAGTTCTTCCAGCTAGATGGCTGGAAAGGCACAAAAAAGACCAGACATTCAGGGTCTAATTTGCTTCTCTTACTTCAGTTCTTCTGCTGGGTGAACTCTGCAGAGGAAGCATCTTTCCAAGCTGCATCCACAGAAGCACAGCGGTGCCTTGGCCACTGCTCGAGTGCAGTTGCCAACAAGAGCATTTATTTGAGCTACGTGATGGGGCCTGCTGAGTGCCACAGGATACAGGTGAGGAAAGAAATGCCTGATCTCACTGCACACTTAAACCCAGACAGACAGACCTATAGATACTTTTTACAGCTATGTTTCCTCTCTTCTATATTTTGTCCCCTCCATTACTCAAGCTTATCTAGTCCCATTCTTGCTGTCAGAGTTGCAGTGCACAATACCACCAGTAATTTTCCTCTAAAAAGATAAATCTCTTCTTCTGCTCCTCATCCCATAATTATTACCTTCACAGTCAGCATACTTAAAGATCAAAACTGTTTTGCAAGCAAATGCCTGCCCCTGTAGACTCAGAAAAAAGTAATAAATCAAACCAGCTTACTGAGAGTAACGGTGTCATTGATCCTGAAACTGCAGAGCACTCTGTCCACGTTGCGGGCGTGACGAAATCCGTTGCCTCTCACCACAACCTGAAACGACTCTGCAGAGAGACAGAGGGTGAGTGACACACAGCAAGGCACAGAATGGCCATTTAGACAAGCCAGGCATGTTGAAACTTTTCACTTGATTTCTTGAGCTCAAATTTGCAGCTTAACAATTGTTAAGTTTAAAAATTGTTAAAAAATGAAATTCCACTCTCTCCCTACCCAATTTAAGTTTTTAGAAACAGGAAATTTTACACAACAGAAACATTTTTGCTGACCTGCAGTGAAAACATGGAGCTTCAGAGACACTAAGCCTTCCCCTCCTCAGGTTGCCACTTGAAATGGCAGAACGCTTTGGGTGAAGAAAGGCAAAAGCATCTTTCACATGGAAAGAAAAAAATCCTCCAGTGACAGATAATCTGTTGAAGTCCAAGTGCCACTTTCCTATGGAACTTCAAAATTGTAACTGCTGCCATGAGTTTTGTCACACCCTGCTCTGTTTGCCTGTACAATGTACAATGTACAATGACAGGGGGTCTCATCAACCCATGGGCTTTCCAGTCTCTGGACATGGGCTATGATCCCAGTCTGTCAGCATTTCCCCAAGTCTTTATCTTTGCTGCTCTTCCAAATCAACTCTACAAGGTCACTGCAAGCTGTGGTGCAAGCAGAAAGCATCAAGGATCACCCACCCCCCAGTGCTGAACTGAGCAGTACTTTTTGGAAGGAGCAGGGCTGAGCAATGAGATCATATCCTCACAAGTCTTTTGGACCACTCTCTACTGTCCCTTGTTATTCCAACTGCTTGAACCTAGTACTGGGAAAGGTTTACAAACTTCCTGCAGCCATCAGCGTTCAGAGCTCCTTGCAAGGAAAGCACCATTTTCAGATTTTCAGAGTTTGAACCAGGGCCATAGTCCCAGACACGTTCTGGCAGCAGAGAGAGGGACTCAAACTCTGCCGTTCCCCATGGGGAAGGAAACAGCCCTCCCAATTCCTGTTGCTATCCAGGAGAGGCACTCACATAACCCCCACCAAAGTTTCACTGTTGAATGTGGTTTGAACACAATGTGTTTCGCCATCCAAGCCAATGCAGGAGTAATCACAGTGCACCAGAAACACCACCCCGGTTTTAAAATTCCCAGGCTCAACAAGGAACGTAGTTTTTGCAGATTCAAAAAGTTTCCCCTTGCACTTTACAGTCCCCATCTTTTTTCATCTCCCTTAAGGACTCATACACTGTACTTGTCAAAAAAGGCAGATTTGCTCTGGAATTTGGGCTCTCTTCCAGGTCCCACTCATTTACAGCCAAGTTTCAAATCATCCTACCACATCTAGCCTGGGAAGCTGCCTCACAGGCCCATTATGTGCTGTCCAGGAGCACTTGGGAAGAACGGGGGAGAAGAGCTCTGTTCTGGAGTGCGGGGGCTGATGAATATTTAAGAGAAATCACAGAAGTCTCAACTGCTGGGGAATGAGAGTTCAGGTACAGTCAAAAACCAGCATATCAATGATGTCATATTAACCAAAGGGATCCTGTCTCTGCTTGAGACTGAAATGAACAGATACAGTATGAACCCTGCATGTCTATGAACAAATCACCAAGAAACTGGCATTTCAGAATGATGTGTTGCTGCTGAAATTCTTTAGTTGAGTGTTTGGGATCAGCCTGCAGTGCAAGAGTGGTCTCTGGTAACACAGAGCTCTCATATTCTCTCCTTCCAAAATAAAATTAAAACAAACAAACAAACAAAAAACAACCAAAAGAAAAAGGAAAATCTGCCACCACTCTCCAGGGTTGTGCACAGAAACAAGAAAACAGGAGGTATCAGAGCTACACCTGCAAAAATTTATTTCAGAAGAGACTAATGCACAGAACTTTCAGATTCAATGGCCCTTTGATTAGTCTCACTAAGTGATTAAATTAGCTGCAGTTCAAGAGCAATGGAGTATTTGTCCAAACTTGGAGATGAGGCCGTGAATTGAGCATCTAAATAACTGTTGGCATTTTTCAAGGTTAATATTGGTCCTCTTGTGAAGCACTGGCCACATTCCAATGTGAAAGGTTTCTATAAAACACCCCTCTAGGTTTCCTGTCAGCTGGCTCTGCTGGTTACAGCTGTACATCACCCCTACGTTCTCCGTAACTCACGATGAATGGGGTGATAAGATGTACAAACTGACAAGCACATTAGAAAGTGCTAAAGATGGTTATAAATGGTGGCTATAAATAATCTTCTGGCTTACAACACTACAGAAGCATAATTGTTTATCCCTTGTATAAGTAAGTGTGTAAATATATTTTAAATATATAAAAATCTGTAAGTGTGTGAAGTCGGTCTGAGTATTCACACAATTTCATTTCCTTTCCCAAGCATCTGTGGAAAATCACTGTGCTATATCAGAGATTGCCATGACAACAGTCATCTAACATGCTAAGGTAACAGAGCCCTGGTTTGGAACCTTTTTTTAACACAGGAAATATTTAAATGGCCAGCCCCAATGAGAAATAGATCAGTAAGTAGTATAATTCATGTCAATTATGCCATCCTGGCTTCAAAACTGCTGCAGAGGCACACATGGGATGCAAAACCAACGCCTGGTACTTCTTGGGCATTTAGCCTGGTGTCTTGCATCTGCTGGGAAAATATGACTGTTTAGGTATCCAAGGAGTTGTGTCAGGAAAAGGGGATGCAAGAAGGGTCATTAAAGCTGCTGCTTTGGAAGTCGTGAGAACTGGATTTCTTATTTGGACTACCAGTTTAAGGCAAAGGAAGATGCTGAACTTGTCAGGGACTCACCCTTCTCTGCAAAGCCCAGCTCTGCTCCCAGCCTCTTGACTTACTGAGCTGCCACACGTTTTCAACAAACAGGGAACACTTCATACAATGGGAAGAATTCAGGAAGCAGATGGAAGAGGTTAAAATGGTTCTCAAACTTTCTTCGAAAAAGGCTGGGTTCTGCCAAATGCAGAAGTGCTTGCCAGGACATTAAAGCCACAGTGCACAAAGCATGATCTTATTAGAACAAACACACAAAGGGGGGCAGTACGATTCACACAAATCAGCTGAATATGTTTCATTTCTAGTCCTCAGTCACTGTATCAACCCTAAATAGCTAAGAAATATTCAAAGTCTATTAGAAGCCTTTAGATGAAAGTGTGCTCATTTGACTTTCTTGCTAGTTTCTTAAGAAGCACTTCCCTGGATAATCCTCTGAGATGATGAAATTGCAAAACTCTAAACTTAATCACGGAGTCTTATCTTCTGATTTGGATTGTAATTTTGCAGCATATCTGCTTCAAGCTTGGCAGAGTCTGACTAAAGCAGACTGAAAAACAGGGAGGAAAAACCGTAAAATTCAAGCCTTTTCTGTAAGAAGATCCCATTTGATGTCATTTGGCAGAAATGGGAAGCGTGCAAGGTACTATAAGTTGAAAAAGAAATTAACCAAAAATTCCTTTTGCACTCTCCAGCAATTAGAGATGGAAAGATTTATTTTAGGTAACCAGAACAACTTGGGCCTCAATTTATACTTACCCCCTGCACATATACTGGAAGGCTCTGCTGCCAGAATTTCTATACAGGATTTCTTCAAAATCTAAAAGATGGAAAAAATGTCATGAAGTATCTCAGCTTGGTTTCTATAGAAAACAAATAAGAAAGCACACTTTGGTGTTAGGGCACACTTGCTCTCACATAAATGCTTAACTCAACGTAGCACTTTGCATTCATGTCACAATTATGCCATCTTTGCTTTTCACTTTAAGCCAACCAGGCAGGTGTCACTGCTCTTCCTCAGGGAGCTGTTGCTATGGAGGAAGGCAAGGGATGCTGCTGCTCCCCAGGGTCTCAGCACAAACTTGCCTTCGACTGTGGAACAGGTTATTACCCACACTCTGGTCCCTGACAGCTGAGGTGCGCTCTGAAGGGTTAGCGAGGCAATGTCATTGTCCTCCCTTTGCATCCTATCTCCCTCCCCAAAATTCTTCTGGAGCCCAAAATTCCAAGTAAAACATCACAAGTTTAAGCTACGCTGTTTGCCTTTGCATGAAAACTGCCTAGGAATATCTACAGAGCAGCTCCTCAGCACAGGGGTTCAAACCTCTTCAGTGTTTAATCTGCTTTGTGAGATCATAGCAGAGAGCATCCTCAGCGTTGCACTGTGATTTCAAATGAAGATGTATGAACAATTGTTCTTTACTTCAGCCAAACAAATTAAGCAGTATGTCTTCATAAGGGTTGGCACCGCCTTTAACCACTTACATGTAGACAGGGATTTACACAAATACTTCAGCATCAGGCTTGGCAGACTGCTCGCCAGCCGTGAGGAGCACGCTAGAGTCAGATACTGCTGCTTCCCTTTCGGTGCTAAAATTGCCCGTTATTCTCCTGCAGCAGCCTTTGCCCTGCTCCAAAGACCAACTCAAATTCTTCCCTGCACACAGTCAGAGAAGTTGTGACAGTGTCCATGGACAGCGAGAATGGAAGCAGCAGCTGAGAGCGCTGGGTGTTCAGCATGGGGCTGAGCAGCCCCCAGACGAGGTAATGCTGAGCAAAATTTAGGTCAGCTCCAAGAGGCAAGTAAATGTCAGCCAAGCATCATGACTCAAATCCAACATGAAAATTATTTTCTCAACCTTAAATTGAAACATCTGTAAGGACAGCAACCAATATAATATATTTTGTAAGAAAAAGATAATCTAGTTTTTCTCCACACTCATGGAGCTCTGTCTTAAATACCCAATTGCTAAAAGTACAGATAGAGCCATGATTTATTGTTTTAAGGCTTTTAAATAAAAGCTTGAGTTACTCAGAAGAAGGGCTGGTAGAGAATCTGAAGGAACCAGGACCATCTGAGCTTCTGTCAGCCTGACAAGTGAGGAGAAAGGAGATTTGCAGGAACAAGGTTATAGAGGAACTGTCAAGAGGAAAAAAAGAGAAAGTCAACAAGGTGAGAATTGAACTCAAAAGCACTAGAAGAATTTGAAAAGGAGAATAAGGAAAATACATAAAAAGTAAAGAGGACTGTAAGAACACTCTTCCAAAGTATCCATCTGTAGTGATCCATCCATCCATCCATCCATCCATCTCCTGTGCACCCTTTACTACCCACCCCTTTCTCACTCCAGGTTCTGCTTCTCTGAAGATACAGCATTTTTCTTGCACAGTGACTGCCAGGGCTAATGTGCACAACTAAGAGCTGCAGCTTTTCCAAGTGTTCTTCCTCTCCACTGAAAAATGTCTCTCTTAAGAACAGAATCTTTTCACATTTTTACAAATTCCCAAATTGCTTAGACGTGAAGGAGAAGTAGGCAAATGAGCAGGAGAACAAATGCATGAAAAATCCAATCAGCACTTTCACTTTAAAAAAATCTGATTAAGGTTGAAATTCATGACTTATATTCAGCCTTTTGCAAACATTCATGCTGTAAACCAACTTGGATAGGGGGATAGGATAGCAGGTGTCTTAATTAGATGATGCAGATCTCCCTTCCTGTCCAATCCAATCCATTTATGTGGCTATAAAAAGCTGGACTTAATGCCTTTTTACAGTGCCAACTGCAATATTTGTTTTGATTTAGAATAAGAAGTTTCCAATGCTCCAAGCACCCACCCTAACTTAAAGTGAAAAACAGGCAGCAGTAACCATTGCAAAAGAATTCCTTTGTGCCTCTTCCTCATCATAAAAGTAAATTCAAAAAGGGCTTCAATGTATCAATTGGAAAAGATTTCACCAACTCTTCTGTTCCTTTCCTCTCCCAAGGACTGCACAGCCTGGAGTGGGCTCGAGGTGCACCTCACTCACTGTGGGGTGGCTCCCCAGGAAAGCAAAATAACATGCAAGAGTGGTGATGCAATGTCCCAGCTGAGCACCCAGAAACTGCTCTGAGAGCACACACGGGAGAACTGACTCCACATCCTCGTTTTCAGAGGGAGAATTACAACAGTTCTGGTGAACTTGGTAACTAACTGCAGGCCTCAAGGCAGCTTGCCTTGGCAGCCTTGCAGAAAAGGATTTGAAGCACGTGCTCGCTCTCGGTGAGGAAGCATCCCATTGTCTTCAGCAGCACACACTTAATGACCAAGGTCAGATGCCCAAATCAGTCTCCTCTTGTACTCTATGGGGCTCCAATTATGCTCCAGCTTCACGCAGGCTCCTGGGAGCATCTCTTGTTAATATTTGTTGACATACCAAATAAAAAATGCAACATAGCCTTGTGGAAGCCTGGCTTTATTTGTCACTTATCTCTATCAGGACAGAACTGAATTTAGCACTACCTGTGACTAATTTAATTCCTGACAGGCAGCACATTAAAGGCCAGGAGCAGCCCTGCAGGTCACCTGGGCCCTCTTCGAAACAAAGGAAAGAAAGGGAGTGAAATTCTGCTACTGCTGGAAGCTTTCATTTGATATTCTAGGCCACAGCCACGCAGGCAGATTATTTCACCACAGCAGCTGCATATCAATTTTATAATTTTTTTTTTCACCAAATTTGGGAATTCTAATTAGCAACCAGGCTGCTGAAGTTTAATAGATGGTTACTGCCTCATCAGTGTTGGTGCAAATGACCTCCAGTCTGGGGTTAGGTACTCATTGTCATACTAAATAACAGTCTGTTGCCAGTTACAAACCAGCAATTTATTTATGAAGCCTTTTCTGCCCAATAATATCTGCATGACTTAAGTAAAATAAATATATTTCAGTCCTTTTTAAAGATGCATTTGGGGGAAGAAAGAAGTAGAAAGCATGATTATACACTACTAAAGTAACAAGAAACACTACGCAGCTGAGACTGGAGGTTCACACCCCCAATTTGAAGGTAGGCAAGCTACCCCAGCCAGGAGGCTTGGGCTGCTGACTTTCTCTTGGCCTATGTAAGAAGCTTGGCTCCAACTGATGATAGATTCAGAATATTGATGTGAAGCTCCTGCTCTGAATTGCTCTCTGGAGATCCCATCCTTCCTTATGGGCTGCAGAAATTCAGACACCCTGGGCAGGGTACACAGCTTGTCTGTTGGCAGGTGAAGTTTGCTCAGCGAGCTCAGGATGACTGCACAAAAGAATCACCATATTTCTCACATTTCCTCTACCAGGTGCTCACATCAAGTTCTTACACAAGTTACCACTCTGCACATACCCAGCACTGCAGTTTGTGTAACACAAGTATTCAGAGACACTACGCTTCCAAGCTAAAATTTCCTGAGGGGAAGGAGTGCACTGAACTGCCATATCAATTCTAAGAGCTGAGGTGAGACCTGGAACATTTCAAGGGCAGGTGGACACCACTGCAAGAGGATCTGAAAGGAGTTCACAGGAAATTAAACTTAAAAGGATGAATCATTTGCACAATTTATATAGATAGGAGACAGTTCCACAAACTAGTTCATATACACATTTCTTATACATCACAACTGCTTCACGAGGGTTTCTGCAACTCACTTAGAGAGTCCTTTCTAAGGGACTTGTAATTACATCTCTATCTGAGATAAGCTCTGAGCTAGAGCCACTGTTCAACACATGGCGAGGAGCAGGGAGCATTCTCCTTCCACAGGACTGCTCTTTCGGTCAGTTTCTGTCAAAGGCTGAAAGCAAAGCAGTGACAGGATCCTATCCTGACTTTCATGTGGCTTCACATTCCATGGCCTCCAGCATTTCTACCAAAGACATACTGAGCAGCAGATGAAATTGAGTTTCAGGTTTTCCTTCTAAGATTTCCTCCATTTGCCTTAAATTGACAGGTTACGATCTGCAGAAATTTTTCATAGAAAAGAAAAATTTAATAAATTACTTCAGTTCCTTTAATTTGTTTCCCAGCTTATTGCAATCAGATGTCTGTCTCTCTACCAGATTCCCTCTTTCTGAACAAACTCAAAATCCCCATTAAATATGGGGGAAGCTGAAGTTTTAGCAGTGGCTTTTTCACTAAGGGAGAAGCAGCAAGTGGTTTGCTTAATAAAAAAAAGTCACATTGGATCTCTCAGGAGAGGAATGACCAAAACCTACAGGGCACTGAATGCTCCAGGACACAGCCTGAATACCTTGGTGGTGCTCAGTGGGGGACAGTCCTCCCGGGAAAGCAGAGCTCGCTGCAGCTGCTAACTTAAAAAATTGCTGGTTCCCATAGAAAAGGAAGGGCAGGTGTACTGAAACATCTGCAGAGCCACCACCCTGAAGGGCAGATGTAGGAGCCCAGTGGAGGCCAACCTCAAGCCACACCACTCCCAGCTCCCACCCTCTCTCTCATTCCAGAGGGACTTCTAAGTCCATCACCTCTCTGTACACAGAGGGTCAAAAAAGATCTACTCCTCAGGACAAGGGAAGGAGGCAAGAGTCAGATCCTCAGCAGGAATCCAGGGCAGCTCACACCAAACCACTGCAGACCAGAACAAACCCAGGGTTTCACATCTCTAGAGTGATTTCAAGCACTTATCTCCTCCAGGCTCATTTTCTCTTCCTTCTTCTGTTATATCACCCAGCAGCTAGAGTCTCACCAATCCTCTCCACACATGGCTGAGCGTCCTTGCGACACCAACTCTTACACAGGAATTGAAAGAAGCTTCCAAATCTCAACATTTCAACATTCACATGCTTTCCTGTGAACACAAATGCTTTGTTCATTTGCCCTAAGACAGAGGTGTTTTGCAAGAAAAGGAGGGATCTTATTTTCCACCTACAACAGGAATCTACAGATTTGTTATCCCACAGGGTGATTAATGTCCTTCTTGCCATCACTTTTACACATCTCTTTCCTGCCCAACGTATTGCAATCTCTGCTCAAATGCAAGTGGTGAGGGCACAAATTCATTGCTCTGTAGCTACAATGCTTCCTTGTGACCCTCCTTTACAGGGCTGGTAAATCTTGCACCAGGCAACTGAAGCAGTTCTTGACCAGGTTCCTGAAGGCTGAAGCCTTCCCATTCTTTTAACTGTAGCTGGAAAGGGAGTCAGAGCTGCTGCTGGAATTCATTAAAAACAGCTGCGAAGGGAATGCAAGGCTGGGAAGCAAACTAGGGATTTTTGTTGTTTTGTTGCTTTCTTAAATGACATGCAACACCTGATTGTTCCAGAGAATTGAGGCAGTAGCCCCACACTTGGACAGTGCCAGGAAAACCCAATAAGCCAGGGATTGTATTCCATCTACATGTGAGAGCACTACGGAAAACTGAGCCTGTGCTGAGGGAACAGTTTTGGTTGGTACTGCATGGTCACACTGGGTAACCACTGCAAACACAGAAATCTGAGCCCCCCGTGGAACCTGCCCTCCCCAGCTTCAAGCTGTATATTTCATCTGTGTTTTATCAACTAAAAAGCCTATACCAAAATGAACAAAACATGTGTCCTTTAAAGGGTTTCACATTCTTCTTTGTAGCCATGGGAAGCAATCTGATTAGAACAGTAATAGGATATGACTGAGCAAAAGGAACAGAAAAATACTGAAAGCTACCTGAAAACATATTTTTCCTAGTGAACACTTGGCACATTTTATACTTATAATGAAAATGACACACATATCCTCTCATATATTGCCTTTCCTTCCCAGTGAAGGGAAGCATTGGTCCAAGGTGAGACACTATTAGGCCACTCAATGTTTTAGAGCTAGAAATAGGGAGAGCTCATCAGGCACCCTTATTTCACAGAAAAGACCATGGAGCCATTTGTGTGGCTCAGACACGAGCCAAGGGAAAGGATTCACTCTGTGTGTCCCCCTCTGTCAGCTGAACGGCTGGCTCTTGGCCCAGCTCAGAATGGGCCAGCTCTTCCACGCTGCACCCAGCCTAGGTCTGGAGGGGAACAAAAGTAGCCCATTTGTCAGGAGACCCAATGTAGAAAGAGGAGTTTGGGGGATTTTGGTACATATAAAAGGATTCCTTTCCCATTCTAAACAGGTGAGCAGTACAGCATATCCATCAGGACAGAAAGGATGCTAATCAAGCTGAAAGACAGAGATCAAAGAATGCCCCAATCCTTCGTACAGGATATGCTCTAACACAGCTCTGTACCTAATCTATTCCATCAGCTCCTTCCCACCAAGGAGGGAGACAAAGAAAGACAGAGTTTGTCTTCAAAGCTTCCTGTATTGTGACCTGTTGATAAACTCTACCATAAAGTAGCAATATTAGTACAAACAAGGTCAGTTTCTTTGGAACAAGGCTTAAGTGTTTTATTAGCAGTCAGCAGGTCTTTGTGAACACAAACCTAAAGCTTCAGCTGCCAAACTAACGTGCTAGAAACGTGCAAGAAACTAAAGTGCACACACGCAAACACATAATTAAAAATACTTACAGAGTCTATGATCCCCTGAAGGGCTTCGAAACCATCGTTCACTGGAAAGACGTGATCTTTGCTGTCGGCAATTCTAGCCAGCTGACAGAGCAGTAAAAGTAAATAAAACAGAAATGCAAAGAATGAGATAAATTAGCCAGCAGGCAGCAAATTAAGACTTCTCCAGAATCATCCACTTGCAAGTAAAAAAAAAAACCAAAACAAATACTCCAAGTGCTCTGTGTGGATTGCTAGTGCTACAGAGTTTGTCAATCATTGAAAAGTCATTTCTTTAGCCTCATTGACCTTAGAAAGCTGCATATCAGGAGTCAGAAAAGGCTTCCCTTCATGTGGAAGACAAGACAGAACGTGACTTTTACCAATGCCCAGAGCCTAATGATCTTTATTGCAGAAACTGTCTCCCACATGACAGTAAATCACCCAGCACAGTAACTGCCCAACAAAATAGCCACAGCATCAACCTGTGAGGCCGCTAATGAAGCAAAACACTTCAGCATATACATCATTTAAATCAGGGAAGTAAGCAAAATGATTCAGTATTTTCACATATAGAGAAGAGACTAATCCAAATTATAACCCCTCTGGATATATAGGTCTGATTCACCTTTCCTGTCAGGACAGAGATTTGACTGTTTGTCCTAGGCTCAACCCTTTGAAAGCCAAGAAGACAGCAGGGAGCTATAACAGGAGATATTTTCTGAGTGGGGGAAAGAAGAGAGCAGAAGAGCATTTGGAAGCCTATGTGACAAGGAAGAGGGCCATTCATTAAGCAGTAAGATAAGGGGAACCAGGACATCACCTGTAAAGACCTACGTGCATGTTCACTTGTCAATAGCATGCTAAGGGTTAAGGCAAAAATCCAAGCCCAGTTCAGAAGCAATGAGCTCTCCATGCATCTGCTGGAGCAGAATCAAGTTTTACTGCTGCAAGGCCAACGTTTGTTATAGTAATTCTCTCCCATGGCAGAGGTAACATCAACCCAGCAGGCCTCTTTGGCATTTCCTGTAGCATTGTAAGCTGGAGGCAGCAGGAGCCACACATTCCTCCCTAAACCCCCCTGGTTCTTCCTCTACAGCTCACATCTCTCAGAACTCCCACTTCTCAAGCAAAGCACCAAACTGCCAACCTCCTGGGCTGCATCCAGAGAAATACTCCAGGCAACATTCCCCTGCTTGCCCCGAGAAGAGCAGTAAAGCTGCTTGTTGACAAGATCCTACAGATCTGTAGCTTCTGTACACCAGGATGTTTACAGTTTCCTCAATTCATTCCCCATAGTTGTCCTCCCAGTGCATCCTGGGACTTCAGACACAGTCGTCTCATTCCAGTTAATTTCTTCAGCATCTAAATGATTTCCAGTAGCAGCTGTCTTTGAGGTCTGCTACTTTAGATCTAGTCTCTTCCATTTTTTTATATGACTTACTATGGGTTACATGGGTTACTATGGGTTAATATGGGTTACTATGGGTTTTGATTGAAAGGAGATTGTTCTAAACCAAGTTTGTTTTGACTCCTTTTTGAATGAGTGTTTGAAGCTTTGTTAGAAAGCTGTAAACCTGGAAAAGCTTGATTCAATAAGCATTCCAGTGCTCCACTTTGGGGCCTTACAAGTGTTTCCCTCATGTTAGAAAAACAGAACGTCAGCTGTTACACTTGGTGCGAAATGTAATTCATGGACATAGTAACATTGATCAGATAAATTTAGAAGTCAGACTTCAAATGGGAAAACACTAAGATATTACGTGACTAATTAAGCTGTTTGCTGTTTACAGCATTATTTTCCCATGAAAGAAAAGCTGGACTGAAACAGCAGTGTTACATGGCAATACCTCCATTTTATAGTGGAAAAAAAAAAAGTGCCCACAACTTCCTTGTGCCTACAGCTTAAGCCAGACTGACTCGGTACTCTTCTTATGTTTTTTCATCTGCTTTTCCCCACTATTAGCAAGAGTCATTGTGGAAGACAAAAGGACATGTGGACGTTTAGACAGAAAGGGGCTTAAACCCAACACCCAGACCAAGCCCATCCAGGCAGTGACTGTAGACTGTCAGACAGTCAGAAGGAGAGGAAGACCACTGGTGTGGTCTTGAGGAAGTGATGCAGGAGTGTGTGCTTGTGTTCAGTAAGTTGCACCAACAAACACGATGAGTGTCTCAGTTACCTGGGTCTCATTGAAGTCTTTCACACCAACACAATACACTGTCGCTCCCAGGTCACGGGACCGATTTGCCTGGAATGAGGAAAGGCAGGATGACAGGACACATATGTAATGGGAGGTTTCTAAAAGGTCTTAATGATAAATTTAGTCTTTCTTTGTAAAATGAGCAATGGGGGATCTTGTCCAAAGACAGCTTTAAAAGCTTGCCTCCCTGATTCTGCAAGAACAGCTTTTAACTGTTACTAGAATAGCTATTTGTTTAGTAAAGCAAAACCCAAGGTATTTGATGGGGTTTTTAAACCTAATTAGCTGACCTTCCTAGCTACTCCAAATTCCTAGCATTTGTCTGTCCAACAGATGTAAGACAGACTAAATCCATATTTTTTTTTCATCATTTAGGACACATCACAGTGTAACAGTTACACAAAGTGCTTCGATATTTTCATGGATTTGTGATATCCATAGATGAAGGGACGTTTCATTCATCTGCTACAAAAATGTATCACTCCCACTATTTACACAGCATTTCCAACTAAAAAAGGGAGAACATCCACGGGTTTGACTTTTCTGGGCTATTTCATTGACTGGCAGATGAAATTGTATTTACCATTCAAGAATCAACTGTGTATGAATTAAGTCATTTAATCATATTCCCTTGGAACAGGAACACATGATTGAAAACCCATTTCCATAAAAGATGGTAGCAAGTCAGGTTATATCAGAAGACTGCAGTAGTTCAAATTGTGAGATATCAAGGTGCTTTACAAGGAAAGCATCATTCTGGTTTTACACTGAGAAAAGTAAACCTGAACAACTGCAGTGTTAGAGCTGAGCTTGGGATCGCCGTTCTGCCGCCTCACTAACTATTCCTCCCTTAATCAAAACACTTAGAACCCCTCTGACCTCAACTTGTTCACTCACCTCTAAAAACAAACTTGTTTTTCTTGTGGACTTTTGATTTCAGAAGGGGAAAAAAAGGAGATGAACAGTAAGGAGGGGAAATCTAGATTCATGACGTTTGTGCTGTAGCAGGATGTGTTTTATTCTTTTTGTTGTTATTGGATTTAAAGCTGCACTTTGGACAGATCGAGAGGAAAAAATCTGTCCATAGAAAATTAATGTAACCATACCTTCTTCCCAGTTTAGGTCATCTTAATTTGTTTGACTGAGAAGTGAAAATTGGTTCATCCCTTCAAAGATGACTATCAAAAGGACACCAGTAGGAACACTATACAGCAAAGCTTTCAAGTGCTCAACCTATTGCTTATCTAACATTTGGCACGATACACTAATTTAATACGGGTGTTGACAATACATGCCTGAATCCTGGAAAAACCTGTGGAAATTTTGGATTTGATCATCTGAAAGGCTTTCTGATGTGACAGAAGATTATAGGAACAACAGTCATCCTCTTTCTGCGATCTTTGACTTTTCTGATTTCACAAAAAATAAAGTGAGAAGATTCAGGTGTTTCCCAGAACAATCCAGAAAATACAGAAACTTTTCAGCTATTTGGGGTTTTTCTTCGGTTTGGTTTGGTTTTTTGTTTCTTTGGTGTTTTTTTTTTTTTAAACTGGAAGCTTAACCCTGTCTCCTTTCCTATGAACAGTCTCCATTTTGATGTCAGAAGCATTGCTGTTATAAATATTTATCCTTAAGATTCACATTTAAAAGGCACCAAAGGGCAGTTTTGGTACTAGGGGAAAAGGTTTTCCCTATCTTTTCCCTTCAAAGCAACAAGCCCAGACATTTCACTCCCTCCCTGGCTAAAAATGTGTAGGACACTTACCTCCCTCTCAGAGTAGAAAAATAGGTCTTCATGGAGTTCTCCATCTGTCAGTGCAATGATGACACTTGCAGTTCTGTAACCTGAATACACAAACACCATTAGTCCCTTGGTTTTGAGCTGTATTTTTTAAACTATCCTAGAAAACATCCTGCTAACGACCTGTTAGTACAATTAAAAGACCAGAAACAGTGGAAATCAAGCCCATGT